>CM031239.1:586200788-586275843 GCA_018340775.1 Taxus wallichiana var. yunnanensis | reverse complement strand
CCTTTACATATAATAAAAATCATTGACATGTAAAGAGTCGATTTTCTTTAAGAGATTCATATCCTTTCTTAATTTACATCTTATGACCATGGGTCTACTAATTGGTTTGTAATATTCCATTCTAAACTTCTTCAAAATCTCCTTAATATACTTAGTTTGTGAAATAAATATGCCTTTGGTATATTGAGAAATTTATGAATCAAGAAAAAATGAAAATTCGAAAACATGGACATTTCAAGCTCCTTTTACATTTCCACAACAAAATCTTGACATATTTTGTCACTTCTACCTCTAAAAATTATATCATCTACATAGACCAAAAAAATTAGTGATCCTTATCATTAGTTTTACCATAGACATTTCTATCACCAATTCCCTTTTTGAAACCTTACTATTGTAGATACTTGTCCAGTCTTGAGTACCAAGCTCTAGGGCTTGTTTGGTCCCATAAATTTCTTTCTTCAAATTCACACAAAATCCTTTTTCATACGATAATAATACAACTTATGGTTGTTAAATGTAGACCTCTTATTCTAAATTTCCATTGAGAAAGAAAAACATAACATCTATTTGATAAACTTTAAATTTCTTACAAAAATCAAATGCAAGAACATTCTTGTCGATTCTAGTCTTGCAATATGAGCCCTTCAAAATCAATGCCTTCAACATGAGCATATCCCTTATCGACTAATATTTCTTTCCTTCTCACAACTTTACCATATTCACTCAGTTGTTCTGAAAACCCGTTTGATGCCAATTACATTTTTTCCTTTTGGTCTTGGGAAAAGTTCCCAAGTCTCATTCATTTCAATTTAATTTAGCTCTTATTCCATAACATCAATCCAATGTTTAACTTCATTTACTTCAACAAATTTCTTCAGATTCTATTTTGGATAATAATGATAGGTTTACAAGTTTAGATGTATTTTCCAATCTTCTTCTAGATGTATTACTCTACAACATTTTTATCACCAATAATTTTCTTATCTAAATGATTCTTCTGGATGGATCTAGATGGTTTCTTTATATATTTTTATTCAATTTCTTCCTTTTCATCATCTTCTTCTTTGCATATTGCTTCCTTTTGATAATCGGTTTTCTTATGTCTTATTATTTTTATACCTAACATAATCCAATTATACATTTCTACTTTCAACAATCTTTTGTATTCTTATATTGTAGCATCTATAAGATTTTCTTCTTGAAGAGTAACCGAGGAAAATACCTTCATCAGATCTAGATTCAAACTTTCTCAAGTCTTCATCATCTCTTTTTATGTAGCATTTTCTTCCAAACATTGAAATATTTCACTATTGATGGTATTCCCTTCCATAATTAATAAGGTTTCTTGATATTTTTATTCTAGTTTTCACTTTATTCAGAATATAGACCATTGTGTTAGCTTCTTCTCTCTAAAACATGTTTGATAGTTTAGATTTATTTAGAATTATTCTATCCATTTCCTTTAAATTTCTATTTTCCCTTTCTACAATTCCATACTGCTATGGAGTCCTCGCAGCAGATAAATGTCTCCTTATTCCATGATGCTCATAAAATTATTCAAATTCATTTGAAGTAAATTATCCTCCTCGATCAGATCTTAGGCACTTAATTTTTCAAACCAATTTCATTTTTGAATAAGGATTTGAATACGCTAAACCTCTCAAATGCTCAGAATTCTCTTTTAGAAAAGTAACCCATGTCATTCTAGAATAGTTATCAATAAATAACATAAAATAGATCTCACCTTTCATTATTTGAGTTCCTTTAGGCCCACGAGGAGGTCAGTATGAATGATTTCAATGGTTTTGTTTTTTATTAATCTTTTTCCATGAAATTGACTCTTGTGTGCTTCTTATGCTGATAATACTTGTAGATAGTGTTTGACAGTTTAGTGATCTTTGGAATATCTCTTACAACTTGCTTGGTACTGATTTTCACTAGATTATCAAAATTTATATGACCCAAGCTTTTATGTCATATCAACTCTAATCTTCTTCCCTGTGTAGCATTTTTTTCCTTTAATCTCACTAAGAATGTAAAGGTTATTAGTTTTTGCACTATTAAGAAATAAGTGTTTCTTGTATGTAATTATTACTTACATGTGGTTAATAATTACTATGTTGTAATTGTGTTATATTAGTTAGGTTGTTATGTCATATCTATATTGTTATAATAATATATGTTTATGCCATAATTTATTGTTAGTCATATTGTTAAGAGTGGTTATAGGAGTTCCTATATTTTAGGAGATGCAATCTCCTATAAAAGTGTAATCCATGAATATAATTGTAATGAGTATTATTCTTATACACGAGAACTATTATTCAAATATAATGTACAAATATCTTGTTCTATATATCTAGTATCATAGTTGGGAACTCTACGAGGGTTTGAGAGATCATGCGGGGGAGGGAACCATTTTAGTTCTTGATATCCATGATCGATGAGAAAATAATAATGTGAGAAAAAAATATGTACCTAGTTATCATAGGTTATGTTTTAATTTTAGCATGACATTTTGAATTTTTATTTTTTTAATTCGAGTACTAGTTACGTGTTTTTACATCCATTGGGTTAATTTTTTGCCATGACTTAGCAAAGATACAAGCTCATTGTTTTGGCACATAAAGGTTTGATTGCTCACTTAAAAATTGGTAGTTACACTATATATTTTGGCATTGAGATCCGATCTTGCAATGAATGAGTACTTAATGATTTAAGGTTCATATTACGAGTTAAATGAAGAATGAAAACTTCCTACGGATACTCTGCGTAGGGAGGATTATCACTAACCTTTAATTTCCCATACTAGAACCATCATCAAGGTGAGGAAATAAATGTGTATTTTCTCCATCCTTGTCATATGTTCTACCATAAAGAAGAATAATTTATTTTTATGTGTTCTAAACATCGTGTATGTGTAATATGTCTATGCAGACTTATGAACATGATAGTTCTATAGTCATTTTTCATGTACCCTTAGTAAAAATACTAATCCCATGTGTGTCGACCTATCACCTAGTGGTAAGTCATCTCTCACCCGAGGTATGCACGGGAATTGAGACCCTCCTTTATGTTAGAATTATGAGAAGATATTTCCATTGTTAGAGGATGATTGTAGAATGGAAATACATTCACTTAGATAAACACGGAAGAAGAAACATCTAACAATTCCATGTCTTAGTGCATTACAAAAACAAAGTAATAAGCATGTTGAAACAGATCTAAACTATGATAGCCATTTTAACAAGAGGGTTTACCCTTTAAACATGATGAAAAAAACATTTCCTTAGATATATATTCATTCAAAAAGGGTAGCCATATTTGATCTAAAGAGGTCATTACAGACCATGCATACCAAAAGACTCAGACTCATCTCTTGTAAATCCTCCTCTAGAGTGATAATCTAGCTATACCCTCTAATTACTGACCCTCATTACTAGTTCTAATGACATACAAATGCCCAATTACATCCCTCAGATCCCATAACACTACTTGATCTAAACCCTAACACTATTGTAGCCTTTTGTTCTTGACACACTCCATCAAGGTGTGTCTAACTCTTTTTCAGTCCTTATATGCTTTTGAGCATCTTACATTATAGATATAATGCCCACTACCATGCCTTCCTTCAAGATCAGATCAGATGCTAAGTTTCAATGTGGTCCTCTAATGGTGCATGTTTATTACATTACGAGATCTCCACTTTACGTAATGATGTCTTTTGAAACTTCCCTACGTGGAATATTCTTTCCTTGACCACCAAGTATATAGGATGGCACCTCATCTACTCAGCATGCCTAGTTGGGTAACGTTTTCCTCCAGGTGTATCCAGAATTCCAAATATGACTAAGTCCTTAGATCTTGTTATCTTGTCTTACGCGTGTACCCTAGTTTCTCCTAAACCCTTTTAAACCTTTATCTGTGAGATTCTCCATGTGCAACCTTATTCTTACTAGCCCTAGACACGCATGTGCCCTTTGGGCACCGAGGAAATATTTGAGGCCCAACAAGTTCTAAGAGAAGAACCTACACTCAACCTAATTTATTGAGAATCTACGTTGAAGGATCATAATCCATGTTTCCATTTGTATCTTCCATTTCTGCACTATTTGGTTTAATGAATTTAAAGCTATAAGTCATCTAGTTGCATTGTAGAAATGGTGAGTGAATCAGGGATTGATGTGAAGGTATTTTGGGAGATGCATACCATCACATAATCAATAGCACCATCTCGCTTATGGGAAACAAAATCCAAAATGTGATTGTGATATGTCTATTCCTCTAATATGATCTTGTCAAGTTGTGATCTACTTCATGCATGCCCATGTACTCCACTCATCTATCATCCATAAACTTAATGAAACATTTAAAAAAATATGAAATGAAGGTAATGTAGAATGAAATGGCAACGTGAAACTTAGAGGCAAGAAATGAAAAAAATAAATTAATTGTCTAGATTATTTTTTTATATGATTTGATTAATCTTTTTATATTGATGGTCAAAATTTCTATGTCAACAAATGATAGAATATCTTGGTTAGTGCTCACATTATTGAGACTTATATTTGTATGGGTAAAAATTTCCTCACGGATGTATTTTCGGTGTTACTTGGTTTCTTGGAAACTATTGAGCCTTAAAATATAATTTTGCTTGGTTATCAACTTCATACTAGAGGTCAAATGTAACAAAGGATGGAGGGAAATCAACGCCTCTCATCAATCACCAACGATGGGGCCACATTTTTGTATGGTGGTATTTATTTTTCCATTATGTAGTGTGTGTGTAAAATAAAATGATGTGTGGTTTCCTTCCCTATTATGATTAAATGAGGAGAATGTGAATTTTTGAATATGAGAATAGTTTTATAGGAGAGGGAAGTTGAGGCTGGAGTGATCCTCGACTACTAAGATTCTTTGAATGTCAGACTTCTTCATTGATTGGTTGGTGAAAGAGAATTCACTAGAAGTGAAAGTGGGAATTGTTGATTTTTCATATGTAGGTGTATTGGTGGAAGTGTGATCATCTAGTAAGGGATTCACTATGGTGAAGCAGATAGGTAATGTGTAGAAAGATCCAGACACCAAGATCCAAGCCAATAGTATGCAGACCTAAACTTATGAGGAGGTACATGATTATGTTTCTAGTTTTTCAGATGTGCTTTCTTCCCATGTAAAAACTAAGGGGGATGTTAGGAAATTAGTGTTTATTGTAGGTAATTATTACTTACATGTGATTAATAATTACTATGTTGTAATTGTGTTATATTAGTTAGGTTGTTATGTTGTATATATATTATTATAACAATATATATTTATGACATGGTTTACTGATTAGGAGTATTTATAGGGAGTTACTATATTTTAGGAGTGTAATCTCTTATAAAATGTAATATGTGAATATGATTGTAATAAGTATTATTCCTATACTGAGAACTATTATTCAAATCTATTGTGCAAATATCTTATTCTCTTTATGCATACATCCGCAACTACCTTTCATGTACTTTCCTTTTTGATCTCACAACCTTCAACATGAAATGTGAGAGTGTGTCCTTGATCACTCATTTGACTTACACTTAGAATATTATGCTTCAATCCTTCAACATACAAGACATTTTTAGTTTTTGATTTTCCATTGTTAAGGCTAATAATACCTTTACCAGATATTCTTGTTGTAGCATTGTCTCCAAATTTCACAGTACCTCCATTTACTTCTTTCAAGGTGAGGAACTTGCTCTTGTCCCCAGTCATGTGGCTTGAAAAACCACTATCAATGTACCATTGATCACCTTCATTTTGAGCATGAAACGCAGTTTGTACAAGCATGGATTTATCTTTATTTTTTTCTTGTTTCTCCTTCCAAACTTTTGATAGTTTTTCTTTTTTATCATCCATAATTTCCTCATTCTTTTTCTACCTGGATATTCCACAAACCCACTTCTACAAAAATGTGTTATATGTCCATAGTTGTTGCACTTATAACATATAACATTATAATCCACTAAAAGATAAAATTTATTGTATTTTCTATTTTGGGATACATAAGAACTTGCATTCTTCTTTTTGGTGACATTGTAAACTTTACAAAGCAAATTGCATGACTAAAAAAGGAAGTTGACACCATTTCCATCCATATAGCACAATTTCTAAGTCTAGAAATGTAACATTGAGATAGAAGCTTAAAATAATTCTTAACTAGTATGAAAACAATACAAAATCTAACTAAACATGCCTACTAATATGATTGAATTACCTAACATGGGCCTAAATAGACGTAAGAGGGAAATCAAATGGTTATGGTTTCTAATCCAAACAAGGTGAAATAACATCTCTTAATGACTACTTGGTCATTTTGGATATAAATCTACTAAGCCCATTGAATGCTTTAAGAAAGGATTGAACTCGGATATATATCATATTTATTATATGAGATGCAAATCAAAGCATGGTGTAAAATATAAAGGAATGAGGTGCACCCTTTTTAGAGTTTTAATTTTGGGAGAAACTTGTATTTTGGTGCATGTGGGACTGAAATCCTAAAATTAGATTAGATTTTCTAATCATGATTAGGCCTTGCTAATCACAATTAGTGAATTACCAATTGATTAAGAGGGTGAATCCCTAATCAACCGCTTAGGGTATACTTTAGGAGGCTAGGATAAGATTTTGAATCTTACTAAGATGTTGTAGAGATGAATGGGGTGATTTTGAGTGGTTGGAAGAGGGATTTGAGTCAATACTAGGATATATTGACCAAAACAAGGGCAAAAAAGGATTAATTTTCTAATAAACATTAATTGTTTGTTTAGAAGAGGATTTTGACTTACGATTTGTGGTAAAGTGGAATCCACGAATGCTAAAAAAGGTTACACAATCAACAACATGGTGTTAATTGACTAAATTGATAAGGAATGTTAGTTAATTAGTGAAAACCACTAATTATAATGGATTTGGCAAGAATGAGAGTGATTTGTGTGCATTTTGGAAATAATATTGCAAAAGTGGAATTTAGGTGTCTACATTTTCCCCTATTTGAGGTGAAGTTAGTGACTTCACTTAAAACATAGTATAAAAGCATAAAACAAGTAAATTTTTGAAGAAAAATTAGTAGGATGAAGGATGCCACCTTGATTTTCGAGTGGGTGATAGAAGAGGTCAATCGACTATCGAAAATATGATTTGAAATGGGTAGAAGAAAATTATTCGTAGAATGGAGTGCGAAACCCTTAGGTACTTGAGAATGAATAAGGATAGGGATAAACATGGTTGTTTATTTCCCCAGGTGATTTAGAAGAAAAATAGTAGTGATAATAAATGATAATGGAGAATAAATGATTAATGGAGAATATATGAAAATCCTAATCTTTACATCCAACCTTTCAATAAGCAACTGGTTATATCATTTTCCCCTAGGTCTACATCATCGACCTTTATTTAAAATAAAAAAGTGTAAGATAACATGAAAAGATAAATTACTAACAATTGTTTACTACTAAAAATATGTAACTCCATGCAACATACATTATGCAATGCAATACGAGAAAGTAAAATGATATTTAGCTCCATGCAACATACAAAATGTAATGTAATACAAGAAAGTAAACCAACTAACCTAATAGAGAAACTAGTACAATCACACATACTCAAACAAACAACATTTAAGATAGTTGCACTAATGTTTTTTTATTAAGTTGTAGCTCATGAATGTTGATGTTGTAATGACAAGGGTTAAAATGATGCCCCAAGAAATAAAACATTGAGGGAAAAATGGAGGACATAAGTAGTCCCATGGAAAATCTTTCATGCACTATGACACAATCCCTAACAACTCATTGTTGCATGGGAGGACCAACATAGCATGCAACCTAGATTTTGTTAATGGATGTAGATCACGATGATCTACTAAGTCATTTGAGACTAGAACAAATAAGAACCTTAGAAATATGTTTTGTTAGACAAATTTCAATGTTCAAGGATAATGCAAGTGATATAGGCTTCAGTTGTATGCACATTGTTTACCTTTTTTTGGGTTTTTCATTGTTTTACCAATTTGTTTTGGGTTTTTCTTAAACATATTTGAATATTTTTTATATTTGAAACATATTTGAATGTTTTTAGTTTCTAGAATTTTTGAAGCTATGTACTAGGAAATGAAGAAACATGGATGACCCCAATGACAGATGGGATGTACAAGGGCAGAATGCCATGCACATGTGCAAGAAAGTGAAGATGAAAAATTGCCCCAGTGTTAGATGGGAATATTCAAAGGAAAACTCTTCACGTGTAAAAGTTGGATCAAGGCCAATATAGATAGGTTCAATCATGATGATGAACATAACCCAATGACGTGCTAGGAAGGAGCAAGGATGCCCTAGCGTAAGTTGGCCAAGAAGCACATGATAGAAAGAAGTGGAAGTTTATTTTGAGAAAGGGTACAAAGGTTCCTAAAAACATGGAAAAAGGAAATATTATACACATGGATGTTATGAACGAAGTAGAATAACAATGTGAATGTTGTGAATGTAGCTTAGAAGTGAAGGAATGGTTTATTTTTCAAAGTTGATTTTTTGGATGGATTACTGAGAAGGAGATCCATACATTGCTCCTCTGCCAACTAGAAATCCATAGCCCCGATAGAGATGTATTTGATTCTAATTACTACATTGCTCTACTTCGATCAAGGGAAATCCATAGCCTCGGTAGATATTATTAGAAATACCCCAAGAGAGATTTATATATCAATTTTCTTTTTCTTTTAGCATTTTCTTCCAACATTGTGCTTTTGATTTGATTGATTCCTTTTATTTCTAAAAACTTATTTTATCTCTCTTGTTTGAAAAGGGGTTAAGAACCACTAATGGATTTATGGAAGGAGGTGGAAGTGATTGTGATGATGACATTGGCTAGTGTCAACAAATATGTCCAAAATTTCTTCGCAACAAGTTTTTTAGATGTTAATTGTGATAAGATCTCTATGAGGTCAGTCATTCTTTAATTTACCAAGGTGATAAAATACCAAGGTCAAATGGATACCATAGAAATAAATGTCATAATATGTGTGCAAATTGGCTAACCAAAATATCACCAAAGGGATGAAAATGGTAGGAAGACTTGCAAAAGAAGAGAAAGAAAGGGAAGAAAGAACATCCATGTGTATGCAATACTTGATTGCAATGTGTGTTCATTTACCTTTGATTTTTTAAAATGTTTTCTCATTTTTAAATTTTTTTTTTTTTAAGGTGGGACCGAAAAGGTCACTTGGCATGATAAGATCCAACAACAATGTTAGTAATTTCCTTGATAAGGAAGACTAGGCATGTTTGCTTATCAAAAGTCATATTATCCCGATCTCAATGATCATGGTGAGCTCATACTCAATAGATGACTGATTTTTATCGTGAAATGTGGATTTTGTATGTGGGAGCTTGAGGTCACTATCTAGAGGTTTTTATACTTTATGTCATACTTGATGGGTGCGTTGTTACATTTATCAATTGTGTTTGATTCTGAACTTTAAGATCATTTAAATTGTTGTGAGCTTTGGAGCTCTTGAAATTTTGATTTGATCCTGATGAAGAAACCATTTTTGTTTCTTATAAGCTACCATGTGACTTATCTAATCCCGAGAATTAGGAGAAGAAAGTGTATGAATAGAATTGATGTGAGGAATGACAATGGGTTTGCCACAATCATTGATAGAAGGAAAATGTGATGGACACAAAGGGTACGGTCCAAGAATTGAAGAGGATGGGATATCGAAGGTGTCCCATAGAATGAAGATAAAGGAATACAAGGATGTGGCCCTAAGATTGAAGATGAAGGACTTCCTGGTGGCGTCCCATAGATAGAAGAAGATGGGCTACTAGGACATGGCCCAAGAATTGAAGATGAGGGACTTCTAAGATGTGCCCCTAGTATAGATGAAGATGGGATGCCAAGAGGTGAGCCACATATAGAGGATGTGGGGCTACTTGGAGGTGGCCCACATATAGAAGAAGACAATGGGCTACTAGGTGGTGACCCAAGGTAAGATTGCGATGGAGGAATCCTGATAGATAAAGAATGATGTGAAGAAAAGATAGGATCTTCCTTAGTATTCTGAAAAAAGGAATCAATCTCTTCCTCCCAATATACAAACGTATCGAGGTCTAAAGAGGTTTCTTTCTCACAAAATTCTAGAGGAATGTCTTCATGTACCCTCATAAATTCTCTAATTACTTCTTCATTCTGAAATGAATCAATTGGTGTGGGTAGTTGTTCTACCACAAGAGGTTGATTAGATGAATGTAACATGGGAGTCAACTTGGATGATTGATTAGAAGGACTTTGAGTTAGAGATATCTTCGATGGAAGAAGGGGTCATTGAGGTGGTGAATAAGGGAGGTCCTACAAAGCAAGGGAGGACTACGACTCAAGAACCAAATTATAATTTTCAGAAGATCTAGGTGAATCTGAAGAATTAGAATAATAGTTTGGATCGAAGTTAAAAGAAGAGTGGGAGGAACCTGAATAATAATTTGGATCAGAAGTGTCCAAACCATACCACCAACTATGAGATGAAGGTGGGGAATAGGGTACCCAAATGGGCTCTCTAGTGTGAAGAATCAAACGAGGTCTAGTTGTGATAGGAATCCTTTGATGGGAATGCTAAAACCTAGGTTCCTTATTGTCATAAGTATGCAAAACTACGTGATAATCAATATTTGTCGGCACATGCCTAGACATAGATAGTCCAGGGGATATCACAAGGGTTATTGTGTTGACATGTTCAACATGTGTATCTACACAACCAATGAGAGCATAAAAATGATTCTCCTCATTAGACACATAATTAGCATTCTTGTCTTGATTATGTTTAGGAAAATTCTTCATATTGGGGGATTTTTAGGAGTGGATGAATCCATCTCCACATTGCCACTTTCGATTAAGTCCTAGATGTAGTGTTGCAACTTCAAACACTTATATGTTTTGTGACCTTTAACGTGGTGGAATTGACAATATTCATTATCTCTAAACCATGATGGTTTAGGCACATCATCCTCATAAGGCATAGTTTTAGGATATCTAACCATATTAACTACCTCTAGTTGTTTTAGTATTGATGACATTGAGTCAGATAGAGGAGTGAAAGTATGACGCTTATACTCCATAGGCAGAGCTCCCTTTGCAAGCTTCAAAGGAGTGTTGTTTTGAATGGCTTGTACTCATTTAGAGTCTACTATTCCATCATTAACAATGTTTTTGTTCTTATTAGGAACAAACTTTGGCTTGTCGTTGGTCTTGGAATCATTATGATCCCTTGAAAAGGGCTTTAGGGTCCCTCTATTTAACAATGCCTTTTCAATTTGACTCCCTTTTTCTATTACCTCTTCAAATGTGTTGCCACAATGCATTTGCAAGTGGAATGTAATGTTTGGATGGAGGTTGGGAAAAAAATGCCTATAAATTTTTTTCGGTATGGAGTAAGGAAAGCGGCTAGCTAACCCTCTCCATCTTTGTAAAAACACATAAAAATGTTCGTTATTTCGAATTTATGCGGCATTGCAGAGATCTAACATGGTAACATCATTTTCTATATTGAAAGAGAAGTGTCATACAAAAATATCTACTAGTTTTGGCCATGTTGATATGGATCCCTTAGGGATATGCACAAACCATTCTAGCACCATTGCTCCTAAACTTTGTGGAAACAAGCACATAAGATAATTGTCATTAAATGCCACCTCTTGACATGCCATATAGAAGTCCTTTATATGATCACGAGGGTCACCTTTTCCCTTATATTTATCAAATTTTGGAAAATCAAAATGTCTTGGGAAAGGTACCTATAACATGGATTTTTCAAATGGGTAAGGACATAACTCATTGTTGTCTACTCAAAATTCCCCTCTCTAACAAGGACAAATTTTGAAAATTTTGAGTCTAAGTGCTTTTTCTGAGATACCCAGGTTGTGAAGTCGAAAGAATCTAAGTTTTGGGTCATTTTGTAAGTATTTCGGGTCTGTCGGGACTTTCTGTCTCACTGTCCCAAATCACGAAAGTGCAAGTTGTTCCCGATCGGCGAAATCCCAGCTGTCCCATTCTCGGGCCCGTCGGAGACTTTTTGTCCCAAGTGTCCCAAAACTTTTGTGCGAGCTTTCCCATTTTGGTAGAAACTCCCGAATCGCGTACTTCAGCGCATTTCGATCCCAAAACTTTTGTCGAGCTTTCCCATTTCGGTAGAAACTTCCTAGTCGCGTACTCGGAATTTTACGTTCCAAAAGTCCCCAAGTCCAAATGGGCTCTTTGTTCCAATTTGGTGAAATGCAGAACCAGCGTACCTCGCGCATTTTCATCCCAATTGTTCCAAAAGCTTTTGTGCATTCTCTCTCCATTTCGCCCGAGCCGCGTGTTTCGCGCATTCGCGTCTCACCTGTTCCAAGCGTACCAAGTATGTTCATACTTAGCTTTTCCCGCTCATTCCGAATATGACGCTCTTTCAAATTGGTGGTGGTGTATTCAATGCGCATTAAATTCATTCCGCTCCTCAAACGGCTATATAACCAAGCATACCACCTTCGCATTTTTCACATTGCTTTCTTGCTATCATTTGCTCAAACCCTTGCAACCTAGTTCCCTTTGCAAATTCCTTCCAGTGCGGGTCGAGCTCGAATCTATCAATATGAAGATCAAGTTTGGGGACAGGAGCAAATTTCTCCACTCGAGTCTGCCGTTAGCAATATCGGAGACAGTGAAGCCCGTCATCTCGACTCCGGCGACTTTTGGTCAAGAATGACAGATGCAAACCCTACGCCGATGGCACAGATGATTAATGATAGCGGTTTGGCTTTCGCCGGAGGTTTCCCTATCTCAGTGCAGTGTGCTGATACGGTACTTTCATGCGGAGCTCACCGACCCGACTCGAGCGGAATTGACAAATGTACATGGGAACTCATTGCCAAGCTAGACAGCTGCCACCATTGGAGCTGCTCGAGGATTCGGAGATGGACAATGCCATAGTCGTCTCTCGTGATCAAGCACGAGGCCATGTTCGACCAAGGCAGGTGATAAATATAAAGCTCGAGTGGCGAGGTCTTGGTTGAAGAACCCTAGGAAAGGAGCTTCTCGTCGACCAAAACCCTCTTAGGGCGGATTTCAATGAAGAATTGTCAGATTTTATAATCTGTGGCTCGGGTTATGGGTTTGCCCTCAACCAATGAGTTTCATTTTCTGGATGTGCCCGCTCATCGGCATGGTGTGCGAGGAGCGCAAAACATCAATTGGGCAGAAATCATAAGCATGAATTTGGCCGAGCAATTATCCAATGTGCGACAAACAAAGAAGTTCTTCATGACTTCGTATCTGATGTATACCCTAGCAGCGTCACGGCAATGGTTTGGCTTTTCCTACATCGATGCGCACAAAGCGATCAGTGTCGCCTGTATTGCCCATGATTCACCCTAGAGACCAGCAATCGGAATTTCAGAAGGGTCAATGATGCCTTCACCATGTACATGGTCAGATTGCTCGAAGGTGACACTGCCAGGAGGTTTTCAGACGAAGCTATGAACCTGATATCACAATATGGAGCCTATTTCATTCAGTTCAGGAAATTCTCTTATATCAGGCTTGCTGGCTATGAGAACACTCCTCTGCGGCTTCCCATGTTCTGCAACGACAAAATGGCCTTGATCGAGATATGCAGGCAACTGGACAAGTTGCACAGAACTTGCAGAGACAAGAAGATTTCAGGCTTACATTTTCCCATCTCTCTAGGAAACTACACATGTAAAACGGCCCTGGATGCTCGGAAGCGTGAAGCAGGCCACTGGTCCTATCCTTTGTTCATTTCTTCAAGCCAAGAACCTGTTTTGACTTGAAGAAGTTCATTGAAAGGAACATCAAGATAGTCTATCATCACAGGCGGAATCTGAGAGGACTCTTTGGGCCGGTATGCGAGATGATTTTGAAGCCGAGAAGAAGGCATTGTGGCGGAGTTCTCCCTGCGATTGATCCAGAACTCGGCTGTACCAAGTTCCTGAAGGTCTCCAGGATGACAATTCTGAGCTATATTCGTATGAATACGAAAATGTGATTAAGCACATCCCTCTGGAGGACCTGGATTGGAACAGAAAAGAAAGAGATGATCTGGCTGAGATTATTGCCCCAGTCTTGATCAGAACTAGGGTCTGGTTCAGTAAGAAGATCCGAGAATTCAAGAGGCACTCAGGAGAATCCAGCTCCAAAGATGATTCGACACCCATAAGGGAAGCATCAATTCCAGAGTCTGGGACACCAGTGAAAACCCCTCCTGCCTCAATAGCTCAGGGACTTGTAGGATCTACTCCTTCTCCATCTACCCAAGTATACAAGAAGAAACTCAAAGAGGTAAAGAAGGAGCCTGTAGAGGATGACCCTCGAGAAAGCGAGCAGAGTTGCCTATGGGGCGAGAGAACATCATCGTTCTCGGTGAAAGTGAAGACAGTGAGGTGCAGATTCCTACAAGTGTTCTGAAAATCCAGCGAGATAAAGATAAAGAGGTCAGAGCACCGAACTTCCAGTACTACTGATTCTTACGCCGCCATTACCTCCGGTGTTACGCTTTGCATCTCGGCAGAGTCGGCAGGCCAATTTTGCACGGACCTTGAGTATCATGAGCTCCTATCTCTTGGTCCCCTTGCCTCTCCTGCAGATTCTTCTTCCTCTTTTGCTTGGGTGCGACCTGCGGTTGATAAAAGGAAGAGAAAATCCTCCTTTCAAAGCTTGGGACCAAATTTTGATCTTTAGCTTGACCTTGTTGGGCACCACTCCTTCTCGTGCCAAGAAAGCCAGAACTACTTCCAGGATTGTGTCGGATGCTCGAGGTCAGCAATTCCTGGAGATTGCTAAGCCCACAGTAGACAAATCGGAATCAGAGTTGCTGACATCCGACTTGGAACTCTCAAGGATCCCTATGGGAGAGTCTACTCCTGAAGGTGAGATTCATAACCTTCGGGGAAGCTTGATCACTGAGAGTCATTGGAAGGGTGGAGAAAGGGCAGCAGACGATTGAACAGCTGGAAGAACAAGCCCAAGTTCTCACTAGTTTTATCAAGTCACTCTTGTCTAAGGACAAAGTTTTAGACCCCACCCCCTTGACTGCTCTACCCCCTCCTGTAATTCTAAGCCAAGATGAAGTGCAAGAAATTAAAGAGATGCACAAGTATTCTGTCTATGGTAGAGCTACCGAAGCCATGGTGGATGACATGCTTGTTGCCGGGCTAAACTTCATCGACGAAGCTTTTAAGCTACATGGAAAGGTAGACAAGTTGCAACATAAACTATCCTCTACCATTGAGGTTATGAATAAGGAGCTTAAACTTTGGGGCAGTTGCATTGTAGACCTTCGCCTCATGGGACAGACAGATGAGAACATCTTGCTGGCGAATAAGATTTTCGATGATGCCGAAGATAATCTATCAAAATCCTGGGTCTACAGTGTAGAGTGGAAAATCAGAGTCCTAGAAGAAGCTGTAGGAGAAATGAAGAATAGGTGGTGAAAGGGAGAAGCTTTCAAGACGCTAGCATTCTTTTGCTGCTTTCAAAGATATGCATTGTCATCTTCAGGATGAGAACTCTGGCATTCCCTCGTCCTTGCAAGAAATCAAAGCTCAGTTCAGAGCTTTTGTCAAAGATAATCTTTTCAAGGAAGACTCCATCTCTAAAGACAAGATAAAGGAAATTTGTTCTCTCCAGTCTGCCATTGAAGAAGCAAACAAAGACTATCATACTCACGTCGAGTTTGATAAAGAGATGGAGAAATGCCTGGGATTTTGGACTCAGTCTGCAACTAACACATCAGTCCCTCGTGGCAGAGATATAGCTGAGTCATTGAAGAAGTTCAGGCAGCGGATTCTGAAGACAGTGGGTCCCTCCCAGTAGCCGGCCACCTGTCTCCTTCTCTCTCCTTCCCTCTTCTTTCCTTTCTTTTCGTATTCGTTGTAATTAGTTAAGGTATTGCAACCGGCAATACTCAACTATTCTTTATTTAAAAGAAACGGTTACAAGTCGTAACCGACTCGTAAGCTATATAATGGCCTTTCCACGCCATTTTTGAAAAGGGGGAAGAACTTGGCATACTCTCGAAATTGTAAATAGATCTTGAACATATCAATACAAAAGGGCTTTTCTTTTCATTCTCTATCTGAATCTTTGTAGCTCTGTGTTTTCCTTTAGTATTGTGAAGATTATTTTGTACCTAATTCGTTAGTCTTGCTGATTGCTTTTGCAAATACAGTGATCTTGCACGACCAAGAAAGAACTTTGTGTCTTTGATTAATGAATTTGAAAAAGGTCGTTGAAGAACTTTGTGTCTTTGATCTTATTGATTAATGCAAATAATCTTGTTTCAAATTCCATGCATAACCGCTTTCGTAAAGAATTATTACTGTTATCTATAATTCCAAGCGTTTGCTATTCTGCTTATCTTCGTACCCTCTTTCCTCAGCCCGTTTGTAACTGATGATCTTTGTGGAAAACATTTTCGTGGTATCCAAGTTCAACCATAAAATGACCCTCTGTATATTTGTAAATAAGTTCGTGTCTCAATAAGGGAACCTCTCCCATTAAAGAGGAGGGACTTCTTGTCCCCTGACTGTTGCTCTTCTAAAAAGTCTTATTTGAAAACCAACAGTTTTTGGCGACTCCGCTGGGGAAAATCGCATTCCAGTACTTATTTTTTTTTTTCGATCATTCTTTGATCTGGCGACTCCGCGTTTCACTCGAGGGAGAAGGGCCCTTGGTATCGAAGATTCTCAGTTTCAGCTTTTGGAGCAACAGGGTTTTCCTTTCCTTGAATAGAAGAACTGCGTTCAACGAGCAATCCCACTGTTCGAGAAAGAAATCCTTGAGCACTGCTAGTCCTAATCTACTGAGCTTTAATCCTTCTTTGGTGTTACGGTCCCCTCAGAACCGTATTTCCAAGAAGAATGGCACAAGTTCCATGGGGTCAACGTGTCGGGCCTCTGGCCCTCACTCAGCCTTTGCATGAGTTACCTAGAGGTAACCGAAAGAACTTCCCCAAATTCAGAGGCGACGGCAAAGTGCACCCTGACGAGCATATTGCAGCCTTCATAGTTGCATGTGGAGTCTTGGGGGTCGAACATGAAGACGTCTCAGTAAGACTGTTCGTCGAGACGTTACAGGACAATCTTTTTGGTTCTATCATCTTAGAAAGTGGTGCCATCATCATTTGGAATACCATGAGAACTCGGTTGAAAGCCGTTTCAAGCCGGCAGAAGATGTGCATGCATTGCTTGCCCAGATTTCTCAAATAAAGAAAGATCCATCGGAACCCATGAGAGAGTTTGTGGCTCGGTTCAACAGACTGATCAACAAAATTCCTGTGAATACTCGGCCGGTTGATCAAATTCAAAAATGTTTCTTTTTGAATGCCCAAACGCCTAAAGTCAGTTATGCTCTAAGAAGGGCTAACCTTGGAACGTTAATACTGGATCAAGAACTGGCTGTTAGTGTCGAGGATGACCTAATCATGTCAGGGAAATTGAAGAGAGATCCTCCCAAATCTAAATCTGCTGCTTCTCCCTCTTCCACTTCTGGACCCAATACTGATCCATTAGTCCAAAAACTTGCAAATGATCTGGTAGCTATAAAGAAACAATTAGCTCAGCATGCACCGTATGCAGATGTTCCTAGAAGAAATTTTCAACCCAGAAACCGTTTGCCAGCCCCCACACAAGATTGGCACTTGAAGGACCTCCCGTCAAAGTTCCTGTGAATGCAACTTGCGAGGTCGAAGAACCAGAAGATGATAATGAAGCTTGTGAGGAGTTCTTGGAGGAATTCGATGATGAGGCGGAAGAACCCGAGGGATCTCGAGTCAATTTCTTTACCACTGAAGGCATTGATGATGCAGATGACTATGATGAAGTGGTAGCAGATATGAACAGCGAATCCTTCGCTGTCATGACTCGGGAACAGACGCATCAGAGGGAAAAGGTGACACAACCCCTGAAGAAGTCCAAAGAGCAGCCTGCAACTATTCCTGTAATTGCCAGAAGAGGATCTCCTATTCCTACCTCATCTGCACCAAAGGTAAGTACTGCCAATCCTACCCCCAAAGTTGTTTCTTCTTCTTTTTCTCCTAGGGTTGATAAACCTAAAATTCCAAATGATGATGGACCATCCACCTCTGGATCCTTTGACATTGTAGATCATTTAAAAAGGACCAAAGTTCAAATTTCGAGAAATTTGAATATTACCAAACCCATCCAAAAGCTTTTGCCAAGATGATCCAATTTGTAAATTCCCATTCCAAGACCACCTCCAAAGGCCTTTTGCCCACACCTCCTTCTACACTACAGCCCAGTCTAGTAGCTGCTGTCACCTCACCTGGTGACAAGATCAAGCCTTTCTATGTAACACTCCTTATAGCTGGCCACAGGCTCAGTAACTGTGTCATAGATTCCGGAGCCTCAGATAATGTGATGCCCGCCAAAGTAGCTCATGCTTTAGGCTTGACCCTTACTCGTACTTATGGATCTTGCTACTCCATGGAAAGTAAGGAAGTACCTTTGGTGGGAAGGATTAAAGATGCACAAGTGGCTTTTGCTGCTTTACCTGAAAAGAAGGTCTTGGCTACCATACTAGTAGCAGACATTCCTCCTTCCTATGGAATGTTGCTAAGCAGAAACTTCTGTAAAGATGTGGGTGGAGAGATTCAAATGGATTGGTCACACGCTCTCATACCTGTCAATGGACAAATGAAGAAGCTACTACCTGAGAAGCAGTCCGAGTACATTGTGCAGAAGACAGATGATCCCAAGGCACAAATACTCTATGAGGACAGAGGCCATGGTAATTACATGATTTTGTCCCCTGATGAAATCCGACCCTGCAAAATATCACCTAAGGACCCCAATGGTGTCTGGATCTTAGAATTTGACGGCAGTTGTTCTTCGGCTGGTTCTGGAGCCGGTGTTCTGTTAATATCACCTGAAGGCTGCCTATACCCCTTTTCATTCAAATTGCAGTTCGAGAACACTAACAATACAGCAGAGTATGAGGCTCTCATCCTTGGATTGCAAGTGGCCAAAGAACGAGGTATAAAAAATCTTTTGGCTCGTGGTGATGCAGAGCTGATTGTGAAACAAGTCAGAAGCCTGTTTCAGGTAAAGAACGGGAGGCTGAAGCATTATCGGAATCAGGTTTGGGATTCAACTGAATTCCTTGATGCCTTCTCCATTGAAGCAATTCCCAGAGAAAAGAACAGAGAGTGACTCCTGGTTTGTCTCGGGGTCATTATTGATTCCTCATCTGAATTTTCTCGGGATAAATTCACTATTGAGATGGTCCACCGACCTAGTGTTCCCTGACAATACTAACAGTGGCAAGTCTTGGCGACGACCAGCATTTGCTTTCCTTCACGGAGCTCAAGGGCAATTTTGAACAAGCGTATTTGAAGGAAGTGACAACTGCCTCGTGAGAGCGTGTCTTGGACAAGCCGTCACCCAAGGAGAAAAGCTGATCGGGAAGGGTGCATTAAGCTCAAAGGAAACAAGATCCCCAAAGGTTTGGTGAGTTTAGAGGAGTTGTTTGATAAGCATGACAGGTACGTGAGATCTAAAGCTTCCATTGGACCTCGGCAATCAGCTGAGTATGATAAAATTGATATTGGGAGTTCTGATGACCCGAAGCTGGTAAATATCGGGAAGTGTTGCACATCAGATGAAAGGAGAAGAGCAATTGACCTTCTAAGGAAATATAAGGATGTGCTTGCTTATTCTTATGAAGATCTAAAAGCCTTCAAGCCAAAAGAAATGCAACACTCTATCCCTCTCAAGCCAGGAATCAAGCCTTTCAAGCAGAAGCAGAGGCAGTATAACCCAAAGATAGCTGACACCATATTTCAGGAGATTCAAAAACTGCTAAAGGCTAAAATCATCTTTCCCATTCACCATTCGACTTGGATTGCAAACATTGTACCTGTTAGGAAGAAGAATGGGGAGATCCGTATCTGTGTTGATTTCAGGAACCTGAATCAGGCCTCTCTGAAAGATAACTACCCTCTGCCTATGATGGATCAGGTTTTGCAAGCGGTAACAGGCTCTGAGATGTTATCTATGCTTGATGGCTTTTCTGGATACAATCAGGTAGAGGTTGATACTGCTGATCAACATAAGACAGCCTTCACAACTCCTTGGGGTACCTTTGCCTACAAGAGGATGCCTTTTGGGCTGATTAATGCCGGTGCCACCTTCCAGAGAGCTATGGATCTGGCTTTCGGAAGCTTGAAGGGAAAATGCATAGTCATATACCTTGATGACCTGACAGTGTTCTCAAAGACAAGAGCGGATCACTTCGACCACTTAGAAGCAGTTCTGCAAAGATGCCGAGAGCATGGGATTTCCTTAAATCCTAAAAAATCTGTCTTCTGTGTTACAGAGGGAAAGCTATTAGGACACATTGTCTCAAAGGATGGCATCAAGATTGATCCGGAACGAGTTCAAGCCATCCAATGATTCCTCTCCCTCTTAGTAAAAGGCGTGCATTCCTTTTTCGGTAAGATCAATTTTCTAAGAAGATTCATCCCTGATTTTGCTGAATTGACTTTGAATATTTCTCAGATGATGAAAGGAAAGCAAGCATTTGGTTGGTCTTCTGAAGGAAAGGAATCCTTTGAGGGTATCAAGAAAGCTATTGCTAAAACTCCGGTTTTTGGCACCTTACGATTTCAGCAAGGATTTTATCATCTACTGCTACGCTACAGACAGTACTCTGGCTGCTGTCTTAACCCAGGAGGATCCTGATAAACATGAGCTACCAATTGCCTTCATGAGCTATATCCTGAAGAACCATGAGCTAAAGTACACCACGATGGAGAAGCATGCCTTTGCGGTAGTCAAAGGCATCGTCAAGCGATTCCGTTTCTATATCCTCAACTCTCACTCTGGTCTTTGGTCCCAGATATCATTTGTAAAGTCAATTCTCACGCAACAAGAATTTGGATCCAAGAGGGGAAACTGGGTGGCTAAAGTCCAGGAATATGACCTTGATATCAAGCCAACCAAGCTGGTTCGGGAAAAGGTCTTTGCGAGCTCATTCTTTGAAGGAACCCAACACGAGTCTTTGGAGAAGCAAGTGACCTTCCTATTGTTACATTCCCGAGTTCGGTTGATGAATGGTAATGCCGACATCGCTCATTTTCTCACCTACGGGAATGCCCCTCTCATTTAACTGCTAAAGAAAAGAGGACTGTTAAGTTGAGATCAGCACAATATGTATTGTGGGAAAATGCCTTGTTCAAGCGGTTTGGATGGGAGATTCTGAAGTGTGTAGACAAAGAACAACGAGAGAAAATTGCTCTCAGCTTTTCATGATCAGACATGTGGAGGGCACTATTCATCAACAGTCACAGCTCATAAGATACTCCGTGGAGGGTATTACTGGCCTTCTTTGTTCAAAGATGCAACCAAGTGGGTGGATAAATGTGAGGCCTGTCAGACTTTCGTGGGAAGACCTAAATTGGCTTCTTTGCCTCTCAAACCAGTTGTGATTGAAGAACCTTTCCAACAGTGGGGTCTAGACTTCATCGGTGCACTCAACCCTGTTTCCAGCGCTGGACATACCCATGTGTTAACTGCTACTGACTACTTCACCAAATGGGTGGAAGCTATTCCAGTCAAGAGCACCACTTCTGAAGTAGTGTGCAACTTCATTAAAGAGAACATCTTGGTTAGGTATGGTGTGCCTAACAAGATTGTAACAGATAATGCCTCAAACTTCTCCTCAACTGAGATAATGGATTTCTGCTACGGGTATGGCATCTCTCTGGCTCATTCTTCAGATTATTATCCCCAGGGAAATGGACAAGCAGAATCTACCAACAAGAATCTGGTGACTATCATAAGAAAGTTGGTCAATGAATCTCTCGAG
The DNA here is from genome assembly GCA_018340775.1 of Taxus wallichiana var. yunnanensis. NCBI lineage: Eukaryota > Viridiplantae > Streptophyta > Pinopsida > Cupressales > Taxaceae > Taxus > Taxus wallichiana. The sequence goes on along the minus strand of CM031239.1, from coordinate 586,253,925 downwards.
AAGCGGCATAAGAAACTTTACGATGCTCTTTGGGCAGACAGGATCACACCTAAAAGAGCCATTGGAATGTCCCCATTTCAAGTAGTGTATGGCGTAGAGGCTCAATTGCCAGTGACAGTGGAACTGCCAGCCTTGCACCTGATGAAGGCCATTGAAGACACTAGTTTCAATGATGCTCTGGACAAAAGGATCATGTACCTGCACAAACTGAACGAGGATAGATTGGAGGTTTTGTGGAATATCGCCCACCCGGCAGAAGGTGAAGGTTACATTGATAAGAAAGCTAGGTCGAGAGAATTCCAAGTTGGTGATCTTGTCTTTGTTATGGGACAAAAGACATGAACCTCGTGGCAGCCATGGAAAATTTGATTCTCTGTGGCTTGGACCTTTCAAGATAAGACACTTTGCTGGTAAGGACTCTTTCTATCTTGATTACATGGATGGTTCCCCCCTCCCACTTCCTTATAGTGGGCAGTATTTGAAGTTGTTCAGATCCTAGGTGACTAGGGAGTCCCTTTGTATATTATGTACAGTGTTTTGCTTTCCCTGCTTTCGGTGTGTTTCCCTTCTGTTGTGTGTGTTGCCCTCTGTATTGTTTTGTTTTTGACTCCTTTGCCCAATGGATAAGGCACTGGTCTGCTACACCAAGTTTGTCTAAGTTCTTGCCTTGTTTCATTCAGTGAATTTATGCCAAGTCATCCCCAGAAGGAGCCAGCTGTTGTCTACTCAAAATTCCCCTCTCTAACAAGGACAAATTTTGAAAATTTTGAGTCTAAGTGCTTTTTCTGAGATACCCAGGTTGTGAAGTCGAAAGAATCTAAGTTTTGGGTCATTTTGTAAGTATTTCGGGTCTGTCGGGACTTTCTGTCCCACCTGTCCCAAGTACGAAAGTGCAAGTTGTTCCCCGATCGGCCGAAATCCCCGAAACTGTCCCATTCTCGGGCCCGTCGGAACTTTTTGTCCCAAGTGTCCCAAAACTTTTGTGCGAGCTTTCCCATTTTCGGCCGAAACTCCCGAATCGCGTACTTCGCGCATTTTCGTCCCACAACTTTTGTGCGAGCTTTCCCATTTTCGGCCGAAACTTCCTAGTCGCGTACTCCGGAATTTTCTGTTCCAAAAGTCCCCAAGTCCAAATGGGCCTGCTGTTCCAATTTCGGCCGAAATGCCTGAACCGCGTACCTCGCGCATTTTCATCCCAATTGTTCCAAAAGCTTTTGTGCATTCTCTCTCCATTTCGCCCGAGCCGCGTGTTTCGCGCATTCGCGTCTCACCTGTTCCAAGCGTACCAAGTATGTTCATACTTAGCTTTTCCCGCTCATTCCGAATATGACGCTCTTTCAAATTGGTGGTGGTGTATTCAATGCGCATTAAATTCATTCCGCTCCTCAAACGGCTATATAACCAAGCATACCACCTTCGCATTTTTCACATTGCTTTCTTGCTATCATTTGCTCAAACCCTTGCAACCTAGTTCCCTTTGCAAATTCCTTCCAGAGTCTGGGTCGCAGCTCCGAATCTATCAATATGAAGATCAAGTTTCAGGGACAGGAGCAAATTTCTCCACTCGAGTCTGCCGTTAGCAATATCGGAGACAGTGAAGCCCGTCATCTCGACTTCGGCGACTTTTGGTCAAGAATGACAGATGCAAACCCTACGCCGATGGCACAGATGATTAATGATAGCGGTTTGGCTTTCGCCGGAGGTTTCCCTATCTCAGTGCAGTGTGCTGATACGGTACTTTCATGCGGAGCTCACTTCGACCCCGACTCGAGCGAATTGACAAATGTACATGGGGAACTCATTGCCAAGCTAGACGCTGCCGCCATTGGAGCTGCTCTGAGGATTCCGGAGATGGACAATGCCATAGTCGTCTCTCGTGATCAAGCACAGGCCATGTTCGACCAAGACAGTGATAAATATAAAGCTCGAGTGGCGAGGTCTTGGTTGAAGAACCCTAGGAAAGGAGCTTCTCGTCTGACCAAAACCCTCTTCCGGGCGGATTTCAATGAAGAATTGTCAGATTTTATAATCCTGCTGGCTCGGGTTATGGGTTTGCCCTCAACCAATGAGTTTCATTTCTGGATGTGCCCGCTCATCAGCATGGTGTGCGAGGGAACGCAAAACATCAATTGGGCAGAAATCATAAGCATGAATTTGGCGAGCAATTATCCAATGTGCGACAAACAAAGAAGTTCTTCATGACTTCGTATCTGATGTATACCCTAGCAGCGTCACGGCAATGGTTTGGCTTTTCCTACATCGATGCGCACAAAGACGATCCAGTGTACGCCTATTGCCCGCAGTTCACCCTAGAGACCAGCAATCGGAATTTCAGAAGGGTCAATGATGCCTTCACCATGTACATGGTCAGATTGCTCGAAGGTGACACTGCCAGGAGGTTTTCAGACGAAGCTATGAACCTGATATCACAATATGGAGCCTATTTCATTCAGTTCAGGAAATTCTCTTATATCAGGCTTGCTGGCTATGAGAACACTCCTCTGCGGCTTCCCATGTTCTGCAACGACAAAATGGCCTTGATCGAGATATGCAGGCAACTGGACAAGTTGCACAGAACTTGCAGAGACAAGAAGATTTCTGGCTTACATTTTCCCATCTCTCTGGGAAACTACACATGTAAAACGGCCCTGGATGCTCAGAACGTAGACAGAGCCCTGGTCCCTATCACTGTTCATTTCTTCAAGCCAAGAACCTGTTTTGACTTGAAGAAGTTCATTGAAAGGAACATCAAGATAGTCTATCATCACAGGCGAGATCTGAGAGGACTCTTTGGGCCGATTTGTATAGATGATTTTGAAGCCAGAAGAAGGCATTGTGGCAGGTTCTCCCTGCAATTGATCCAAGAACTCAGCCTGTACCAAGTTCCTGAAGGTCTCCAGGATGACAATTCTGAGCTATATTCGTATGAATACGAAAATGTGATTAAGCACATCCCTCTGGAGGACCTGGATTGGAGCAGAAAAAAAGATGATGATCGGTGAGATTATTGCCCGGTCTTGATCGAGAACTAGGGTGCAGTTGATAAGAAGATCCGAGAATTCAAGAGGCACTCAGGAGAATCCAGCTCCAAAGATGATTCGACACCCATAAGGGAAGCATCAATTCCAGAGTCTGGGACACCAGTGAAAACCCCTCCTGCCTCAATAGCTCAGGGACTTGTAGGATCTACTCCTTCTCCATCTACCCAAGTATACAAGAAGAAACTCAAAGAGGTAAAGAAGGAGCCTGCAGAGGATGACCCTCCAAGAAAACAGGCAGAGTTGCCTATGGGGCCAGAGAACATCATCGTTCTCAGTGAAAGTGAAGACAGTGAGGTGCCAATTCCTACAAGTGTTCCTGAAAATCCAGCAGATAAAGATAAAGAAGTCCAGAGCACCGAACTTCCAGGTACTACTGATTCTTCTGCCGCCATTACCTCCAGTGTTCTGCCTGCATCTCAGCTTGAGTCAGCAGCTGCACAGACCTTGAGTATCATGAGCTCCCTATCTCTTGGTCCCCTTGCCTCTCCTGCAGATTCTTCTTCCTCTTTTGCTTGGGTGCAACCTCTGGTTGATAAAAGGAAGAGAAAATCCTCCTTTCAAAGCTTGGGACCAAATTTTGATGCTGTAGCAGCCTTGTTGGGCACCACTCCTTCTCGTGCCAAGAAAGCCAGAACTACTTCCAGGATTGTGTCGGATGCTCGAGGTCAGCAATTCCTGGAGATTGCTAAGCCCACAGTAGACAAATCGGAATCAGAGTTGCTGACATCCGACTTGGAACTCTCAAGGATCCCTATGGGAGAGTCTACTCCTGAAGGTGAGATTCATAACCTCCAGGAAACAGTCACCAGAGTCATTGGAAGGGTGGAGAAAGGGCAGCAGACGATTGAACAGCTGGAAGAACAAGCCCAAGTTCTCACTAGTTTTATCAAGTCACTCTTGTCTAAGGACAAAGTTTTAGACCCCACCCCCTTGACTGCTCTACCCCCTCCTGTAATTCTAAGCCAAGATGAAGTGCAAGAAATTAAAGAGATGCACAAGTATTATATCTATGGTAGAGCTACCGAAGCCATGGTGGATGACATGCTTGTTGCCGGGCTAAACTTCATCGACGAAGCTTTTAAGCTACATGGAAAGGTAGACAAGTTGCAACATAAACTATCCTCTACCATTGAGGTTATGAATAAGGAGCTTAAACTTTGGGGCAGTTGCATTGTAGACCTTCGCCTCATGGGACAGACAGATGAGAACATCTTGCTGGCGAATAAGATTTTCGATGATGCCGAAGATAATCTATCAAAATCCTGGGTCTACAGTGTAGAGTGGAAAATCAGAGTCCTAGAAGAAGCTGTAGGAGAAATGAAGAATAGCTGGCAAAAGGGAGAAGCTTTCAAGACGCTAGCAGCTGCTGCTTTCAAAGATATGCATTGTCATCTTCAGGATGAAAACTCTGGCATTCCCTCATCCTTGCAAGAAATCAAAGCTCAGTTCAGAGCTTTTGTCAAAGATAATCTTTTCAAGGAAGACTCCATCTCTAAAGACAAGATAAAAGAAATTTGTTCTCTCCAGTCTGCCATTGAAGAAGCAAACAAAGACTATCATACTCACGTCGAGTTTGATAAAGAGATGGAGAAATGCCTGGGATTTTGGACTCAGTCTGCAACTAACACATCAGTCCCTCGTGGCAGAGATATAGCTGAGTCATTGAAGAAGTTCAGGCAGCGGATTCTGAAGACAGTAGGTCCCTCCCAGTAGCCGGCCACCTGTCTCCTTCTCTCTCCTTCCCTCTTCTTTCCTTTCTTTTCGTATTCGTTGTAATTAGTTAAGGTATTGCAACCGGCAATACTCAACTATTCTTTATTTAAAAGAAACGGTTCTACAAGTCGTAACCGACTCGTAAGTAAGCTATATAATGGCCTTTCCACGCCATTTTGAAAAGGGGAAGAACTTGGCATACTCTCGAAATTGTAAATAGATCTTGAACGTATCAATACAAAAGGGCTTTTCTTTTCATTCTCTATCTGAATCTCTGTATCTCTGTGTTTTCCTTTAGTATTGTGAAGATTATTTTGTACCTAATTCGTTAGTCTTGCTGATTGCTTTTGCAAATACAGTGATCTTGCACGACCAAGAAAGAACTTTGTGTCTTTGATTAATGAATTTGAAAAAGGTCGTTGAAGAACTTTGTGTCTTTGATCTTATTCAGTTAATGCAAATAATCTTGTTCCAAATTCCCTGCAACTTCGCACTCGTAAAGAATTATTCTGTTATCTATAATTCCAAACGTTTGCTATTCTGCTTATCTTCGTACCCTCTTTCCTCAGCCCGTTTGTAACTGATGATCTTTGTGGAAAACATTTTCGTGGTATCCAAGTTCAACCATAAAATGACCCTCTGTATATTTGTAAATAAGTTCGTGTCTCAATAAGGGAACCTCTCCCATTAAAGAGGAGGGACTTCTTGTCCCCTGACTGTTGCTCTTCTAAAAAGTCTTATTTGAAAACCAACACTCATCAAATCGATACTTCTTGTTATTGTTACCAGTTTGGCCCTCTTGTAATTGAAGGGAATTCTTCATTATTGACCACTCTTGATTAAAAAGTGGATCTTATGTGGGTGGTGGTGTAGGTATATATAAAGGGTTAATCCTAGGTGTATGCCCACCCCGATTTGTTGCAAGAATATCTTCATAAGGATCTCTTTGTGCCTCCTATCAAGGAGTGTTTATTGGGAATTTGTAAAATGAAGCTTTAGGTTTTTCCTTTGGTATAGTTTGTTTCACAAATTTTGGTTGTTCTTTTTGTATATGCAAAGCCAAACTTGCTAATTGACAAGTGAGGGCTTGGACATGTTGTTCTAATATAACCTCTTTAATAGGTATTTCATGATGATCTTCGTTAGGAGGAGGTTGTGCATGATGAACATGTTCTTCATGGTCTTCGCAATGAATTTTAATAGGAGGAAAATGATAGTCTCCATCATTTTCAAATGGTATCTCCTCATTATTCTGTCATGCGAAGTAGAGGCATGACCTGGATTTAAAATTTTGTTAAGAGTGCAATGAGGGAGGTCTACTTCTTCTTCTCCCCAAACCATGCCGATGATAAGAGAAGGGTCTACTGTGGAAGGTAATTTGGCTCCTAGTTCCACAACCCACATAATAACTTCATGTTTGTTATGAAAAATGTAGTCATCAAAATGGGTGGAATGAAGCTCTACATCCGTGCGAGGAGACTCTTCCTCTCCACCACTATGGTCAACCATGAGATTATCCTCCAAAAGAGGGTTGTCACCTCCAAATATATTGGCTGCCAACTTTCGTGACCCCATTCTCATAGTAGGCATTACTTAGAATAGAAGGTACAATGTGAAATATTTCCACTAAGGTTTATTAACAAGGGACCCTAGTCAAATTTGTGCAGTGTAACGACCCTAAGTTGTTAAAACAAGGTGACTATAGAATAGCCACAAAAGTGATAGGTCAAAATGAACATACAAACTAAATAATAATGAACAAGCTACCCTAGCAAGGTAATATATGACACAAGTTTTCCTTAGAATAATACAATGACGTACAATGCTCAAATTTGGTTTACACCAAATAGTTTATTCTCTAAGATTTTGTCTAGATAGGTTTGAAACCAAATAGTGACAACACAATATCACTAGTTAGGTCAAGTTTGTAACAAACAAGGCCTAAATGATAAGAGAATGTTGATGCAATCTTCTAACAAGATATACTAAAAACTATTTTCTAAACACTAACAAATTCCAAGTCTCGTAAAATGGACGATAATAATGTGAGTAGTGTAATGACACTATTTGGACATGTGAACCAAGCTTTCGGAAAGCAAGATTTCTAGTGTCAAAATGATGTTATCGCGATGCTAACAATGTATCCTCAACACTCACAAAACTCAAGACAAAGTTAGGATGTAAAAACTATGTCTAAGTATAACAAGAAATTGCTATGTGTGCAAACAACATAACTCTACAATATAGAGATTTAGGCCTAATTTCACAATGGAAACAAGACATAAATATCTCAATTGTATGGCTACAATGTGGGCGAATAACAAATCCAAAAGAATACAAGGATGAAATATCCTAACTATGATGATAATAAGTCTCAAATATGGGTTTTTGAGACAAGGGGCCTACTAGATCATGAGTACGTACCATGCACACTTTCAACACTTACGCTCCGACATTACAACCTAGTCACACAAGTAGAATACAAAAGTGGTGGACACATAATATCTAGTGGTATCCATATATGTTGTTTCCTTTTTTCCAAAAATGGGCAATAAGAAAACAAGGGTGTAGACTAAGTGGTGTTGAAATAAACTTGGTGTTATTTTGGTAGAGTTTCGCCTTGTCTTAAGACAAGTGAAAAACTAGGACAAAAATGACACTAAGTAGATTTCATGATGAAATATCATGCGGTTTTAAATTTTAAGATATTATTTCCTTATTCAAAAAACAATATTTTGAATCTAATAAATTTTCATTCATTGAGAGCTCTCAAGTATACTATCTAAGACAAAAACAATGGCTCCAAGCCAACAATATTCCTAGGTGGTTCTCTCTCTAGGTGTCACAAGATATCTAGGAGCGAGCTTGATTTACCCAAAAAGTTACACTGACTAATTTGGGAGTATCTCAGCTTTACTTTACCCCCTTCAAGTATAATGAGCACTAAAGTGCATTTAATTATACTTTCACTGGGGTTGCGATATAGATATCTTTGATGCTAATCTCACCAAGGCATACTAGACAAGTCGGTAGTGTGGAGCACTTTCTTGTTTCATTCACAAGGTTCCCTCTTGTGTGAACTACTTTAGGGTTCCTAGGACCACCCCCATTGTTGTAGCTTAAGGCTTATGCCAAAGGGGTTATGTCCTAGTTGAGTGGACGAGCCGTAGCTCTTAACCGAAACTTGCAAATACAATGTGATGATTGTGGTGTATTTTTATCTTTTAGACTTAATGTGGTTTTTGTTGTACTCCTTTTGGAAACCTACAATCACATGTGTAGTTAGAAAATTTTTTTAGGTCCTCCTTTCTTTGACTAGCGTTAGGTCCTTCACAAAATGGTTAGTAGTTTCAAAATAGATTCACAATATCATAAGAAAATAACCATGAAAAATGCTTGTAAATCAACTAACTACTATCAAATTTTGCAAAAACAAGGTTTATTCCCAATTCATCCAAGTGCTTTTTAATGAAAAGACTAAAATTGATTTTGATTCCCAAGATCACACTAGGTGCAAGGGAAGAGCATACACAAATTCTAGCCTTGGTTATTTAGCAAGTGAAAAAGCATTTAAACTAAAAGATGATTAACAAAGTTTCCTACTTACTCTAATGATAGCAAAAGAAGGTTTAAGAGTGCTTTTGATTCTCTAGATCACACAAAGTGCAAGAGAAGAGCATACACACCTTAACCCAAACTCATACAAAGCATGGAAACAAGATTAATTCCTTCAAACCCTAAGTGATTTTATGAGAAAACTTACTCTAAATCTATGAAATTGACAAAAATGGCATCTAAAAACCTCTGAAATCCTAAAAATCAAAAATGGAAACTTTGAGTTTGCAAGAAAAATTTATATAAACACACTGTGTGCCCCTGTTGATGTGTGCACACCTATTTCAACACCTGCGTGCCTTTTCAATGTATGTGCCCGTTGTAAAAATTAATGTCAATAGAGAAAATTGAGTTAACTTGTGTACTTCCAGACATGTGGGTGCACTCATGTTTTGATGTTTTGCTCCCATATAGACATGTGTGCTTCCCCTTGTAAAATGGTGGCGGTTGAAAAGATGAGCCAATGTGTGCACTCCTATTTTGATGCCTACACTCCCTTACCAACGTGTGTGCTCCCCCTTGTAAAAACAAGTGATAGTTTAAAAATATGAGCCAACGTGTGCGCCTCTAGACAAATAGGTGCACTCTATTTCAATGCTTGCACTCCCGCCAACATGTGTGTTCCCTTTCAATGCCTACACTCCTCATTTAATGCATGCATGCCCCTTTGCTAGAAGTGGCCAAAATCCGAGCTTCACCTCCTTGAATCCTGTAAAAAGAAAAAAACACAACTTCTACCACTAATCTAGTTGAAACAACTTTAAAAAATGGAAATTAATCTATAAAACTTTGAAAATTACTCTAAAACTTTGAAATTAATCTAAAAATCTTGAGAAACTAATCTAAAAATATTGAAAGTACTCTAGAAAGCTTGAAAGTAAACTAGAAAACTTGAAATTAATCTAGGAAACTTGAAACTAATCTAAAAATTGAAATGAAAAACTTTGAAACTAAGTTAAAAAACTTTAAAAAGTGAATGCAATGGGGTATTGTCCCACTAGGCATGCCAAATGATGACACCCTAAACTTTACAAAGAAAATTACATGACTAAACAAGGGAAGCTAACACCATTTCCATCCATCTAGCCAAGGTTCTAAGTCTAGGAATGTAACATTAAGATAGAATCTTAAAAGAATGCTTAACCAAAGATGAAAATAATACAAAATCTAACTAAACATGCCTACTAATATGCTTGAATTACCTAACATGGGCCTAAATAGACCTAAGAGGGAAATCAAATGGTTATGGTTGCTACTCCAAACAAGGTGAAATGGCCTCTCCCAATGACTACTTGGTCATTTTGGATATCCATCTACTAACCCCATTGAAGGCTTTAAGCAAGGATTGAACTTGGCTATATATCATATTTATTATATGAGATGAAAATCAAAGCATGGTGTAAAATATAAAGGAATGTCATGCACCCTTTTCATAGTTTTCCTTTTGGGAGAAATTTTTTTATTTTGATACATTTCAGACTAAAAGCCCCAAATTAGATTAGAATTTATAATCATGATTAGGCCTTGCTAATCATAATTAGTGAATTACGAAGTGATTAAGAGGTGTGAAGACCTAATCAAGTGCTTAGGGTCAATTTAGGAGGCTAGGATAAGCTTTTGAAGCTTGATGAGATGTTGTAGAGGTGAATAGAGTGATTTTTAGTGGTTTGAGTTAATACTAGGGTATATTAACCAAAACAAGGGAAAATAGGCTTAATTAGCTAATAAACGCTAATTATCTATTTTGAAGAGGATTTTGACTTACGATTTGCCATAAAGTGGCATCTTGAATGCGAAAGGGGTTACACAATCAACAACATGGTGTTAATTGGCTAAATTGATAAGTAACATTAGTTAATTAGTGAAAACCACTAATTATAATGTATTTGGCAAGAATGAGAGTGATTTGTGTGCATTTTTGCAATAAGATTGCAAAAGTGGAATTTAGGTGTCTACACTTTCTACCAAAATTTCTTGTATGAGTCCTAAAATTTCTTTGCTTAATGCGTAAGCGATTATATGAAAAAAATAGCCATAGAAAGAGTTAGGAAATACGGTCACGTGATGCCACATTGGAGTAAATGAGATTTTTCATTTTTTTGAGTTGTCTACATGGGAGGAATTCTTATATTCGAGAAACATGAATATCTTTCTTCTTGTTTCTTTCATTTGGAGTGCTTATATTTTGAGGAGCATAAATCTATTTATTCTTACTACATTCATTTATGATAGGAATTTTAAGAGCATATTCATATAATTTTTCTTGTCTACGTTTGACATGTTTCGTTGCTCTTTGGGATCTCCTTTGTAGTCTTCTAGTTTTTGGATATCTAAAACTAGTCTTATTGAATGTTGTCCATTTGATTGATCCATAAGTTACCTATTTTAAAAAATAAATAGATCCTATTTTTTGTTAATCATTGAATAATTTGAATAAATATGTTAATATCTAGTTTATTATGCAAGAATTATTCACACAATATTGAAATTGAGAGATGCAAGACAAGGAGACAAAAATTTTATCTTAGAGAAACCCAATGTGGGAAAAACTCCAGCTAGGTAAGCAATTGCTTCCCTTCACTATGTAAATATCCAATATAATACAATTTTACTATCAAACTATGACCTTCAAGAAGGATTCAAGCTCCTTCTACTTGCATTACTTGCTTACAATCCTCAATAAGAAAGAACTCAACTCTTTATGAACAAAACAAGAACAATTCCAACTTCCTCCTTTTCTCACTGTAACATCTTTGAAAAATTGTTATCTTTCCTCTTTTTCATTGCAAGCATTGACATGTGATTTTTCTAGATAAGGAGTGTTCCTTTGATTTTTGGAAATCATGCTTGCCATGGATGAGTCATTTCTACTCTTGGATTCATTGGGCTGAAATGATATTGCTTGCAAAGAATCCATTTTCCTTCGATAGATAAGTTGTAATCTGGAAATGAAGTTTGCAAACTTATCTCTTTTTATTAACAAATCCTTGGATCAATTCCATTGATCCAAGGTATGTTTTAAATCTTCTTACCTGATTTGAATGGTAAACTGACATTCAGAGGTTGGAGGACATAATGGACTAAACTCTTGTATGTTTACAAATTCTTTTATCTTCTTGAAATATTGTGCCTACATTCTGTTGTATGTTATGTGCTCGGATATTTTTGAATGATCTCTTTAGGATGCTTAATGGTGTTAAGTGGAACGAGACCTGCTTTAGGACTATTGAGGAAAAATCTAAGTCCTAGACCTATGAGATCTATCCTAACAGGATTCTAACTAAGGAAAAGGTACCTATTTTTCTATCTATGTCTACTTTATTTGGGATGGCATCCTAACCTAAGTTGCATGTACTAAGTTGGGATGTGGGGAAATAACCTAAGGTGATGCTAGGTTTATTTCTAACCTAATACCTAATACTATATGGTTATGAATTGTGACCTAACCTAAGATGGCAATTTACCTATTGAAATGTTTCTAAACCTAAGGTAAATACTTTTAAAACTATCCTATGGTCATATCCTAAGCTAATGGAATCTACCCTAAACTAATGAAATGTGGAAAGGGGACCTAAGGGTTGTATGGAAAGTGGGAAGCTTGGTGACAGTTCCTAAGCTATTAATGTGATTTGATTTTTGAAAATTAATAAGACAACGTCGATTTTGCCGGTCTAGAAAGAAGCATGAAATTTGGTGGAAGTCTACATGGAGACATCACTAAGATTTAGTGATGCATGAAAAATTTGAATTGGGTCTCGCCAATTTTGGATGGCGGTGGTGAAGAGAGATAGGTAGGAATTTGAGAGTTAATGACATTAATGAGCCTTGTTTTTGGCGAGCAAACCACCTTGGAAACCATGTAGGAAGATTTGTTGGGAGTTGTTTGGTCATTCATGATTTGTGATGTTTGATTTGCATGGAGCTATGTGGTTCTCTGAAACAATAGTTATATTTTTAGTTTGAAGCTATTTTTGAGTTCCTTGATCTATTTTTGATTAAAGGGAAGTATATGAGACATTTGAGAAAGAAGTTTTTAGTTGTTGATCTTTCTTGGAGAAGAAGAAGTTTTGGAGGCTCGGCTGGAAGTCTTCTTGAATCGACAAAAGCACTATCAGGCATGATAGGCTCTATCCATTAAGATTTCTTGCTTTTCTCAAAATGTTTCATTAAAACAACTCTGCTCTCATGAGATAATGGGTTTCTATTTTTGTTCTAGTTATTTGCTTTCTTGTTGAAAGAATCTCTATGCTTTTTGGTTATGAAACCCTTGCATGATAATGTTGTTCTTGGGTGTTCTCTCTGAGTGAGTTAAATGATGTAATGCATTTAGAACTATTGAGGCTTTTATGTTTTGATTGAAATATGTATTTTGGACTACCTGCTCGAAAAAGAGTTTGAGTAAGTTATTTTTATTTTGAGCTTTGAACTAGAAGTCTCTTTTGAAATTAGAATGTAAATGGATACTTTTCTCTGATGCATCCTTGAGTTTTTAAAATTTGTAATACTCTTTTTGTGGTCTGTATGGGTATATATTTAATGCATTACAAGAACATGAACTGGTGTGAAAATGTGGAATGGATATCTTGTTTCCAGCTGAACTGGGTAAACCTATGTTATTCAAACTGATTGTCTTGGATTGTTTTTGAAAGGTAGAAGAATACCCTTCTAAACTGTATCTTGTTTTGTGAAGTTTTAATACTTATTCTTTTTTGGGACTGTATTTGTATACTATGCCCTTCAGTAAGAAATTGAACTCATGAGAAAAATGGTTAATGGGTGTTTGAGGTTTATGGAATTGTTTGTGTTTTGTACTTCAACTTGTATAAGATCTTTGAAGAAATATCTTGTTCTTATTTTATATTGTTTAAATCTCCACTGCTTTGAATCATAATTCGATGGGAGTTGGGTAAGTTTTGTTATTTGGAATTACTGTTACTAGTTGAGCTCATGAGGAGATAAGAATGAAAGTTGTCTTATACTTTGGTTGTTTGTTACTAGAATTCTCTTCTCGAAACTTTGTAAGGTGATTACTGGTTTATTGAAATCTGGAAGATGAGATGGTTGTCTTTGGTTGAAGTTTTGTTTGATGTTTGAAATACTCTGGTAGTCGGCCTTCTCCAAGTCATTATGGTGATTATCTTCTTAGGTCTATTTGACTTTCTTAAGTTTGATTTTCTGTCCTTTTTGGGCTTGGGTGAGGTGATGAAAACTTACTTAAACTGGAAACTTCTTTGTAGTTTGTTAATGTAACATGTTATGAGCTGACTGTGGTACATTCATGGGAATCGTTGAATGTATAATCAACTTTTGGACTGTTATTTTTGTATATGGAACCAACCAAACCATTCCAGTTTATAAGCTTTATTGATCTCTATTTATTTGTGTGGAATCGAATGTCTTGTCGATTCATGGTAGTGTTCAGCTGAGCCTCTGTCTATAGAAAGGAAAACTTAACCATTTCTTGACTGACTATTTTTCAATGGCTGAGTCATGCATCGTTATGAAATTGTTTTCAGATGGACTCTTCTTTGTGCACTCAACGGATGATTTCTTCCTTCTCTGTTTGGTCATGATTAAGGGGTGATCTTTTTATAGTCTTACTTTATTTTGATGGAACAAATGGTTTTGGATCAATGACTGAAATCTTCAATGATATAGAAAGATTCATTAAGGTTGCAAGTAAGTTAATAACTGTTTTGTTGGGTAGGATGTTGACTCTTCTTTTCTGAAGATGCATATGAGAATTCGGTTTAACCGAATGATAAAGGAAATTGTAAACTGTTTACTTTTTAGCTCGTTCTCCTTTCTTTATATAAAACCTGTCTTTGGTTTAATTGAATCAATTGTATTACTTTTATTAAGTAATTTATTAGTAATTGTTACTAATTACTTCTCCACTTAAATTGTATTTAAGGAAATTAATAATTGTTTTAGTTAATTGAAATGAAACATTGTTCGTTGGGAAATACTTTTCTATTGTTAATAAGAGGCCTAATCTAAGAACCTAGGTTATATTTATTTGACCAAGAATTAGGCTGCCACATCTGAATTGTGAATCTCTTATTTATTTAAGTTGTTGGATGATTCATCTTAAAAATGTTACTGATGCTGAAATGAATTTGACTATACATGTTTTCTGGAAACTTGGTAAAGATGACAATAAGGTATTTGATTCTGAAAGTAACTCTTTTTTTTTATATAGTGAAGTTAATTCTGTATTTCAAATTCAAGAAGAATTATGAAATAATTTAATGACAAGAGCTATTATTTGATATAAATAAGTAATTGTTTGGGACAATACTTATCTGATATAATGTAGTTGTTGGTTGATCATGTTATGATCTTTTCTTAAAAGTGAATTCAGATTGTTAATTGTGCTTCTTTTATGGTTGTTATTACTTATGTTTTATTTGAATGATTACATTAATTGTTTCATTAAAGAAAAGTTGTTTTAATGGAACAATTAGTGGAATGCACTTCATTTTAATGCTTAGTGCTTATCATGCTTAGTTTAATGAACTAACCCATGCTAGTAATTTTTGTAGATGGAATTCGTAAGTGATAAAAGAAGGCAATAAATTTTATGATGTATTGGCTGATTTAAAGTATGGCTCTTTTATAGAGAACTTTGATTCATTCTTGAGTTGTATTGAAAAAGAAAAGTTGTATTCTTTAATGATCTTAATACTGATTGACATGCAGTTTGTCTGAGATGCATAGTCTTGTAAATTGTGTATTTTATCATGATGAATTGAAAAGGTTGGAGATTTACTTTGAATTGTTGTGTAATTTCTCTTGTACATTTTATGAAGGAAGTTGGAATACTATCTTGTTGATATTTTTCATATTTTTTGTATTCTTATTTCTGTTGTCATTTGATAAGTTGGATGAAGAGAAATAGTTCAATCTCTCTTACTAAGGTGCAACTTGCTAAGTTGCATAGGATGATGTTCTTTATCTAAACAAATATAGTATAATAAAGGGATGTGTAACAAACATACAATTAAACTATAGAAAGCGGGAAAGAAAAAAAAGGGTATGATAAACCCTAACACTTAATCATGTAGAGGAAGACTCTTCCTCTCTCAAAAGAATGTAAAACAAAAGAAAGGTGTTTTTATTGTTAATCATTTAGACTTCATTTCTATGAAGTCTACTCTAGTTGAACCTGTGTGGTTGCTACACCTTCCTTGAATAGTTGAGTTACATTAAAGTTAACCTTATGATGTTGGTTGTCCTATTTTTGGATAACTGCTTGTTAAGTCCAAGTTAATGAACATAAAAAGAAATCATGAGTTAATGAAGTTCTTTAATATTAATCAATCAAATATGGATGAAGAACTTAAGAAGTGTTGGATTTAGGGTTTTGCAAGGTTGTTGTAATCTGAATCTTAATCCAAAATTAATTAAGTGTTAATGACCTCCTAGAGGTATGTACATCATGATGAAGTAGTTATATCGGATGTTGGCACACACCAACTGTAGAACTGTACCTTCGAGAAGACTAAGGTCTTCTCGAGGATATAATGTTGCAGTTGACATGTTGCAACACCCTTCCGCATTAGTTCATCTAGATCTACACACATCTAGACTTGAACTTAGTTTCTCTCTAGGTCAAGCTAGTAGTATGAATTGGAATAGGAAGTAGCTTTCTATGACTCAAGGTACCTAGGCACATTCGATTGACTTAGGTCGGTTGAGTATGCCCATATACCCTAAGTCATCGTGAGCATCTCCCTATAAAAAATTATGTCACTAACTGGGTTAGGGTCAAACCTTGGGCAAGTGGACTGACAGAAGTTAGTAAAGACCATTCTAGATAATAGAAGAGTGAGGTGAAGGATGTATTCTAATTTGATGAATATGTCGTCTAGGAATAGTAACATGAATAGTATGTTGGAAATATTTGGCCAAAGTATCGCAAGCTTAGGTTGTATTGTCCTATGTCACCTAGTTTAAGGAACATGATTTCAGATGAATATTGGTAACAAATATTTAGATAGGTTCTTTAAACAGTCACTCAGTACCCAGATTAGGGTAAGAAAACCAAGTATACGTAGTATACATAAAATTATTCAATACTTAAAGAAAAACATGAGAGATCGGTTAGAGACCGAGTCATGCAATGAGAGATTGGTAATTCACTGAGTCATTTATAGCTACATATGGTTATCTATTATGAGATTGATTGGCATGGAATGTGTGTTCTAAATTATGTTTTATTTAGAACAGAGAACATTGTGTAAAAAAATTCCCTTGTTTCTAAAGTCTTAAAATGGGAATGTTACACTCACACTTGAATTCACTCAAATAAATTTCTTAGAATGAATAAATGCACTTATATTTATTATTTCTCTTCCCAATGATGGAAATAAGGTGAAACAAACCATTTTGAGAATCCCAAACATTTTCAATTGTTCGGATTCTTCATTTTGGAATTATTGGGATAGAACCACATGATGGTTAAACTTTCACTCAATAAAGTCGTGGCGGTTCCACGATAGTTGCATAGTTAATACAAAAAAAAATAAGAAATGGTAAATTTTGTCATTTTAAGGTGTCTAGATCACCATCAGCCCAAATTATCCATTTTCCTATAATAATGAACATGTTGAGGGTATGTTTTACAAGTCTCAATAAGGAGAATACATAGAATTGGGTATTTCTAGATCCAATTTTAGATCATACCTCCCCAATTTGAGGCTTTTAAGTCTCTAAAATATTAAAGTATTGTTGAAGTGAGGAAATTAGTTTCCCACATTTTATATGGAATACCACTTGGCCTTGGTAGGTAACTAAATTTTCAACCCGATTAACCACCTATCTTGCACTCCCAATGTGTTTTCCTTTCTTTCCTCTGCAATACCACACAATCCTCCAATTCCATCTAAATATATGGAGAGAGATCCTTAATAGATAGTATACAAAATCCCTCTTCTTCCTAATCCAACATGGAGGGCTCAAAGAGACATAAATTCTCAACATTCACAACTAAATATATTCTCATATAAGGAGGAAAATCCAAGTGAAATGCATTCTTACCCACTTGTTCCATAATTTCAAATGGGCCATAATGAAGAGGTTTGAGTTTCTTAGCTTTTCCATGTAGCCTTTCTCTGCTCAAGTACAACCATACCTTATCACCAACAAGGAAATAATGCTCAATTCTATGTTGATCATGTTTGCTTTGTACTTGGCCTATGACTTTTCAACCCTCTCCTATACGGAGGTGTATTTTTGAATATTCTCAATGAACTTTTTAGCTGTATGGGTCTCCAAATCCACTTTTCCATCATGTCTACATTATAATATCAAAATAAACATGTCTCAAAATAAGTCTTACTAGTAAAATCATGAACCACCATGATATAAGAATGTTGGATATATACCAAATTCTCATCCCAAGTCCTAGGATGTTTCTTGTTGTACCCTCTCAAGAGATGGACCAAGGTATGGTTTACCAATTCTATTTTCCCATATCTCTATGGATGAAAAGTGGTAAATATCTTCATCTTAGTATCCATCTTTTCCCACAATGTAGACCAAAATTTCTTGGTAAACCATGAGTCCCTATCTAATATAATAGAATCAGGAAAACTAAAATAAATCCACACATTAGCAAAAATAACTCAGCTACATTATTGGACTTGATGGTCTTCTTGCAAGGAATGAGAATGCACAAGTTTTCTAAATCATTCCCTTTCTTGAAAGTAGGAAAACCACCCAAAAAAATGCATGGATATGCTTTCCCATGGTTGGTAAGGAACTATTAATGACATATATAACCCCAAATATATGTTACTTAGGCTTGTTTTTACTACATAAAATACAACCAATAATGAATTTAACAACTTCTTCTTCCATTTTTGGCTAATAAAAATAACTTTGTAAGTGTGCTACAATATTTATCACACCAAAGTGATCAAACACCTTAGAAGTGTGTGCTTCCCTCATCACCTGAAATTTTTCCCCTTAGGCAAACAAAGTTTCTTGTTCTTATAGAATAACCCATCATGGAAGTAGTATTCTCCCCTAGGTGCAAAGCCCTCACTTGGAGGTTTCTACTAAAATATTTCTCCAAAATATAGATCCTTCTCATAACCTTCCTGATATGCTTCACATATGAAAGGATCAAGAAGATTCAAATTTACCATAGTTGAGATTAAAGGAGACCTAGAGAACATATCATCTAGCTGGTTAGTGAAACCTAACTTAATAAAAAACTATAACTATTGTTTTACCTTGTTGGAATCCTTCAAGGAATTCCTATACAATCCCAAGTTTGGAAGTGGACTATTAAGTAGCAACTATATCTCATGCTCCATTAGCCTAATTGGGTATAACCCCATAGGATATTGGGAAACTTCCCTGAACTGCTGAACCAACTCTTTCATATGATTCTGTTCTTTTTAGTAAACATGCTACAAGTGGTTTTAGATGTAACAACTTCCTCTTCTTGTATATCTCTCAAAATAAGTAATGCAAATTTCCCACTAGCATTAATAAGCTTCTTAGCTTCAGAGGCACTTACCAAAGAGATCTTTGAGTCTCTTGTAAAGGCTGAAATGAGGTAGTTCTTACCATCCTTCACCAAGTGGTATTGGTTGGATCTTCTCATGAAGATGACATCCCTAATATATAAGTACTAGGCTGCCAAACACGCAACCCACACATCAAGAGGAACAATATCCAAATTAGTTTCATCAATAAACTTCTTATCAATACCAAATGTAATTTTTATTTCTTGGTAACCTTGATGTTTATGCATTTCTTCACCAACCCAATGAATACATATTTGGATGATTATAAGTCTCTAACTTCATCTTATCAACTAACTCCTTACTTATCAAATTATCTTGAGAACAAGTATCAAAAAGAGCATCCACTTTGGTTTTCTTCACTTGGATTTTTATATGAAAAATATTAGTAAGTTCATTTTCTTGAACAAAATTATTACTACCCAAACATACCTCTTTACGGAAAAAGGTACAAAAAGCTGTCTCATCCACCTCTTCATTGAAAAATACTTCTTCCCCTTGGAGGGCATCCATGGCCTTCTTTTTATTCTTCTTATTCTTGAAGGGATGTAATTCCAGGTGGAGCTTCTAAAATTTTTCCTTGGAATGAGTGTCAACATTACAAGGACCATAATGAACTTTAGTATCCTTCTTAGAAATGGAAGTAACATTCTTCTTACCTTTCCCTTTTCCTTTCTCCTTTTTCTTGGTGTCACCTTGTTTTTTTGAAGCATGTTGAGAGGTAGATGAACTCTTCTTCTTGTCCATCTCTAGATAGTGGGCTTGAGAACAAGCCTCATCTACATTCACCATCTTGGCCAAGAGGACTGATCTTCTTAAGAGGTTATGGATTCCACTTGATCTACTTCATAAAGATGTCAGTCTCTACATATTTTTCCATCTGGAAAACTTTCTTTTGGAACTCACTAGTGTACTCTTGCACATTTTGGCCTTGTTTCTTCTTGAGATATTGCCAATACATGGACCTCTCTTCCTCATAACAAATAGGATATAATTGCTTCTTGATTAGCCTCTTAAATTCATCCCACTTAGTAATAAGAGGAAGCTTCTTAACAACCAAATAATGAACATAGCTTTCAAACCAAGTTAAAGCATGATTGGTTAATTTTAACCTTATAAATGAAATATACAAACTCTAATTGATTTGATACAAAATGAAATCTATCTCAAGTTTAGCTAGTGTGAATGGTATAGCTTCTCAACATTCAAGCCCCGATCATGAGGATGAACCTCTATCTTCACCCCTTATTTGAATGAAGGAAGATTAAGGGAAACATGGGGTTGTTCTTCCTCATACTCATGAGGGTCTTCTCTATGTTCTCCTAATGAATATTTTGGAACACCAAGATTCTCAATGAAAATCCCGTGATAAAATAAAACTTTCCCACATATAAAGAAATACTACCCACATCTTTGGATGGACTTGCCACATATGCCTCCAACTTGTAGAAAATTCTTCTTGAGATCACATGCATCTCAACCATGAGCCATGTTTTTGAATCCTTTCTTCCACTTCTTGGTGGAAATATATTCTTCAAAAGGAATGAGGATACCTTCACCACTTTCACTTCCCTTTTTGGTAAGGGGCATTTAATTGAAAATATCAACATAAGTTAAACCACACAATGTTTTTCTGATCTTAACTACTCGATACCAATATGATCCATAAAATACCTCTTTTAAACAATAAACAGATCCTATTTTGTGATAATGAATGAACAATTTGAATAAATATATTAATATCTAATTTATTATGAAAGAATTATTCACACAATCTGAATTGAGAGATACAATAACATGAGAAAATAATTTGATCTTGGAGAAATCCAATATGGGAAAAAAACTCCAGTTGGGTAAGCAATTACTTCCCTTCACTATGTAAATCTCCAATACAATACAAGTTTATTGTCAAACTATGACCTTCAAGAAGGATTCAAGCTCCTTCTACTTGCATTACTTGCTTACAATCCTAAATAAGAAATAAATCAAATATTTATAAACAAAATAATAATAATTTCAACTTGATCATTTTATCACACTTGAATTCACTCAAATCACTTGCTTAGAATGAATAAATGCACTTATATTTATAATTTTTCTACATTGGCATGAGAAAATTTGTCTTGTGGAAAAATTGGTGGGTTTTAGGCCAACGCTATGGGAATCTAAGTCCCTCTGCTTGAAGCAGTCTGATTTTGTATGTGCATGTGTGAAAAGTGGATCTCGATAGCGGTCTTCGGACTAGAGATCCAATAGGGGCAATCCACTGTCCTTGTGGCAAAGCTAGCAATTTCTCACTAGAGAAGAACTTTGTCTGAGAAGCAAAAATGGAGTGAGAATGGAGGTAGGAAAAATAATGTGCAGGGTAGAATATCAGATGCCCACACACATCAATTAGAAACTTCATTTACATGCATTTATAATCAGAAGAAAAACAAATCTGTGGGAGAAGCTACAAGACCAGAATGAAACTCATTGGTCACAAAGTACCAATTAATTCCTCAATAAAGGAGGTAAAAATTCCTTCTTTTCTTATTGAAGCTCAAGCGAGTTTGTACATAGCTTGAGAATGGAAGAAATTCGAGGAAGAAGAGAAAATAGAAGAAGAATGGTGTTTTCTGTCTTTTCTAGGTACAGAGCACTTTGGTTTTTTCAAAATCAATCGCCCTTTGGAATGATGTCAAGAAGCCATTATATTCTTTGCAAGAAACCGTTACAACTTCACAAATCCTCAACGCCTTTTCAAATCCCTTTGTTGTGAAGAAAATGCTCATGGTGGGTTAAAATAAGATCTTGCAGATCAACCATTACATTCAATTTTCAGTTTAATTATAGATCATTAGATTTTCTCCTCTAACTCTTAAATCGGGCCATCCACATGGCAGAAAGGATTGGAGTGGTTACAGGGGAATCCCTTTGCATTTTGTGATTTTTCTGATTTGGCAATTTGTAACAAATTGGCCCACACCCCCACTTTGACTTTTCAACTTAGACACGTGGCTACTTCTGATTAGAAATGGGGTTGCGACCCTTTTCTCAACATTTTAACCTTTTTTGGAAAAAGTCTCAAAAACTCAATTTGCTTGCCACACTGGCCCGCTCTTTCCGATTTGATAAGGAAATGTGGCACATTCAGTTAGAGCAGTGGTCATGGATCCTTTCTAAACATTTTAACCTTTTCAAAAAAAGGCTTAAAACCTCAATTTCCTCCGTTGGCCCGCTCTCCCGCTTTGACTTTTCAATGGTGGGCTTCACCTTGAATTTTTCCTTTATAGCCTGATCAGGGTTGTGGATCATTTTTTAACTTTTCACCTTTTTTACAAAAAGGCTCAAAATGAAAATTCCTCCACCTACCTACTCTTTCACTTTGAATTTTTAACTTCAGCCCAAGACCTTGCAAACCCAAGGAGAATTTTAGAACTTTTACTTCACTTTTGGGAATTTGGTTAAATTTCCAAAAGTGCCCCAATGGCCCACTCATCCGCTTTGACTTTTCAACCGGGCTCGAGAACTTGGCAGAGCAAGGAGAATTTTATAAATTTTACTTCACTTTTAGGAATTTGGTTAAATTTCCAAAAGTTCCCTAATGGCCCGCTCATCCGCTTTGAATTTTCAACGGTGGGCTTCAACTTTGACTTTTCCCGTGGGCTTCAACTTTGACTTTTTCCTTTATAGCTTGATCGGGCCACGGGGCAAATTTACCATTTTTTCCAAAAGTGACCAAAAGTGTTAAGTTCACCAAAAATCTCATTCCTCCCCATCCAATAGGATCTAACCACGTACCTACATTCATTGGAGTCAAAATTTGACGGGAAAAGATGCTCATCATCCCGACTGTGGAAAATATGCAAAAGAAGAAAACTTCATCATTTTGAGTCCAATTTTGAATTTCCTTCACGAACCAGAGGCATGGAGGCAAAACAATGATTTGGTGACCCAGGCCATAGAACAAGTGAACAATTTTAATCAAAATGGAGGTTCAGAAAGAGGATATTATGTGCACAGATTGGGAAATGGAGAATTTCTCAAAATGAGAAAAATAGAGGTTTAAATAGCTCTAGGGCACAAATTTTGCTAATTTCTTGAATCTCTAATTTGGCTTAAACACCAACGAAGGGCATGAGCTCAAAAAATTGAATTTGGCTATGAAAACATAGAGTAGTTTTTAGGAGACAACAGCTGGCTCTAGCTTGGGGACATGGCGTGAACTAGGCATTACTAGGGCATGACGTGAGGATCCAGAATCTCAAGTTTCAAAACATATTATGTTGAAAAGTGCATTTTTATTGGGAATTGCAAAGTCATGTACAATTCTAAGAAAGAATGGAAGAATAAGGAAACACACAAGCCAAACCACACACAACCAAAACCAAACAAAAACTAAAACCAAAACCACACAAAGAAAAAGGAAAAACACACCTACGCAAATCACCTATAATATAAGGTGGGGACAACCCACTTTCAAAGATGATATAGTTTCAATTATTGCCCACTTCGAGGAAATTCAAATGGTGTTCCATCGAGTAAGAGAGGAAAAAACATTCTCACCATAAGCTCCATGGATTTGGAATGGACCAAGCCATAATGAATCAAACTTTCCATGGCTGCCCTTTCATTCTCTTATTTTGTCCACAAAGAAGAACACATATCTAAATTTTAAATCCTTGCTTTAGTCTTCTTGTCAAAAAATTTCTTCACCTTCAATGGATGTTCTTTAATTCTATACACCACTTAGCATCTTCTTTCCTCCAGCTTCTCCAGGAAGAGGATCCTCTTGTCAATGGATTCTTTGTGCTGACCATCTTCTATTTCTTACATCAACTTGAGAGTTGGCATCTCAATTGTGAGAGGAATATCTGCCTCAATTCCATACAACATTTGGAAAGGTGACATACCTATTTCATTCTTAGGAGTGATCCTATCAGCCCACAATGCATCATATAACTTCTTGTGCCATTTCCTTTAATTCTCTTCTACCAAACTTGCGAACAATGGTCACAACGTTATTGTTTCGACTCACTTGACCATTTCCCTATGGGTATAGTCGGAAGAGTGAGACAAGGAGATTCTAAAACCATAACAAAACTCTATGAGCCCCTTTAAAGAGAAATACGTGGCATTGTCTACAATAATCTTCTATGGTACTCCAAAGCATACAATGATATTATCCTTGATGAAGTTGTAGACACCAAATTTGTGTCTTACGACCCCCCGTGCCCCGCATCTCATTTTGCAACCTAGCCTCATCACCTAAACCTTACATAATTATTTATTAATTACCTTATAATTAATAAATCCACATCTCCAAACCTGCCACCTCATTTCGCCACCTCATCATGACCTAGTCCTAACCCTAAACTAACCTAATTAAGACCTATAACTTGGTCTACATCCACACCCATGACTAATTACTCCTCACCCGCACCAAAATCAACCTAATAATGACTTGACCAAGCCCACAACTAATTCCTTAGGAGAAAAGGAGGGAAAGTTGGCTATTTTACTAAAAATAGCTCACTTTGACTTAACCGATATCGGTTCCTACTCGACCGCCGTCGGTTACGTAACCACCATCAGTTCCCTGTAAATGACCTCCCCCAACCAAAAACAAAGGATCCGGAACCTGGGAATTCATTGGAAGGATCGGGAATTCACTTGGCCGAGCAGAGACAAGTGAAGGAAAGAGAGGAGTTTATAGAGAAGGACATCAAGCCCAAGACTGCAACTGAGTAACCAGAGCCTAGTGACACTCATCCAAGCATTGGGAGTGAAGATAGCTCATCTTGGATTGTCAAATCATCCTACCTGAATCCTGCCTTCGTCATCACAGTCCTTGGACCTGTATCTTCATCAGGAACTAGTAAGTAGTATCTTGTATGTTCTTTTGATAACATTTCTTAAACTTCCGAATCTAAAATCTATAGACTATGATGAGTCTAAAATCTGCGCTACCACCGCACACCAGGATATGATGTAGAGGGATGCAAAGCTTTGAAAGCCATACTGCCAAATCACCTCTCTCGGATAGAAAGGTTAAGAAAGACAACTTACAAAGGGAGAGACCTTTAGCTTCAATCCTCTCTCCTATACCACTGTCTGCCTGCCTCACCAAGATCTATCATTATTACAACCCCACCGGCAAGATAATGACTTATCCCTACCGCTTCTTCCTCCTCTCGTGTTCACGAGATCAACATGATTAGTGTTGCTACTCGAGGCGAAAAACAATGGGAAAGCTAAATAAAGCACACTGCGGCCTCTCTTTCTCCGTCCACCATCTCGATCGCACCACCACCTAAAGTGGTTATTCGTGGACCTATCTACCCCGTCTCTAATGGAGTTTCCCACTGAACCATGATCAAACAGCTTGCACCAATCACCTGTAAAAATGACACTATATGATCTCATTCAGACCTCTGAATCTCATCGCCAAGCGCTTGTTGAAATCCTTCAAGGGATAGAGGTCTTACCTAACAAAACCTTTCCCGTTACCTCCATCTTAACACCCAACCATGTTTCCTCTCTCACCAAATGATCTACCACTTCGCCCCTGTGCGTGCAAACCACTGCTCATTGGTTTCTCGAAGGTGAAATTGTTGACTTTGGTGTAGAAGATCCTGACCCCACTCTTTTCATCTCAGCTTACATCCGAGACATTCGGGTGCATCGTGTTATGATTGATGGGGGCTAGCCTAAACATCATCTCTTCCAAATCCTTTCAACAAATGAATATCCCCTCTAGCTGCATGTGTGCCAACCCCACCATGCTGCATTCATTCAACGATGCTATTACTTCTACCTTAGGCACTGTGATCCTTAACATTTGTGTAGGGCCACGTACCTTACCTGAACTCTTCTATGTCCTTGAGGGATAATTCAATATAACATGCTTTGTTAGGCTGCCCTCGAATCGGGCTATGGGATGCGTTCCCTCCACCTTACATAGATGCATAAAATTTGAGTACGAGGGGAAGTCCTACACCGTAAAAGTTGATCCTCCCCCCTTCAAAACCTGCAATATGTTATATCGCCCTAATGATGTGCTTGTACTAGTCAAGACACCCATTCATCCAACCCAACCATCCACTTCAACCACACCTCTACCATCCACCTCAACCGCACCTACACCTTCAACCAATGAAACCGCCATTGCAAATACCACTTCCTTTCCCGCGGACAACATCCCAACCTCAGACCCCTTAGTAGATGTTTTTCAATGCCTTACGCTGGGGGAGTATCACCTATATAACGTTAGCTCTTTCCATACCCCACAGGAGTATGGACAGTTACATGCGCATCCTACCTATGACCGTCGTTTAGGGAGGTAATCTCCATGGACCACCTAATTGTCGCACCAACCTAACGTATGGGGGTGTCGACACATCTCTCTGTTACCCCCGAACCTCCCCTTGGTGTGGTTCCCTTCCAATCTAATTTTCAATACTGACAAATCGTCGTTTTGTCCTCACTTCTTGACTCACCGTGCTTGGAAAGGTTTTAGTTTTGGTCTTTATGAACAAGGCCGACATACAATCATTCCGTGACTACACGCAAACACAAAGATCATAGTGGTCTTTGATTTCTTGAAACACTTACACCGAAGAAACTTTGTGTGGGTTGTATCTGGAAGATGATGACGTCACCCCTACCAAACCATCATCACCCATTTTTCCATTATCACCACGAGTCGATAGACTCGAATCTATCCCTCCTAACTTTTTTTTTCATAAACGCTATCTTCTGGATCCTCTCACTTATCAACGTGATAATGAGGACCCATCTTCTCTTCTTCTTTTGTATCCGGACATGATCGAAGAGGATTCGCCTTCAATTAATGTTGTTGAGTGCCGGGATGACAACTCCATCCTCACTTACCTTGAGTGCGAGCACGACTCTTATATTCAACGCGCCTTACCATCTCGAAACTCAAACCATGTTGAATGAGTCGACTATAGAAATCAACATCCACACAGAGGATGATCCTCACATTGTGAAGATCGAACAATCTCTTAACGCATCGAGAAAAAACCACCTTTACTACCTTTCTCGCGCCCGTAACCAAGCTTTTGCTTGGTCTCTACGCCGACATGCCAGAATTAATCCCGACATTACTTGTCCATAACATTACCTTAAAACTTGATGCCAAACTAGTTAAGTAGAAACTCGAGAAAAATTCATCCACGCATTGCCCTCTTGGTCAAAGAAGAGCTTCAATGAATCCTTTCTATTTCCTTCATCTTACCTATTGACTATCCTCAATGGATCTCTAACATCATACTCATACTAAAGCAACGGGGGCTTTGGATATGTATGGATTTTTACGGGACCTTAACCTCACTTGCCCGAAGGATGAATTCCCCCTCCCAAGTATTGATCAACTTGTTGATCTCACTGCGGGCCATGAGATGCTTTCTCTCATGGATGGCTTCTCGGATACAATCAAATTTTGGTAGCCCCCGCCGATCAACATAAAGCGCCTTCATAACTCCTTGGGAACCTTCGCTTTATCGTCGTGTCATGCCATTTGGCCTTAAGAATGTTGGTGTGACCTACCAGGTGGGCTATGACTTACATATTTCATGACATTATGCACACTATCCTTGAGGATTATGTCGATGATCTTCTTGGAAAATCTAAACATCGCAGTGAACATCTCGATGTTTTAACCATTATTTTCGATCTGTTACAATATTGTGTTCGTCTTCAACCAAAGAAATGTGTCTTTGGTGTCCTTTCGAGAAAACTTCTTGGTTTTATCATCTCTTTGCATGGCATCGAGGTCGATCCAGCTAAGGTTAACGCTATCCTAGAAATGCCCCCACCTACTAACCTCAAACAATTGCATAGTTTGCCAGGTAAACCCCAATCTATCCGGCGTTTCATCTCCCAACTCTCAGATCGATGTCAACCTTTCCATCACCTCCTTAAAAAGGACATTGTCTTTTAATGGAGTGAAGAGTGCCACCAAGCCTTTGAGGCTCTCAAAGCCTATCTCTTGTAGCCACCTATGCTTATCCCACCTCAGGACAATCACCCTTTCTACCTTTACCTTTTTGCCACCGACCATGTTGTAGGAGCCATGCTCGCACATCGTGACTCCGAGCATTGAGAACAAGCCATTTATTACATAAGTCATACTCTCGTGGATTACGAGACTAGGTATACACATGTAGAAAAGTTGTGCCTAGCCCTATCATTCGTAGCCACCAAACTCCGACACTACCTCCTGAATCACAAAACTTTTGTCATCACCAATGCAAACCCCATTCATTATATGTACGCCAAACCTCATCTAAACCAACACATCACCCGATGGCTTATGCTCCTTGCTGACCTCGACCTTGAATTTGTACACCAGAAGTCAATTAAAGGACAAACTATCACAGACCAACTCGTGGAAGCCCCTTTACCTGGGGAGCAATTTACCAATTTTAATTTCCCCGACAAACTCATCGCCACTCTTTCACTCAGTGAGGAGTCATATCTAATTACCCTCTTCTTTGATGGATCCAAATGCCAGTGCGGCGGAAGAGCTAGCATTGTTCTCATTCCTCTTGACGCTGAGCCTATGCCTCTTTCCTTCTAGCTCGATTTCCCCTGCACTAATAATACAATGGAATACGAGGCCCTTGTTTTGGGTCTCCAGGTTGCGTTACACTTAGGTGTCAAATCTATCAATATTTTTGGCGACTCTCAATTGGTAGTCAATCAAGTTATGGGCATCTACCAATGTAAAAATGAGGAACTTCAAAAGTACAAACATTACGTGGATTCACTTTTGACCTTATTTACTCATTATTCTATCCAAACCATTCCCCACTCCACTAACAAATTTACGGATACTATGGCTTGCTTAGCCTCACAAATTCCTACCTCACCAACTGACTCTGACATATTCGTCTTGGTCCAACAACTCTTTGCCCCATCTTACTCAACCCCGGATGTTTGTATGATAAATAATGTGTCTGCTAATTTGCAGGATACTTGGTATCACCAATTTCATGACTACCTTACAACCTTTGTTCTCCCACCTGACCTTACTAGTAACGGAAAACGTGCTTTTCTTAAAAGTGTTTCTCATTATGTCATCATGGGGGGACTCCTCTATAAATGTGGCTTTGATGGCATCCTCCTTCGATGTCTAACCGGTCAGCAAGGAGGTCACCTATACCATCCAACAAGTCCACGATGGTATTTGTGGTGGACATTTTAATGGCTTCGGCCGTGGCCAAACGGATCCTTCGCCTAGGCTATTATTGGCCTACTCTTAATAAAAACTACTACGAATATGTTAAGCATTGTGTTATGTGTCAACAACATGCCAACCTTCAACATACTCCTAGCCATCCGCTACAGGTCACACAAGATCTTTGGCCTTTCTCACAATGGGGTTTAGACCTTATTGGTGAGATTCACCCACCATCTTTGCAACGTCACCATTGGATAATCACAGCAACCAAATATTACACTAAATGGGTGGAAGCCATTCCACTCATTTCAACCAAAAAAGAGAAAATCATCGAATTCATTAACCATCACATTATCTGTCGTTTTGGCGTTCCTCATCACCTGATAACAGATAATGGAAAATATTTCAAAAATAAGTTGTTACAAGACCTTTGTGACAACTTTGGTATCAAACTTAGCTTCTCATCACCTTACTATCCACAAGTAAATGGTCAAGCCGAATCTTCTAATAAAACCCTCACCAAAATCCTCATGAAAGTTGTTAACGATTCTAGAAGCAATTGGCCTGATCACATCCCCTTTGCCCTTTGGGCTTATCGGACTAGCATTCGCACCTCCACTAATGCCACCCCATTCTCTTTGGTATATGGTACCGAGGTTGTCTTGCCTCTCAAAATACAAATACCCTCCCTAAGAATATCTCTTCAGGATATTCTCACCAATGATGATTTCCGCCAAGAGCGGTTAGCCCAATTGGAGCTTCTTGATGAGCGTCATCTTACAGCTCTTGACCACCTTCAAATCTATCAAAAATGCATCAAGCGTGCTTATGATAAGTAACTCATGAGCGTACCTTTAAGGTTGGTGATCTTGTCCTCAAAGAGAATCAGCATGTAACCAAACTAGAAAAGAGAAAACGTGGAAAATTTGCTCCTAATTGGATTGGGCCCTACATTATCACTCATACTTACGGATCAGGCACTTACCGTTTAGCTTCGCTTAATGGTAAACCTGAGCCTGAACCCCTTAATGCCTTGCATCTTCAACCATTCTACTATTGAATTTAGTGTTATATCACTTCTTATCTACCTTGCGCTCGTCCCTTGAGCTCATTTACTACCTCATACACTTTTGTTCCATGCATCTCAAAATAGAATCAAGCTCACGTGGTTTGGTCATTACCTCCTCTTAAAAGATGCCTTCCCCTTTTTAGTCTGGTCCATGACTTAAAAGTATCAAAATAACATGTTCTCAATTGTACACTTATGGGATATTCTTGAGTCAAACTTCCTACAAAACTAGATGCTTCATGCCAAACAGACATCTAGACCTCTAAGTTATACATAGACTACTCCCTCGAAGGATAGCTATGTGCAAAGTCACTTCTACTATTATAAATAGACTGCTCCCCCGAAGGACAGCTATACACAAAAACTGCATCTGCTACTATAAATAGACTGCTCCCTTGAAGGACAGCTATACAAAGTCAGCCTTTATCAGAAGCTTCTCGCATTGATCAGCTTCGTGAAGACCTCAAGAACAACAAAATACATATCCCCTATGGACTTCCCGCATTGATCAGTCTATATCCAGAAAAGTAAAAAGCAGTATTCCAAAGCACTTTTGAGTCATGGACTTGTCTATTTAGGTTTGGTTCTCTTTCATCAGAATAATCACCTTCTAATAAGTTCTCTGCACCCCAGCTATACCAGCCACCTCACCTCACCATTCGTCAACACAACAAAACTCAAGGGACGTGACGTATATCCGATATATTGTGATAATACGACTCTTTTCACCTATTGACTTCTCGCCTATGCAAGGCACCTAGGGATTCAAGCCCCTCCTATGTTAATATGTGGTTTGTTTAGCTCTTCTCAACTATGGGACAATTTTGCCTCTTTTACTCGACTCTAGGATTGTGTGTTGACCTTAATCAGGACACGATTCCCTACTACTTGGGTAAGCTAACTTTCGTTTCACCTATACCTACACCAACATCACCAGTCCCTTACCAACACCAATAACGTTACCCTACCAATATCAATATTTTTACCAGCCAACAAATTGCCTAACTATAACCAAATTACCCGAATTCACCTCTCCCTGGTCCTAAGGAGAACTACATCGATCGAGGCCCCTCCTTGCTTTGTGCAATGGACTATGTAGGTAGCACTTAGGAGACATGGGATCTCCCAAGGTTAGTTTGACCATCCCCTACCATAACCTATCATGTGTGGTATATATGAATCTATTTGTGTATTTCTATTCACTCACATTCATCTTTATCCTTTTTCAAAACAAAACATTCAAAACACAACCATTCTTATTATTATCTTACCTCAAATCAACATACATATTCAGTTTTATTTAGATGTTAAACAAATACATCTTCTCTATCATCGACGCATAGGTCGGCATCCTTATTTATTCTTATACTTTTATGAAATTCACTTAGACCCTTGCGCCTCCTCCCGAATTAGGTGGTGATCGTGATCATCGATGCCACTCACTTGGCCTCTCCATCCTCAAAGGTGCCACTACTATTGGTTCCTCCCACTGATCCGCCAACATCTCCTGTAACATACGAATACATCCTCTTGCGTGGAGGAATCTTGCCTCTAGTCTCTCCACTAATGACTCTATAACCGCTAACAATCCCATTGTCTCATTCACCCATGTTTGAGCTGATGAACTAAACATTGCAAATGATCTCTCTGTTGTAGTCACGGCTATGTCGGGATGATCACGTACACCTTGCAGCTCTACTACCCACCATAATCTATAGGCCTCTGTCACTCCTCGCATCCATTACCCCGCGATCGATTGCTATCTCCTCGGCCCTTACGGAGGTGTTGGCCGGGGTGGTGAGAATGCTGCCTCGGCGCTGATCCTCATGTATGGTCTATATGCCATAGGTATATCCTGAACAAATCCAAATTGTTGCCACACATGATCTAGAGGAATCCTCTCATACTCACCGGCTGTGCCCTACAATCCACCTCAATCACTCTACACCCCTCAATCTCCTCAGTCGGGTTCTCCACTAATCAAATTCTGCCTCCTACTCACTGGGGTCTACCAACCACTCACTTCTCCACTCAAATAATGCCACCTCAGCTGAAAAACTCAACAATATCACTAAAACACCTCAGACAACTAAATTTGGTTTTCAAATTGACAATGTGACAATGACAGTATTTTTTTCTTTTTATAGGTTTTTGACCTATAACCGATATCGGTTATATTGTGCCCTAAAAATACCGATATCGGTCATCTAGCCGATACCGGTCATAGCTAACCGATATCGGTTTAATCCCTATTTTACCAAAATTTCTACCCTTATTCACCAATCTCCCTTTCTCACCACATCACCTATAACCTTTTTTGACTTCATTGGCCACATTCACGGCCCCAACCAACCAGGCCCGACCCAAGGCCGCAACCAACCATTTGGCCCGACCCAAGGCCACAACCAACCATTTGGCCCGACCCAAGGCCGCAACCAACCATTTGGCCTAACCCAAGGCGCGCCCCAACCAATCGAGGCCCGACCCATGGCCCTCACTAATCAATCGGCCAACCAAGGCCACACCAATTAAATACCTCACCCAAAAGCAACAAATTACAATTTTATCCACCCATAATGTAACCTTTGGTTTAATCGAGCTCACTGTTTGTGTTTAGCATGATTAGGGTACTTGACTTGATCAGTCGACCAACTTTTCCTAGACCGAGACCGTGACATTTATCTCAACCAAACCAACCATTTGGTACTGCCGAACATGCCTAAACGTTCCTGTACCTTACCCGTTATATCCCCTGGAGCTACTTCCTATGCCTTGGATACCAAGATTATATCACCCTTGTTTGGATAAACTATCGACCTTTGCCTATGAATTGCTTGTTTACTCTTCAAATCATGTACCCTGGTCACACTACTGCATTTCAACGTGCATCTGCTTCCTTGAACTTACCCCACCATCTTACCATCATCTCAACACCATTTACCCTTTATCAACCCTATCCCTGATTTCACGTTACCTCAATCTATGATAGATTTGAGGGGGATTACCTATACCCTTAACAGGAGTAACCACTTCTTATTATTGTCACAGGTAGACTTTACAAGACAAGCTACACGACAACAAGGGGCTAATGTAGACACCAAATTTGTGTCTTACGACCCCCGTGCCCCGCATCTCATTTCACAACCTAGCCTCATCACCTAAACCTTACACAATTATTTATTAATTACCTTATAATTAATAAATCCACATCTCCAAACCTGCCACCTCATTTTGCCACCTCATCATGACCTAGTCCTAACCCTAAACTAACCTAATTAAGACCTATAACTTGGTCTACATCCACACCCATGACTAATTACTCCTCACCCGCACCAAAATCAACCTAATAATGACTTGACCAAGCCCACAACTAATTCCTCGGGAGAAAAGGAGGGAAAGTTGGCTATTTTACTAAAAATAGCTCACTTTGACTTAACCGATATCGGTTCCTACTCGACCGCCGTCGGTTACGTAACCACCATCGGTTCCCTGTAAATGACCTCCCCCAACCAAAAACAAAGGATCTGGAACCTGGGAATTCATTGGAAGGATCGGGAATTCACTTGGCCGAGCAGAGACAAGTGAAGGAAAGAGAGGAGTTTATAGAGAAGGACATCAAGCCCAAGACTGCAACTGAGTAACCAGAGCCCAGTGACACTCATCCAAGCATTGGGAGTGAAGATAGCTCATCTTGGATTGTCAGATCATCCTACCTGAATCCTGCCTTCGTCATCAGTCCTTGGACCTGTATCTTCATGAGGAACTAGTAAGTAGTATCTTGTATGTTCTTTTGATAACATTTCTTGAACTTCTGAATCATCCTGATTATAAGTCTATTCTTAAATCTACTACACAGTAACACCCTACATCTAACTATCATTCCTCTACCCCTACACTGCCCCAAGAATAGCTCCCATACCCTCTGAGCCTTCTCCATAACCCCATTACCTATCCCCAATCATTTACTAGCCTTATAAACACCATAGCCACCTTATAGCCAACCTTCACTAAAAAGCCCCTAAACCACTGCCCCTACCGATATCGGTTAGCGAAGCAGTATCAGTGATGACAAGACATCGATCACCATGTGATTCAAAACCAAAACTAGCCCTTTCCTCTATTGTTTTAACAAGGTAATTAAATTGTAATTTGCAATAATTTGTGTTAATTCATATTAGCAGGGGAACTGACCACCTTCGAAAGGAAGTTTAATACTTCCTGGGCCCAAGGCAGTTCCCTCATTTATTGTCTAATTAGAATCTGGTGGTCTTGTATTCTTACTTGCAGGTAGTCCTTCCTGGAAAAAGGAGTTCTTCCCAATCGATCTAATCTCTCTCTACGATACGTGCACACCCTCTCAACATTCAACATGTATTCCACCTAGCCCTAACCCTTATCTATTTCTCAAAGGAATGAAAGTATAGAAGCAACTCTATTCCGGGAACGGAAGAATTGCGCGAAGCAGAAGTTGCATACTATTTTGAGCTACCTTGCTTGGTTGGAATGGCCTCCACCTATTTAGTGAAGTAATCGGGTTGCGGTGAGTACATAAGTATTCCCTACACTAGAATGAGGATTCAAAACACTAATAAACCTTATACCCCATTTCTAAAATGGTTCCTCAATCACCACAGGCCTGAGTGGCAATGCAGCTAGTTATGGCTTTCCAACAAATTGTTGGCATGATTTGCATTTGGAAACCTAGTCTTGAGTATCTATAAAGATGGAGGGCCAATAATATCTCCCCCTAAGAATCTTATGCATAGTGACCATTGCTGAGAAATGTCCACCACAAGCTTGATCATGATATGCCCTGAGTAACTTTTGTTCTTACTCCTATCTACACACTTGAGGAAACAACCGTCTAGGCCTCTCTTGTAAAGTGCATGATTCCAAATCACAAACTTGGCTACCTTTAGCTTGAGTGTCCTTATTTGTTTGTAGTCAAGATGAGGAGGACATTCTCCATAAGTGAGGTAGTAAGAAATATCTGCATACCACTCATCAGTAGTGGTGAAAAAGAGCACTTGTGGACTGCATTTTCGAACAAAGGTTGAGTAAAACATCATCCTTTTCTCCCTACTGATCCTTGAGAGTTTCATCTTCAGAAATTAGCTTACACAAACCATTTCCTCTTACCAAATTAGAGGGCCTAATATCTAATTCATACTCTTGGGTCTTTGCAATCCAACTTCCTTTCTTAGCCCCAGGATCTTGTTGAGTCAAATTGGACTTGATTGCACTTCCAGGGGAACACCACTATATGGGAATTAAGAATGTAGAATCTAAAAATTTTAACATCTTTAACCACTATGTAGGCATGCTTCTCTAGTTGGTTGTACTTTAACTCATGATTTTTCAAAGGAAAACTCATGAAAGCAATGCGTGATTCCAAATCCTTCATCATTTTTGTGCACAAGGATAACAAAGAGTATATGTTCGATGCATGGAAATACATGATGAACTCCTTGCTGAAATTTGGAGATACAAGAGTTGGAGCTTTGGCAATGGCTTTCTTGATATTCTCAAAAAAAAAAAAAATTCTCCTTGTTCCACTTAAAATTTTCTTGAGGCTTCATCATGGAAATTATATGCTTATCGATTCTTAAAACATAGGCACATAATGACAAAGGAAGTTTACCTTTCCAAAGAATGAATGAACTCCCTTTTTCTTGTTGGTAAGGATAATGCTTGGATAGCTCGACCCTCTCAGGATCAATGTGTGCTCCATGTTTTTTCACAATGTGTCCCAACAACTTACCTTCTGTGACTCCAAAAATGCACTTCTTTGGATTTAGAGAAATGCCATGTTTCCTACACCTTGCAAGGACTTGCTCCAAATGACTGATATGGTCTCCCCTCCTCTTTGAGAAAACTATGAGGTCATCAAGGTAAATGAAAATGCAATATTTCAAATCTTTGAAAGCCAAGTCCATTGCTCTCTGGAAAGTGGCCCCAACATTGATCAAGCCAAAAGGCATTTCTGCATAGGAAAAAGTGCCCCAGGGTGTTGTGAAGGTTGTTTTGTTGCAATCCTCTTTTGCCACCTTGATTTGGTTATACCCTGAGAATCCATCAAGCAAAGAGAGCATCTCAGATCTAGTGACTACTTACAAAATATGATCCATGATTGGAAGAGGGTAGTTGTCCTTGAGAGATGCCTGATTC
Organism: Taxus wallichiana var. yunnanensis; assembly: GCA_018340775.1. Taxonomy (NCBI): domain Eukaryota; kingdom Viridiplantae; phylum Streptophyta; class Pinopsida; order Cupressales; family Taxaceae; genus Taxus; species Taxus wallichiana. Next base: position 586,217,592 of record CM031239.1, on the reverse strand, counting down.
AGATTTTGAAGTCTACACAAATCCTTATTTCCCCATTCTTCTTCCTTACTGGCACAATGTTAGCCACCCATGTTGAATGGTGGATGGGGAAGATGATTCTAGCATTGAGCATCTTTTTCACCTCTTCTTTGATAACATCAGCAATCTTTGGATTGTAGGGCCTTTTTTTTCCTAAAGGGCTTAGCTCCTTGCTTCAAAGGAATGGAATGATGCATTTCCTTTGGATGAAAAGACTTGAGTTCATCATAGGAATAGGATAGACATCTCGATTACTTTTTTTAACAGAGAAACAAACTTTCTCTTCTCTTCCAATGAGTAACATTTACCAATGTTAACCATCCTTGGATTCTCTGAAGTGCCAATGTTTTCTTGATCGAAATCAAATGGGCACCAAGAAGACTATTTTTATTTCTCTTAGATGAACTTGTCATGCTTGTCAAAGAGATATTCCAAAGAAACTAGGCCTTTGGGGATTTTGTTTCCTTTCAGTTTAATTACCCCCTCTTCATCAATTCCCTCAATTTCTTCCTTCTCTTATTTTGGGACTGATTCATGGTGTGGGTTTTCACTTCCTTCAAAGAATATATTATTGAAGTTATCCCTTTGTTCTAAGAAGGCTAGGATCTGATTGTCATCATTGAAGACCTGCCAGTGATTTGCATTGTCTGGTACACTAGGTCTGAAAACCATCTCAATGGTCACCTTATCTTTGCCAAAAGAAGGATGAGGTGTCACTAAGGAAGTTGACACTGCTAGAGAATCAACCTTTTCATTTTTCTCCCTAGGGATAGCTTCAATGGAGAATGCATCAAAGTATTCAATGCAGTCACACACTGTTTCTATAGTGCCCGAGCCTTGGATTTTTTACCTGATATTGTTGGCGGACCTGCTTCACCACAATCTCAGCATCACCTTTGCATCTCAGCTTCTTGATCCCCATGTCCTCTACTACATTCATGCCTAAGAGCAATGCTTCATACTCTATAGTATTGTTTGTATTATCAAATTACAGCTTATAGGAAAAAGGGTATATCTCATTGGAGGGAGAGTATAATACTACACCAGCTCCTGAACCTACTCTAGAATGACTTCCATCAAACTCCATTGTCCAAATCTGATCTTCTTCTTCCTCCATGAGGAGTGGAAATTTATCTTCCTTTTGTGATGTAAGGAAGTAGTTTCCTAGCCCACAATCTTGAAAGAGGATGTTAGCTCTTGGATCATCAGATTTCCTTACTGTGAATTTCATTTTCTTGACTGGCAACAGCTTCTTCATTTCTCCTTTCACTAGGATAGTTGCAGATGACCAATCCATTTTTATTTCTCCACCTAGATCTCTACGTAAAAACTTCTACTCAAAATCATACCAAAAGATGTTGGGATATCTACCACCAAAATGGTCAAGAGTATCTTCTTGTCAGGGTAATCAGCTAGTGCAACCTGAGCATCCTTGATTCTTCCTACTAATGGAACTTGTTTGGATTCCATTGAATAGCATGTTCCATTTTCCTGGGTCAAAGTGAGGCCAAGAGAATTTGTAACTTTTTGGCATCACATTATCTGAGGCTCCAGAGTCTATGATGCAATTGTTCAACTGGAAGCCTTTGATGAGAAGTGACAGGTAGAAAGGCTCAACTCTGTTGGTGTTGGAAGCACTGAGGGCTAGCATGTTTTGAGAAGGTGGTATGGATGGTGTGGGAAGTAAGCCTTTAGAATTAGAGATTTGGGTGTAGAGTTACCACCCTGGACTACCTTGATGAATCTATCAAATTGGGTAGGATGTGTTTGTAGGTATTCAATCTCAGAGAGTTGAACTTTGGTTTTGCTTGCATGCTCCACAAAGTCAAATGGAGCTATGGTAGGTGAGGAAGAGGTTCCAATAGTGGATGAGGACTTAAATGGTAGAGGTTTTGTTACTTTTGGTGTTGGGTTATCCTTTTCAAATGTAGCAATTGGCTTGGAAGGAGGTGAGGGTGTAGCCCTCGATTGAAATTTAGATGTTCTTGCAGAACCAGTATTAAGAAGAGAATTGCTCTTAACAACTTTTGGGTTGAGAGGAGAATCAGATGACTTACTTGGCACAATAGTGTGATCCTTGACAACCAGTGAATCTGGTTTCTCTTTGGCTGATTCCATGGAAGGTGGTAATGGTGATCCTCTCGTTGATGATCTTGTTTTGTGGAGGATTTGAAGAGCTATCTTCTTTGTTCTTCCTACTCTTAGTTGCAACTACTGAGGCTGAAACACCATTCTTGGATTGTGCATGAGTGAAAATAGCACATGAAAAACTTGGAGCTTCTTCATCACCTTCCTCCTCATCATCAACATATTCAATCAGGCCATTGTGCATGCCAACCTCTTCAATTTCAAGATAGTTTTCGTATTCATCCATGCTTTCTTCTTCAGTTTCATCAATGTTTGTTCTTCTTCTAATATTCTCTAGTGTCACAAAAAGCATTGACTGATGGTGCTTCAAGAGAAAGCCTACAAGGAGGTGGAGAAATTCTGGTCTCTCAAGAGGATTTAATCTCCTTGGAGCATTCCTCATTTGATTTGTGATAGCTGCTTCTTCAAAGTAACTAGGTCATTTTCCATTTTTAGAACATTGGATCAGTGGTGATTGGATTTGAACTTTGACCTTTTCTTCCCATTTGGTCCTTTCACTTTGTCAAAAATAATTAGATCATCATCAGTCTCAATTGTGAAGTCTTTAGCATCCCTCAAGGTTCTTGGTTGGGCTCTTCTGAGGAAGAAACCAACTTCTAGTGGCAAAGCACTGATGAAGAATCTTTTCAAGTTGTTTTCAGAGGGTAACACATCTTCTGGGATCCTCCTTGTCAACCTATCATACCTTGCTACAAAATATCTCATTGATTTAGAGGTCTCCTTCTTCATCTGAACCAATTAGACCAACAGGTCATGACAATATTTGTGCTCTTGAACCTATGTTCAAATGCACTTCTTATATCTTCCCAAACATGTGACAGATCTTGGGGAAACATGTAGAACCATTCAACAACCTTTTCTTGGAGTGACTCCACAAAGAGCCTAACTGAAACATCTTCATCTTCAACTCCCAACACTCCACAAGTAGTGATGAATGCTGCTACATGTTCTTCTGGGAGCTGAGAACCATCCCCTTTGAATTTTGGGAAGTTCTTTCTCGAACCTCTTGGGAGCTCATGGAGTGGTTGAGCAAGAGCCAGTGGACCGGTATTTCTCCCCATGGTACATTGGTCCATTCTCACACTCACGATCACCCATTCTATTCCTATTTCTATCCTCCAGTCTTGCTAAGGCTACTTCTGTTGCTGCTCTTTCTTCTGCTTCAATTTGGAGTCTTTCTATTTCTTCAAGTTGAGCCCTTATCTCCTCCTCAAGCAACTACCTCTCTTTCAAGCTCTTCAAATGTGGGATCAATTTGTCCTCCTTGCCTCAGTTTCTAGGTGTATCTTCTATCATCCAACTTGAAAGTTTATGCTCTCCTCTGGGGTGCTAGAATTTGTCTCTACCTTTCCAATTCGACAAAGACGTTCCTCTTCTAGGTCCAGAATCCTTATGGAAATGAAGTATTGATTGACACTTTGTCTCTTATGCCAAATATATTCTCTCATATGGAAGCAATGTCTTCTTAGATGTGAAAGAGTAAATCAAGTCTCTCAACAGGAGGATTTCCTGAATAGCCATGATTTACATCCATGTAGTTTGTGTGATTATTCAATCTCTAGGAAATTTTCTTCTAGAATCTTTTTGTATTTTATGACCTTGAGGTCGTTTTTTAGGTGCAGATGCTACAAAATCTACCCCATGGTGGGTGAAAAAATGTTGGCGCAAGAAAATTTGTCTTGTGGACAAATTGGTGGGTTTTAGGCCAACGCTATGGGAATCTAAGTCCCTCTACTTGAATGGTGCAGCTTCGTATGTGCATGCATGAAAAAGTGGATTTCAATGGTGGTCTTTCGACCAGAGATCCAACAGGGGCACTCCACTATCCCTGTGGCAAAGCTAGCAATTTCTCACTAGAGAAGAACTTTGTCTGAGAAGGGAAAAGGGAGTGAGAATGGAGGTAGGAAAAACTAATGTTGGGTAGAATATCAGATGCCCACACACATCAATTAGAAACTTCATTTACATGCATTTATAATCAGAAGAAAACAAATCCGTGAGAAGCTACAAGACCGAATGAAACTCATTGGTCACAAAGTACCAATTAATTCCTCAATCAAGGAGGAAAAATTCCTTCTTTTCTTATTGAAGCTTGAGTAGAGTTTGTACATAGCTTGAGAATGGAAGAAATTTGAGGAAGAAGAGAAAATAGAAGAAGAATGGTGTTTTTGTCTTTTCCAGGTACAGAGCACTCTAGTTTTTTTTAAAAATCAATCGCCCCTTTGGAATGATGTTGAGAAGCCATTATATTCTTTGCAAGAAACTATTACAACTTCACAAATCCTCAACGCCTTTTTGAATTCCTCTGTTGTGAAGAAAACTCATGGCGGGTTAAAACTAGATCTTACAAAGAAACCATTACATTTGATTTGCCAGTTTAAATACAGACCATTAGATTTTCTCCTCTAACTCTGAAATCGGGTCATCCACATGGCAGGAAGGGATTGGAGCGGTTACATGGGGGAAGCCCTTTGCATTTTGTGATTTTTTAGAGATTTGGAAATTTGGAACAAATTGGCCCGCACCCCCGCTTTGAATTTTCAACTTAGACACATGGTTGCTTCTGATTGGAAATGGGTTACGGCCCTTTTCTCAACATTTTAACCTTTTTTGGAAAAAGGCTCAAAAACTCAATTTCCTCCATCGGCCCACTGCTCCAATTTGACTAGGACACGTGGCACATTCTGGTTGGAGACGGGGTCATGGATCCTTTCTAAACATTTTAACCTTTTTGGGAAAAAGGCTCAAAACCTCAATTTCCTCGCCATCCGGCCTCTCTCACTTTGACTTTTCAATGGTGGGCTTCACCTTGACTTTTTCCTTTATAGCCTTAATGGGGTGCGGATCATTTTTTAACTTTTTTCCTTTTTTACAAAAAGGCTCAAAAACACAAATTCCTCCACCAGCCCGCTCTTCCACTTTGACTTTTCAAATTTGGGCTTCGAGACTGGCGAGCCATTGTGAGCATTTTACAAATTTTACGTCACTTTGGGAATTTAGTTAAATTTTTGAAAGTGCCCCGATGGCCCACTCATCCACTTTGACTTTTCAACTTCAGAGCTCGAGACCATAGCAGAGCTAATGGAGCATTTTAGAAATTTTACTTCACTTTTGGGAATTTGGTTAAATTTCCAAAAGTGCCCGATGGCCCGCTCGTCCGCTTTGAATTTTCAAATGGGCTTCAACTTTGACTTTTTCCTTTATAGCCTGATCGGGCCGCGGGGAAAATTTACCATTTTTTCCAAAAGTGACCAAAAGTGTTAAGTTCACCAAAAACCTATTCCTCCCCATCCAATAGGATCTGACCACGTACCTGCATTCATTGGAGTCAAAATTTGATGGGGAAAAGACGCCTGTCATCCCGACTGTGGAAAATATGCAAAAGAAGAAAACTTCATCATTTTGAGTCCAATTTTCAAATTTCCTTCACAAACCAGAGGCATGGAGACAAAAAATGATTTGGTGACCCATGCCATAGAACAAGTGAAAAATTTGATAAAAATGGAGGTTGCAAAGAGGATATTATGTGCACAGATCGAGAAATGGAGAATTTCTCAAAATGAGAAAAACAAAGGTTTAAACAACTCTAGGGCATGACTTCTACTAATTTCTTGAATCTCTAATTTGGCTTAAACACCAACGAAGGGCATGAGCTCAAAAAATTTGAATTTGGCTATGAAAACGTAGAGTAGTTTTCGGGAGACAACACTACCCTAAGGATGAAAGGAAGGTGAAACAAACAATTTTGAGAAACCTAAACATTTAAAATTATTTGGATTCCTCCATTTGGTGTTATTAGGATAGAACTCCGTACTATGGTTACATAACATTTACTCAATGAATTCATGGTAATTCCACATCATTCACATAGTTAATACACAAAAAATAACAAGAAATGGTCTCTTTGTCATTTAAAGGTGTCTTGATCACCGTCATGCTGAATTATCCATTTTCCTATAACAATGGACATCTTGAAGGAATTCTTTGTAAGTCTCAATAAATACAATACATATAATTGGGTATTTCTAGATATAATTCTGGATCAAAATTGAGCATATCATTTAGCATTTTAGTGTTCTTCTCAAACTTAAAGATACTTTTCAAATGGGTTGAAGTTTTCTTCGGTTCTTCCTTTAAGGAATCAATTATCTAAAATTGCACCTCTATAAATTTGAATAAGTCATCAAGATGGGGTTAATCATTCTCATGATTTGAAGGAGCCATGAGTGACTTATTTGATTTTTTTGGAATTTAGGACGCATTGTTCGGCTCGCCTTCAACAAGTCTATTAAATACAGAAGTGTGTGAGTCATAAATTATGTGGAATTGGTATATTGGAAAAGAATTTGAATACAACAGAGATTCCTTTTGTGAAGAATTGAAGAATGCAACTAATTCTAAAATACACAAGACACTAATTTAATGTTTCGCAGGTTCCTCAAGGGTTGACATTCCACAAACTCCATAAAGCTACGGGACACTAAAGAACCCACTAGTAAAGTAAATACCGTGGGACGTTCAAAACATTAAAATATTTCAGAAGACCCACAAAATAAGAAGGAATGTAGGCAAAAGCCATGGAACAAGTGATGGATCATTCATCCTAAAATCTCATTGCTGCAAAACCAAAACGAGAAATATTTATGTTGTTGGAAATCTATTATTAATGGCTACATTCTAGGGCCAAAAATTTAGAAATCAATGCATTCTAGGAAGAAAATGTCAAACATAGTTAAGGGAGAACAAATTGTCCTCAACACACAAGTTATCAAATCATTACCTAACCACCAACATTAATGAGGAGTGATGCTCCTTTCCTTCAAAATCAGTAGTATGAAAGAATGGTCTTCTAAAGATGTCCATGTTATTTTGTAGGTGAAATTAATGAGTTCTTGTTAGTGGTTTGTGATTGAGTTCAAATTTTCCTCTATTTTCTTCTCTCTTCCATAAATTATAGAACAATATTCATTTGAAAATGTGGACCCTATTGGATTTCAAGAGAGCATTATTCAAAGTAGTATTTTCTTCACATTTTGAGTTGTAGGCCTCATATCTATTCTCTTCATGTGGGATTTGACATCCTTCTACTATTGTAATTGACTATGTATCTGTTGGAAGCAATAATTTTTTTTTCTTAGCTACTTCTTACCCTAGCTCATAATTTATTACGCTCTTATTTTCTCTCTTTCACAATATTAGTTTGATGTGCTTTTATTTATGTCACTTTGCAGGTTTCCTTTTATTATTCTCCACAAATATAGATGTGTAAGTGTTGTTTTAGACTATGGCATGTTTTTATGCCCTACCTTTGTGAATTTTCCTTTATTTTAACTCATCTAAGAGTGTTCACCCCCTTTTCCGTACTATTGCCTCTTTTAGTTTAGGATTTTCCTCTTCTCATTCATCTCTTTTCTTTTCCTAGTCCCTTTAGATGTTAGATTAGGAATAACTAGACACATTTCCTTCTTTAGGAATAGTTTAACATTAGAAATAGGTAGAGGAAACAATGTTCTCTAGAGTTTTTCTCAAGTAGCAAGGCCACAACTTGAGAGACAATCCCATGTTACCCAAAACACTAATTTCTCATTATTTTTTCATGTAAAATTAGAGGGTGTTGTTTTTTAGCGATAATATTTTTGGCACACTCAATGGGATAGATTAGAAGTTAATATTTCCATTTTGCCAAGTTTTGGTTTGTATTTTGTAAATTTCATCCTTTTGAGGTTTTTCAACAACAGATCGGTGACCAACCTCCATATAGACCAGTTCGGTGAGTGTTATTACCTCGGGGGCCATGACAAGGATTTCGAAAAGGTAAATAAAAATAGAAGAATGATCTTTTGATTACTTACAGATGTCACCGAGAAGAAGGAGAAGAGGTAGATTGGTTCAGAGATCACCATAACCACCAAACCGAGTGCCCTCTACTCCTCCTTGGCAGGCCCTTATTGTTTTCATATATAGTTCTAAGACCTATCCACTTCATGGCTCTTCAAATGAAGCTTCCTTTATTCAATTTTAATAGTGGTGTTCTTCTAGCTCTCAATGCAAAACAATATATACTAGTGCCTACACTTAAAAGTATTCCTTTCTTCACTGGAAAACCATACTAGCCTAACTAATCATATCCAAGTTGTTACTAATGTTTTCTCATTCTATTTTATCACTAAAGATGATGTTGCAGCTTAGAATCTTGGATTCATCATTCAAGGAAAATATCTCCAATGGTACAAGAGTTTGATACCAACCTCAATTCATAATCGGGATGATCTTAGTACATATCTTTGGAATCAGAAAATAATTAGATCATATGTCCTTGATAGTAAAGTCAGTTAAACAACAAAGAGAGTCAAACTTGAGAAGATGAAAAATTTTAACATTAAATTTTAGAGGAATTTGGATAAAATTCCTCAAGTTATAATACCTACACCCAAATATGAATTTATTTATTATCTAAAGGCCTTGAATAATGATATTTCAGTCATGATTCTATCTATGGGGGTATAACATTACTAGATTCTTATACCATTGTTATTAGAGATGAGAATAGCCTTATTCAAGCTGAGAAACTTTCTCTTAGACCTCTAATGCCATTTGTTCTAGAGATAGAGACACCTAATTCTCATATACCCCATGACTTAGATCCTATTCTTATCCCAAGGAATAAAATTTCTATCTAGGCATATACTTCCTCAACTACCTCCACTAAGTCAGTGCAAGAGTTGATGAAACAATTGCAAAATTTTAGGAATGAGTTGGTATCACATAGAGTTAGCAAGACACTCGACTAGTTCATCTCAAGCTTTGGTTCCTATTTAAAATAATATGGTACAAGATTATGAGTTGTGTTTCCCTTGTCATCTTTTTCAAACCAAGTAACATGCCCAAATGGTATCCTTCACTAACCCTTGATGGTGTAAAATGCATTTATTCCTCAAGATGTACTTCAGATAGGGAATTAACAATATATGGTCACTCAAGTGAACCCACCAAGTGATACTTCACTTGTAAATTGGAAAATAGATGACTTTTGTGTGGTTAATCAAGTCATGGATCACTCGATAGGTCAGAACTCAATATAAAAGATAACAAAAGGTCAAGGAAAAGGAAAATGAATGTAATGTCTCCTCCCCTAATTTCTCAAGTCTAACATGACTTACTTAATCACCCATGGACTCTAGAAAGGTTCTAGCCCATCTAGTTTTCCATGTGAAATCGTGAAACCACATGACATTGAAAACCATCAAAAACAAAAATTCTACCAAACCAAAGAAATTACAAAAATCAAAAATGGAAAAGGAAGTATTTTACCTATAATGCACAATTTTCAGGCCTCCCTTTCAAATTTTTTGAGTATATGAAGAGGAACAATGTGAGCATATCAATGTGGGAATCTTTGGTGATTCCTAGATAGCGATATTTATTATTAGAAGGTATGGCCAAACTATCCATCCCAAGTGAGTCACCAAAGAAGAAAGCCAAGGTTGTTCTCACTAATTCCATACATAAGTAAAATCAACCAAATAGGAATTTAAAGCCTCCACCTTTTATAAATATTTGATTATTAGTAATCATTTAGTTCACAATTATATGGTCAATTTAGGTGTAAACAGCTCAGCTTATGCCAAAGAATTTTGTAGATCATCCAGACCTCAAGTATGAATCTCTTTCTAAGGGTGTAGTACAACTAGATGGGACAATAGTGGGAATTTTTGGGGTTATCAAAGGATTAAGCATCACATTGCATACATAAACTAATTTTTATACTCCCAAGATCTATTCATAATTGATTTACCTCTACTCTTTGCTCTATGTCTATCCAGATACTTTACTACTAAAATTAGAGGATATATATTAGTCAAGAGTCTCATATGTTCTTCGTAACCACATATGGTATTAAGGATTCTATTAAATATGAACCTATTGCTACATACCATATAGATCCTTACATGTGCAGCTCCATCAATGAAAATTTTACCATATTTGATCAAGAGGAATGTCCAAATGCCCAAGATGCAAAGACTTAAATGAAGGCATTTATGATTTGCTACTTGATGAATGGGGAAATGAATGCCATGGTTTTGACCCATATTATAGATGGTGAGATTTAAGAAGTAGGCTTGGCATATATTTTCTATATCGGGAAAATTAAATTTTTCTAGTGTTACTATACCAAATGACAAAGAGGATGATGACATTTGGAAATTGTTCTTTTATTGATCAAGAAATAGACAAGGAGAAAAATGAGGTGTAGTCCTTGTTTCTTATACTAGCATTAAGTATTATACCTCTTTCAAATTTCAATTTGGCTACTCCAAAAACACAAAAATATGAATACGTCATCCATGGCTTATAATGGAAATGGAAGAACAACATTAAAAAAATGCAAACATGTAGAGATAGTAAATTGATAGTAAATCAAATTAGAGGATCCAATGTAGCCAAGAATGACTTGCTAAAATATTACAAGCATAAAGTATGGGATATTTTGGAATATTTTGAAGCTTTCAATATCCATGTCATTCCAAGAAAAGAAAATGAAGCTACTTGAAAAACTAGCCGCAATTGGATAAAAAATTATGTTGTTGAGGATATCAAGAGAGACATAGTGCAACCTCATATCAAAGGGTGATAATGAGGCCTGCTATACCAAAAATGACACAAATTGGTAAGTGTTTGAAAATGATCAACAAATTATCAATTTTATTTAAGAGGAGGCTAAGTTTTCTTCAAGAAATCAAGATAAGTTTGGGAAACAATATGGAGACTAGCTTTTTCAACTCGATCAATTAATTTTCCCAAGGGCCTAGTGACCTTGGAATCTATCTTCAATCCTAATGACCAGTTTAGAAAAGGAAAGGAAAACATAACAAATTAAGGGTAAAGATTCGTGAGTCTATATTGGTTAGTCAAGGAAATTTTCTTTAGATTGCCAAGGTAAGCACTTCACAAGAAAAACATCCTTTTTAGAAATTTGCCAAGATTTTGCTGCTATTTTTGTATGGGTCGTGAATACCTCAAAGGTTTTGATGCTAATTTAGCTGAAGCACACCATTGAGCTAGATCCAACTACCAAGTCTATCGATAAAAACAAAGGCCTATGTATCCACATATCGAGTCCCTAATGAAGAAGGAATTGAACAATTTAATTGAAGCAAACAACATTTTTCCCAAAGAAGCATTCATATTGGATTACTAATCTAGTTCTAGTGAGGAAAAATAATGGAGAAATTATATTGTGTGTTGATTTTAAGGATTTGAATAAGACTTCCTAAAACATCATTACTCCGATGCCTTATATGGATTAAATTCTACAAATAGTAACAAAGTTGAGAAATGTTTTCCCTTATGGATGGTTACTCCGATTATAATGAGATCATGGTAGAGGAAGAAGACCAATTCAAGAAAATTTTACCATGAAATGGGGAGCCTATGCCTACAAAAAAATTCCATTTGGTTTTTCCAATGTAGGGGAAACATTTTAAAGAGCCATGGATATGGAATTCAAAGGACTAATCAACAACATTTTTCTTGTGTACCTGGATGATATCATAGTGTTCTCTAAAAATGACACTCGGTCATCTTCTTCCATCTAAGGTTGGTGTTTGAAAGGTGTAGGTAGTTCAAAGTTTCTCTCAACCCCAAAAAATGTATCTTCCTATCTCATGAAGGTAAACTCCTTGGCCATATTGTCTCTAAATAAGGATTAACTATTGATCTAGAGAGAGTTAATGCCATCCTTACATTGCCATTGATAAGTCATAAGAAGGCACTTCAAGTTTCGGGAAGAATAAAATTTGTTAGGAGGTTTGATCCAAGCTTTCTAACCTTTCTAAATGATTAACATTGATGTCAAGAAGAACATGGTCTTCAAATGGAATATTTATGGAAAAAAGTCTTTAAGCTATCAAGAAAGCAATTGTAGAAGCCCCAAATCCCATAAATCCTAATTTTATAAAATATTTCACCTTGTATGATTTTGGTGGCATAGATATGATATCCATAATACTAGTGCAACTTAATGAAGAATGATTAGAATAGTCTGTCTATCATAGCCAAAGTCTTGAGAATTATGAGGTGAGGTATTGATTTGTTGAAAAAAAAATCCCTTATCATTATAAGCAGTTTGAAGAAGTTCAATAATTTTATATCAAACAATAAGATCCATTTACTAGTTTCACATGCTGACATGAAAGAATTCCTTTTGAATAAGGATTGGAATGAGAAAAGATCTAGTTGGATAACCAAAGTAATGAAATATGACATTGATATTAAGGTGACTAAGTTGGTTTGAGGAAAATGACTATGTGAGCAACTATATTTAGACCAACATAATGACAAAGAATCCATCCTTGTGCTTCAACATGATCAAGAACAATCAGCTAGTGCCTTTCCTACTCGTTGTTGGAATCATGATGTAGTCAATTGTCTCCAAATAGGTCAATTACCCCAAGCTTCGAGAAGAGTAAAAAGGATGTATGTTAGAATTCATTCCATCCCCTTCATGCTTATAGATGGAATTATATTTATGAAATATGTGAATGGAGTTCTCTCAAGGTACATATAACCAGATACAATAGATAAAGTGTTGTATGAGTTTCATGATGGGGAAGTAAGACATCACTTTTCCCAAGACAATAGCTCTCAAGATCATAAAAATGGTTATTATTGGCCTAATATTTTCAATGACTCCTATATATGGGTTAAATGATGACAAAAATGTTAATTCTTTATAGAAAAATAAATAATAACATCTCTACCCTCCATACCATCTCATTACATCATCCATTCATGTACTAGGGATTGGATGTCATTGGGTGATCAACACACACTCAAGTTTGGGCCATAAATGTGTTGACATGTTGAGTTTTAGGTGTTGTCATTGATGTAAAATATCATTAATGATAAAAATGATGATAGAGAAGGGCCAAATGATGGAGATTCAAATGGTTTCATGATGGCATGAGGTGATTTAGTGAGATTGGCTTGGTCTAGCAAGCCTAGTTAGGTGACCTAGCTTTCCTAGGTGATGGTGCATGATTGTTTGAAAGTGGCTTGCTAGCTTTAGGAGTATGGTATAATCATGGAGATCATGTTTCGAGAGTGTTTGACACTAACATGAGTTTTAGAGGGTAGTACAAGTTGAAGACCAAATATGTCGGTGCTCATCTAGACATAATCTAGGTGCTTGGAGACAAAATGAGGAGTTATAGAGATATGAAGGCTCAAGTGCCGGAGTCATGTACATGAGATAAAAATTATGTATAAAGGTTGTTAGGTCCTATCGAGAGCTAGGGAAGTAGATCATGGTGTTAGTCTACTTGGTCATGATGTACACTAGGCCTAATCTCAATGTTTAGAGCTCTAATTAGGCCTTATAGGCATTTAAAGGTATGTGTGGGCCCTAATAACACTTATGAAGGTCTATTATATTGTTTTAATCATGTAGAGTCAATTTTTCAGTGGTTTCCATATGAGTTATAGTGTTAGTTCAAGTTGGTCCTCTAAACCATGAAAACTCTAAGGGATAGTCATGTGAATGACATTTCTTGATAATATGCAGAGCTATTTGTGACATGATGATGATTGGAGATGTTAATAAGTTGTTTTATGATGCTTTGGGAAAATTTCAGGTTTCCATGATGAATATTTTACTGAGGTGTTATGATGTTTTTGGTGAAATAGGGTGCTTGCAAATGCAAATCCAACTCAAATTGTAAACTTCTAATGCTCACCATGAATTGTGTGCTTTCAGATGGGATGTTGTGGATTTAAGGGATTTTTTTCATTGAGTTAATAACATTTCACAAAAACAATTGAGTGGTTTTATTGTTACCTTTTTATGAATGGATGTTAAGAAGGTAAATAACATTTTATGGCTTCCAAACCCTAGCTCAAAAGCGATAGGAGAGATATGCATGATAAGTGCCGATGAATTTGTTTCTTGTGATAGTATGATGATTATATGTTGTATAGGAATAATCTATATTTCTATAAAGTTATATTAGATAATTTTGTGATTTGTGGACCCCACTCAAACAAGTAAGTTTATGAAGAAGTTTAGTTTGAGGGAAAAGTTTTCCAGGAGGAGTTGTGGAATAAATTGCTATTTTTTTAATATGTGAGTTTAAATTTATGTAAGTGATAGTCACAAGTCATGGTTGAGCTTCTAAATGGAAAATTATTCTATTTATGAAGATTGGTCTTAAGGAAGTTTTGGGGGTAGTTATGGATGCGGTTTCAGAGATGGATCTGGTTAAAGGCCTTCCACTTGGAGTTGGAAGGAAATGTAAGATTTTGGGAAATAGGATTTAAAGGGATTTATAATGGAATAATTTTTGTCTCATGATGATGATATTTTCAAGGTCATCCATCTCGGTTTGTAAGAGGAAATTTATTTTTCTTAGGACAAGATTTATTTTGTTTAAAGATCGAGGTAGATGATGCATTATATGGATTAGTAGATGATTGATATTAGTTGTAAAGTGAAGAGGGGTGAATTGGTTTTCCTCTTTTCGAATTCCTTTGGAGGTCTTAAAAGTGGAAAAAAAAGTGTAAACCAGGTGTGGTTGTAAAGCTCGCTTTATGGGAAACTCGAGTTTGGTGAAGTAAAGTTGTTGTGGTTTACATGTATAGATGTTTAATGAGTTCTAAAAATTATGGATGTGATATAGATGTAAATGGTATTCAAATGATTAGTTATGCTCCATAGTTTAGGTGTTCTTGGGTTACTTGAGGCCCAAAGGTGAAGACTGCCCAGAGACAAGCTGCTTTTTGAGAAGCATATGAGCCTTCTTGAGTAAGTTATGAAGAATTTTATTGGTGAAAGATAATTTATGACCATGTATGGTATTTTTATGTCATATTTTACATTTGTGATGAATTTGGGAGCTTTAATAATCATGGTGATTAGGTTTTTGGTTTTTAGTCATCCAGTGATGGGGTTTTGAGTTGTTTTTGAGTTTGTTTAATGTGTTTGAGCATGAATGACCTATATGGGTCTATTATGAATTTTCAATTAATATATTGGGATTTTTTAAAGATGTATTGGTTGATATATTGGTATAGGACCAACTTCCTTTATATTTTTGAGTTATAATGCATATAATGTGAATGTTTGAGTTCAAATTTGAACTTTTGTGCATGAGGGGAAAAAAATGACCCAAGAGAGAGAATATATAAGGTATGAAGGAATAATTTCATAGATGAGGATGTGTGAATTTTTTGAGGAATATTTCAAAGCATGTGTGTAAGGGTTTGAGGTCAATTTTTCAATGAAAGAAGAATAAAAAGTGAGTAAGGTGAATGAGTGTTTTAAGGAGTGTGTGATATGAATTAGTGATCTCCATTAGTTTTGGTAGAAAACATATTTAGAGATATTAATATTCAGATGCTTTATTTGGTGCTTGATCATCTTAGGGGGTTGCATCATCCATATGGATATTGATAAGGTTCTTCATCAAATTTTGGGTAAGCTGCATGACATCGGGGAAGAAGTCACCAAAACCTAGAAGAAATACCGAGGATTAGAGGAAGCCATGCATAAAAGGGTGAAACTATGTATTAAAATATGAATTTTACGAGCATACAAAACAGATCCATCAATGACTAAGGAAAGCCATGGTACACTAAAAAGGATGTGATACATCGCAGAAGTCGTGGAAGGCGACTGCAAAGCCATATAACAAAGCCGAGGATAGAATAAAAGATGTTAGAGGTGAAATCAAAAGGAAGTGACTTTTGGAATATTTTGTATGAAATATATTTATTGTAATTAATCTATTATGTATGTGGGTGTGTTGTCAAGAGAAGTATATATGAGCATTACCATAAATATATGAGAGAGTAGAGAGGATTTGTGTATGAGAATGAGACTAATGTAATGAATATTGAAATATGAATGAGAATTTATTTTTGAGCAAAGTGTGTTATGCACTTTTCACATTATTTTTTGTTCCTAATTTACAGTAGTTTACTTTTCCCATGTACATCACTAAGCAATACGTTGAACCTCTAAAATCTCACATTGTCAAGTGAGTTTAAATTGGACATTTGGTGTCTAATCCCGAAGTTAACCGTTGTTAGTAGGATATCGGAAAAATATCACAACTGTGAGGATATTAGAAGCCAACCTTGACAAAAATTGAGATTTGTGGGAAATTCAAATTCAATTTTTTTAAAGAAGAATCCAAAAAGATCGAAAGCATCATATAAAGAGACGGGGAGAGAGAAGAGAAGAAGTAATTGGAGGAATACGAGAGGAAGAAGTTTGGTCTTAGTTTAAAATTTATTGTGGCTCTGCATATTATCTCATGCCAAAAGAATAGAGTTGTTAGGATTACACTTAAGAGAACCTTTGATTGGACTTGCAAGCAAAATTAACCATACTTAATTATCTTGATGAGCCTTGGAATATGGTGATTGATTAATAGTATGAGACTACCTTATATTCAGAACATAATTACTTGGGCTATGTGGGTTGGACTGTTTTTAATACAAGAAAGGAGAAGTTTTAAGTGGAGAAAGAGGTTGTTTCTCAAATTACTTCCATTTTTAATTAAGATTTTGATGGCAGTAGAAAGGCTTAGTCTAAGTGCGAAAAGTTAGCAATAATGTAATCTGAACGAAGTGCATAAAC
>CM031239.1:586112656-586200688 GCA_018340775.1 Taxus wallichiana var. yunnanensis | reverse complement strand
GATGTATTCGTTCCAGTTACATTGCTGGATTAATTAACAAAAGTCATTGAATTGTTATATTTTTTGGATGAAAGTTAATTAAGCTAGCGTAGTAGTAGTAATTAGGTAAGTAGAGGGAAAGTGGGCATTTATTATTGATGATATAATAAATCGATTTGTAAAAGGAAAGGATAGTGGCACGAATTTAAGTATTCAAATTTATGGGGTTAAATTATGGGTGTCTAATTTTCCTCTCTTTGGGGTGGCATAAGTCAGTGCCACTTCACAGATAAAATAAAAATAAATTTTGAAAGCATAGAAGAAAAATTAGTAGAAGTGAGAGATGCCCTCTCGAGTGTTGATGGGGTGATGAAATAAGGCGATCGATGATCAAAAACGTTGAGAGAAAATGGATAGAAGAATGGGTAGGGGTAGGATACCTAGGTGAGTTAAAAAGAATAGTGTTGATAGGAGAATGATGTAGAAGAGGAACTGAAGACAAGAAGAAAATAACAAGCTTTCATCTAAAGTGTATTGAAACAACTTTATTGTCATCATATTGCCAAAGATCTATGTCATCAATCCTTATTAAAAATATAAGCATACAACAAAATTAATATGACATAAAAATCCATACTATGAATAGTTTTCCATTGGTGAAACACCCACTTGATGCAATATACAAAAACAATGCACGATATGAGTAGGAAACAAGCTCGATTAACATGGAAAGGCAAGTATGAACACACATATTCTAACTAACAATGGTCAGAGCGGTTGTACAAATGTTTTTTATCAAGCTAAAGATCCCCAAATGTTCATGATTTATGAAAAGGGTTAAAAATATACTCTGAAAGGATACATGCGAGGAAGATGATGAAGAAAGCTGGGTCCAATGAAAAAGCATAGTCGTGCTAAGCAAAATAGATCAGAAAGCAACTATATGTGCCCCAGACTACTAATGAAGAAAACAAGAAACTTTGTAAATGGTTGGTAATCTGAATGATCCCTAAGTCATTTGATCTAAGAAGATGTGAAATTTACATCAAGATATGAAAATAATACCATACGCAAGACACAAGTTTATTCTTTATGAGCTAGTTTACATTTTTTGGAGAATTTTTGAATTTTTTTGGATTTTGAAAGGATATATTTTTTTGTTTTTTCAATTTTGGATGGGTTGGATGCGTAGAAGAAAGTAGAAGAATCGAAAGAATCTCCCAGATGCAAAATAAATGCCCCAGGGAGAAGAAAGAAGTAGTAGGTGGCAAATAATGCCCCAGCATAACGGAAAAATTAATAAAATAATTATTTAATAAAAATAATTATTCGATGGTGTGTAGATAGATGAAAGGATATTTCCTAAGAGCAATAAAATTGTCCTAATGAGAAGAAAGGTGTACAAGATGGAAAAGAATGCCCCAATGCACGACATGATGAATAATGAAAGAAAAATAATTATTTAAATAAAATAATTATTCATGGTGGAAGTAGAAGAAGTTAAAGCAACAACGATAGTAAAAGCAGTTCCCAGGAGCATCATGGCGGTGAAAATGGTTTAATATACCCCACATGAGGGTAGGTAAATCATCGCGACCAATTCATTTGTTACTCGACCACCGCTTGAAATTTTACTAAGAGACCACAATAGCGAAACCAGTATGATGGTGAGAGGATAAAACCATGGAGGCGGCAACGTTGATC
Organism: Taxus wallichiana var. yunnanensis; assembly: GCA_018340775.1. Lineage (NCBI taxonomy): Eukaryota > Viridiplantae > Streptophyta > Pinopsida > Cupressales > Taxaceae > Taxus > Taxus wallichiana. The sequence continues at coordinate 586,199,005 of CM031239.1, read as the reverse complement.
AAGTTTGGGAGTATGCCTAACATGTAGAAAATGGCTTATTCATGAGTAGCTTGACCTACTTTGTCAATTTTGTATTTAATATCATAATTAATGCTTTAATTAGGAGTCTAGAAGTAGGGTATAACATAAGTGCACATGCACACACATACGCCTCTAAAAGGCATATACATACCCACTACGCATACACATAGTACATGCGTGCATGCATAAGAATAAAAAACCTAGCAAAAATACATGCTGCAGACTCCCACACACATGTGAAGGCGGGATAAATATGGCGTAAATGCCTGGAGTTGGATACATACATGCGCATGTGCAATAAGGGAGCCTGAAATGCCACAAGGTGTGTACATTCCCAAAATGACATGTAGGAACCTAGAAGAGATGAATAAGAGGGGAAAATGCCAAAAAATGACACTTAGAAGAAAAAGAAATAAAATTTTAGCGGAGGATAGAATAACAATAGAAGTACCTAGAAGAATTGTTAATATCTAACACATGCCATGTTTTTAGATAGGTGGCTACCAAAGGCATTACGAGATGTGAGAGTGACAAACTCGTATAGCTGAGATAGAGGGAGAATGTGCAGACGAGACCATTGTGTGATGATTGATCGATACTACTTGGAGATGGTTGGCTTAGGCTATGTAGCACAGATGTCTTGATTACCTAGATCATGGGCTACTTACCACTTTGATTGAGTGGTGGCTTAGTGAAAGCCAGGTGTTTATGGATCCCCATAAGAGAGATGATAATCACACAAGAGGATATGTGGCAGATTTACGTGTTCCCCATTGTAGGCTCGATGATTGAGTATATGAGTGATTTTGGTTGGATTATGGTGGCAATTAAGTGACCTATTTGGTTGTGAGGAGATACCTCATGAGGTATGATAGTGTCTCTACATGATTTCATAGCTGATCTAAATCTTCACTAGGGACCACTTTACTTGATGGCTCTTATCAGTGGGTTCTTACTCACTGATAAGACAAGGACATCATTTCCAATGGGGTTGATTACATTAGTACATGGAGTGTTCAATGGTGATAAATATTGTTAGGATCGGTTCATACTTGGCACATTTATCTTGGGATCTAGAATTGATTACCTACCACCGTCAAAAAGACATTGGGGCCATCATCTCTACTACGTGAGATCTAGTCCACAGGGACCATATAGCGATCGATCACCTCGTAGGTGCGTTACACACACAGCACCTCAGGAGAAGCCAAAATTCATGGCATGGGTCTCCATAGGAGACGATGTACGAGAGAATTCGGGTAGCATTTACTACTACCATTGATAGTTTGATGTTCTTTTGGATAGAGACATCATCCGAGAGGCCACATGGACACATCTGAATGGCCTTAGGATGGAGTAGAGCTTAACATCTATGTGGTAGAAAATTTTCTTCTTGGAAGCCTGTAGTTATATTACTGAGATATATAGGGTAGACCGATGTTAGGCCAGTTGTTGGGTAGGGTTGGGACATCCCTCATTTGATATGTGGTATGCTCACTAGGATGTAGAGAGGTAGACCATGGGGCCACATATAGAGGTAGCTGAGAAAGGGCTAGAATTTTACAAGTGGTACCATAAGTTTGGACCTGACCCAATAGGCTAGAGACTTAGGCACCACACTAGAGTGCATGGCCTCGTATGTGATCATTTTTATGGAATCTGAATATATCAAATGAGGCATGGGAAGTAGGCATTCAAGCACCACTCGGGGTCCCATATAATAGTGATGATGATGACCCAGTGTGGGTCATTCCAATGATCCTTTTTATGAGAAGTGACACGATGGGTAGGGTTGAGTACAAGATGCTAGATAGAGGCCGAAGGTGCTCGGATAGGGACAAACATAGGGCCAAGCACGGGAACAAGGTCATGCATAGGGTCCGAGGCCTAGATTATGGGATTATGGACAAGCGATGGACGGGTTCATAGATAGGTACTGAGGACAAGCTCTAGTGGTGCTTACGAGGTTAGCCACTGATATTAGGGAGGAGATGTCAAGGCATAGCTATTTGCCTTATGGCGGGCAAGGTGTGGAAGTGCGATAACCGCAGAGAGATAAATACCAATCTCATATTCTAGTCTTCTGACAAGCGAGACCAAGATGGAGCCTAGGATAATCAAGGGAGATGGTTCCACATGCTTCCAGTAGATACACCAAATTTCTACTCAGATGGCTGAGGTAATGAGCCTCTTTGCAACAAACCGAGACCCAGTATAGCCGGTGATAAGCGGCATGTGAGATTGACTTCATGTAGAGTGAGCGTTGGAGTCGAGGCCGAAGGTTGTATAGCTATAAGCATGAAGGTAGTGTCATTTTTATGTACAGATGGTATATTGGTGATAGCTCGCACTCACCGAGACTTGGCTACAGTGGAGGGCATAGCCTCTTATTATTAGTCTCTCTATTATGAGGCAATTCCATTTGGTCAACGAGCACCTACTTATAACTAGGATTTGAGTGGATTGCCCCGAGATTAAAGAGGCTGTATGCATCGAGTGGAGCAGCCATAAGGGTAGCCTACAAGACCACATGGGACCACAAGTTATGGGTGCTCCTCCATTATGCACTCACGAGACCAGCTAGCCCATCTAAGAGTTTGAGTCAGCTCGATTTAGTATTCATCATAGGCATGTGCCATTGTACTTGTATCATGATATACAAACCTCTTATGAAGGTATTTATCCTTCTTAACAGTTATATATGATGTACCAGTTTTTGATGCATGCCTCTGATGAAGGCTTTAGTCTTTTGATCAATGTATAGAATTATTTATGTACACCTTTGATGTAGGATTTTAAGAGTTGTGACCTTTGATGGCCCATTTTATATTGATGATGTATAGCTTTTGTGAGACAGACATTTTATACTTGTATACTTGGACGTTTTGATGTGGCACAATTGGTATGAGATGATGGACTTTATTTTTTTTATGATTGATTACATGGATTACGGATGTGTCATTATGTTATATGATTTGATTTCACATTTTATAGGTATCATAATGATGGTTGAGATGTTTGTACTACATGTGTTTGATTTTGATATCATAGATCCATAGATGATATCAATTACAATACTCTTAGATTAGTGGATGGGATGACAGATGATATTAGTGTGGGGGATAGTTTTCATATTTGCTTATCACTCTTTTCCCCATTTGATGATACGATATGTGATGTTTATCTTAGCATTCATGTATGATGTATACTTATATTTTTATTTATATATGATGTAGAGATGATGTTAGATGTGATGATATTGATGGAAATATGATGATGTGATAACAAAACAATGTACATACAATAGGTAAACAAAATCAAATGCTAACAACTTAATCACATATACAGGTGCTAACCAAGATGAATTAATATGGCTATGCAAATTATTTACATGCATGTAAAAACACACTTCATATGTACAAGTAAGAATGACTCTAATCTAAGAAAGAAAATATGAATCTTATTAAAGTATGTCTAAGTAATAAACTATACAAATGTACAAACAACAACTATACAAGCAAACAATGTACACAAATAATGCAAGAAATAAGACAAAGTAAAAAACTAATGTTATATTCTAGTAAGACTATTTTGTGAACACTTTTCTCTTGTTTTGTGTTTTTACTAAGGTTTTTTGAATGTTTTGTGATTTTGTGAAACAATTTTCTATTGTTTTTGTGATTTTATAAGGTTTTTGAATGTTTTTGTGATTTTAAGAAACAAGTTTGTATTTTTGTGATTTTTTAACATTTTATCAAGCTATACATAGGTAACTACCGAGAAACATGGATGCCCCCAGGCATTAGATGGAGAATATACAAGCGAGGCACCACGTGTTATAAATAGGAAGGTGAAGTCACAAAAGTGCCCCCAATGTTAGATGGGGAATATGTAAAGACCATCCCTTCACAGATTAACAAGAGGAGAAAAATCTAGATCAAGGCTTGATAGGATAGGTTCACGGGAATCAAAAATTTAGGCATGGAACTAGCCTAGACAAAGTAAAAATACCCTTCGGATACAAGATGCTTATGAACAATTAATCCTCCCAAGTGCCGGAAACTAGTTTCACCAAGAGACCTATCCAAAGCACCATAATTTTGTGGTTTTCACATATGGATGACCTATTTTAGCTTTTCCTGTTTCTTTTTTTTTGGTATTTTGATCATTTTTACTCTTTTTTTTGTTTGCTTTTTCTGATTTTTGTGCCATGTTTAAGCATAGAACCTCTTAACATGCATGGAATTCATAGGTTCACGGAGCTCTTCACCATTGTGATGGGAAAGTTTGTAGACTCTCATGCCATATTTGGCCACAATGCCTTAGGGTCCTAACCAATGTGGTTCAAACTTTCCTATCAACTCCTTTTTGTAATTTCTAGAGACTATGTTCTGATACACTTTGAGATGGTTAAGGGCGTGGATACGATTATCATCCAGGAGATCAAATTCTTCCATCCTAGCTAATATGTAATCCTTGTCCAAATAATCCCTAAGAGATATTCTCAAGGAAGAAGCTCAATTTAGTGGGATGATGGATTCAGTTACAAATACTAGGGAATAAGGTGTCACACTAGTAGGAGTGCAAATGGAGGTCCTATAAGCCTAGAGGGTTGGGTGAATTTGCAAATGCCAATTGCGACTGTGTTACTCACCATATTTTCCATGATTTGAACCAATGTTTTTTAGTTGCTTTAACTTGCCCAATACCTTATGGATAATATGGTGTAGACTACTTCAATTTTATTTGAAATTGATGACAAAGGTATTTCACTATCTTATTATTGAATGATTTTCCATTATCAATAACTATGGTTGTAGGAATTCCATACCAGCAGATAAGGCAATTCATGATAAAATTTGAAATCTGAGCTCCTGTAACATAAGTCAAAGGAACGGCCTCCACCCACTTAGTGAAATATTCTATAGCTGTGATGATGTGAGTATGACCATCAAATGAGGTAGGGGTGAGCTTTCCTATTAAATCTAGTCCCCATTTGGAAAATGGCCATGTGGTTGTGATTGGCTGCAATGGTTGTGATGGCGCATGGATGAAATTTCCATACTTTTGACATAGTACACATTTACTCACATAGTTGTAGTGCCATGGTTCGAAACTATAGTAGGCCAAAAATTTATTATCCGAGAACCATTACATTTGTATGGGCCCCACACACCCCTTCATGCACCTATTTAATCACTTGGATTGACTCTACTATAGATAGACAATGAAACAGATTCCCATCATAGCCACGATGATAGAGTGTATCTCCTAAGATGGTGTAAGGGGCTATTTGGCACATAAGGATTTTTTTTTAGGAATGGGAGATGTCAAGAGGGAAGGTGTTATGTTTAAGATAGGCGTGGATGTGCACATAGCATGGGGAATAGGGACGAACAACTTCACAAGCCAAACATGATTCTGGCATGTCATATGCAGGTTGGCATAGATTCTCAACAAATAATGGCATGTCATTTCTCTGCAGTGGAATTCATAGCATAGAACCTATGGTTTCCATAGTGTTTTGCGAGATCTTCTTTGTGCCCTTAGAATGCACTCGAATGTGATACACACAAAATAATCTTTTAAGGTTTTCACAAGTTTTTGTAAGGGATGAGTTTCTCATCCTTGATTTTATATTCATTGTTAACTTTGTTGATGATCACTTGTTAATCACCAATGATATTAACATGATGGATATCCCATTTGATTACTGACTTCATCTTGTGATGATCGCCTCATATTTCATAATATTATTTGTACAAGGAAAACCAAAGCAAAAAGCTTAAGGTATATGGTCACCTAAAATACTAATTAATACCACACCTACCCCAAATGATGAAAAGTAAAAGATCCATCAAAATGCACTTGCCACATGGCATGATTCCTTATATACGATAATGAAGCATCTGGAAGATCTAGACTTATAGGCTTTGTTCCTAGTAATGGTGCTTCTGCTGGCGATCGATGAGTACTTGTGCTTTACTGAATTTTTATGCATACTCGATGTCAAATTCACTTAGTAGAATGACCCAATTAGCCATTCTACATGTAAGGGTGAGTTTTGAAAATAGGTATAGCGGGTAAACTTTGGATATAAGCTTGTTTTCTAGTGTTCAAAAGGTAATGGTGAAGCTTTTGGAAGGTAAAAACTATATCCAAACAAGATTTTTCAATTTGAGGGTAGTTCAGGCTCATAAGCAAAGAGTACGGATGAGATAATACAAAAAAATTTATTTATGAATGAGGTCATATTGGGAAAGTAACGCTCCAATAGAAAATTGAGTATCAAAAATATACAAAGTAGGAATGGCTCACCAAGAGTTGGAGGCATGAGGACAAGTGGATTGGCTAAGTATTGCTTAAGAAAGACGAAGGCATGTTGTTTCTCTGATCCCCAAATAAAGGAAACATCCTTTTTAAGTAGATGGGTGAACAAATGACACTTGTCATCCAATTGGGAAATGAAGCGGAAGATAGCTTAGATCTTTCCTTGTAAGTTGCGTAGTTGTTTGATGTTTTTGGGAGGAGGAATTTCAGTAATGGAGGTAACTTTAGTTGGGTCTACCTCAATCCCTCTTACGCGATGAATGAATCCAAGTAAACTTCCTAATAGTACACCAAATAAACACTTATTTGGATTCAATTTGACTTTGTATTCCCACATGCGTTTAAAGATATGCCACATAATATCGAGTGATCTGCTCTTGTCTTGGATTTCCCGAGATATTGTCCACATAATCTTCCATGATGTCATGAATCATATCATGGAAAATCATGGTCATTTCCCTTGATAGGCCACACATGTGCTTTTAAGTCCAAAGGAATTACACGATAACAAAAAAGTCCCCATGGGTTGTGAAGGTTGTTTTGTGTTGATCCTCATATATGATTTTTATCCGATTTTCACCTAAAAATCCATCCATAAGAGATAACATTTCATATCGTGAAGTTAAATCAACAATCATATCAATATTGGGTAATGGGAAATCATCCTTTGGACTATTGGCATAGTAGCTGATTAACAAAATGAGATCCGTCTCCACCACTAGTTCGAGCTTTTGGTGTGACGCACTATGAGATCCCTCTCCACCACTAGTTCAAGATTTTGGTGTGACGAGAAAATTGTTTGGTATCAAAGCTACGCCAACACAGCCCATACGATGAAGCCGAGATCAACCACATGAGCTCTGGGCCCACCACATATACACCCAGTGGAGGCCCAGCGACATTAGAAGGCGGTGACACTTTGGGAATTTCCCGAGAGGTCACCCATCCCAACACTACTCTTGGGTTGATGCGCTTAACTACTGGCTCACGATGCAAGCGACTTACCATCACACCACAAGCTCAAATTGATGGTGGAGAGGGATCTCATCATGTTAATAAGTTGCTACGCCAATATGAACATGCCTTATTAATGTCTCTAAAATATGTACACATTCTTATCCCGATATGTTTCTTTTATATGGGGACTATGTTTGATATCCATTCTGAGTAATCAATAGGTCAAATGAATCCCACCACTATAAATATTTCTAGCTCTTGTTTAACTAGAAGGGCCACCCATGGATGTATTTTTCTAAGATTTTGTTTGATGGGCTTGGCATTTGCATGCACTACTAGGTTATGCACTACCAAAGTTGGATCCAAGCCCAACATATCCTTATAGGACAATGTGAATACATCTACAAATTCCTATAGAAGCATGGTGAATGTTTTCTATTCTCATGCTAAGAGTGAAGCTCAAGTTTTACTATCTATGGATTGTCTTCTATTCCAATATTTACATCAATGGCTTCTTCTACTATATTTTTTGACAAATCTTGCATATGTGTAGGATCAGGACGAAGATTGAGATCTTCTTCTAAGGGTGTCTCTATGAGATTTTCACACTTGGCGTGGTCACTTTTCTTGTCCATTGAATTGATTACTTGTTTGTCAATGCAACGCCTCAAAGAGGTTTTCACTATGTGACTTGGACTTTTTTTTTTTATCGAGGCTTTTCATTGGAAATCTTTCCCTCACTTTTTCTCAAGTTTTGCTGACGACAAAGCTTAGCTTCCTTGCCGAAGTACACAAAGGTATCTAAGTCAATGTAGAAACCTTTCTTATGGTCTCCAATCAGAATTTTATCTCAAATTCCCATGAATTCTTCAATGGATTTGTCATTTTCAAAGAGATATAGTGGTACATGAAGTTTTGGTCCCATTTGACAAGGAAAGGATAATCAAGGTCAATTTAAGGTTCGATTGGTGTTATGGTGAGGACAACGGTATCCATGAATAGGTTTTGTGGAGGCAAGATCTTTGTATTGGCTATAGTGGGAATCTATGTCACTGTCTAAATAATTAAAGCTATCTTCACACATCGAACAAGTGGCATCTTGATCACTGGGGTGAAATCCATAGGGTTTAATTTTTATACCTTATCTTTCTATCTTGAAATGTGGGAAAGCTGGTTTTATCGGTCCTTGCTCGTTGTTTCCACATCCTAGACCCTTGTGGCCCATGGAATACATCATTCAGCTAGAATTCTTATACTCAAAGATTTGGTAACAAGTTGGTGAGTATCTTAGGACCCAGTCATAGGTGGGTCCAATGATTTCTCTTCAATGAGTAACCCTCCAGGGTAAAAACAACCCAATAGTTCACTCATCTCTAGGCCATTTGAAATGATAGTTGGGTCACCTCTAGTTTTGACAACGATAGGTTTGAAACCCACATAGCTTATTACACATTATACTCTCCACAAGAATATTTTATAACCTTCATATCCCATGAATCAAAAGGAGAAGTTGATGTAGAAGCCTCACAGTGTAAGAACTTAGGTAATCTGAATATACCCATGACTTCATGGCTTCACATTGAAGACAAATAACTATATCATGAGAGGACATGTATAGAAACCCTTACATGTAAAACTATTGAGAGCTCTACTATGAGAAAAGGGATTTGGATCTCCTTGTATTGTGACAACTTTGTGTCCCTCTTGTTTTGAATTTGATGCATTGATGGAATGTTGATGGCACGGCCTACATGGCATGAATCCATGGGCGGCCAAGAAGCATATTGTATAGATGTTCCAATTAGAAGACATGAAACTTCATCTGATGACAAGTGGGTCCTACTTCCATTGGTAATGTGATTGTGCTGGGTGATTCCCTTTCCATGTTGTCATAAGCAATTATGGTAATGATGTGGGACTCTAGATCTTCTTATGTATGTCCCAATTTCTTAATTAAATTCAATGTGCATATATTCATCCCTGATCCATTGTCCACAAGAACCCGTTTTATCTTACGGCGGGTGACGAATACCTCAATATATAGGGAAGATTATTTTATGGATCTTCAATAGGGATATCCTTATGATTAAAGGAGATGTAATCGATTGGTACAATTTTGGCCCTTGTAACTTGAATATCCAAATGGTAGATTTCTACAGTGGCACTCTGACCCATGTAGAATTTTTGTACACCAAGATTTCCTTATGTACATTGGATATTTTGAGAAGATCCAAGAGTGAAATCTTGGTAGGCGTCTTCTCAAGTTGTTCTAGGAGGTTGTACCTACCATCTTGTGGGGTCGATGGAGAGGGTTCGGGAATCATAAGGTGGGAATTCCTTGTTACCGCAACATAATCCTTTCCCTTGATTCGAATGGTGTACATCAATGAGTGAATTGTAATTATTTTTGTCCTTCTTGGTATATAGATAATTCACTTCTTTGTAATTCTAGGATGACTTTCCTCAATCTGGATTTTCTCATCTGACTTATCATGTTAAGGAATGATTCCTTAAATATTACCCATTTTTCATTTGGCGTTTGAGTTTTCTCCGAGGTATCCACTTTTATGTCCCCATTATCGATGAGGTCTTGGATGTAGTGAAAAATTCATAGACACTTATCTATTTTGTGTCCCTTGACATAGTGTAATTTGCAATAGTCTTTCTCTTTGTACCATTATGGTTTTGGAGCATTATCATCAAAGGGTTGTGTCATGGGATAATTGAACATGTGAGTTACATCCAATTGTTTCAATATGGCGACAAAGGCTCATTAAGAGGAGTGAACATTCTATGTTTAGGTGGTGGTTGAATAGGTCCTTTGAGTCGATTTAAAGGTTAACCGAGTTTGAACTATTTTTATGCGTTTAGAATTTGTGATTCCGTCTCGTACCATGTTCTTGTTTTTGTTGAATATTTTCAGATTTTTGGTAGTATTTGTGTTTTAGTTATCCTTAGAGTGTGGTTTAATGGTTCCTTTGGTAATAAGGTCTTTCTCTATTTGAATGCCCTTTTCAATAACCTCTTCAAAGGTGTGAACACAATGCATTTGCAGATGAAAAGTGATGTATGGGTTGAGATTGGGCACAAATATACTCACTAGTTGTTTTTTAGGGAATGTACAAGAAAAGCGACTAGATATCCCTCTCCATATTTTTAGAAAGCTAGTGAATGTATTGTTAGGACATTTTTAGTGCTACACAAGTCCACCATGGTTATTTCACTTTCCATGTTGTACGAGAAGTGTCATAAAAATATTTTTCAAGCTTACGCAATGTGAAAATAGACCCATGGGGTAAGCGAGTGAACCATTCCAAGGGTTGGCCCCTAGACTCTTTGGAAAGAGTCATATGAGGTAGTTTTCACTTGTAGGCCACTTCTGGCATTCCATGTAAAAATATTCTACATGGTCTTACTGAGTCACCTTTCCTTCTATATTTGTAAAATTTTGGCATGTAAAACATTTTAGGAAGGGTTGAAGCATCATAGTTTTTCTAATGGATATGGACATAGATCTTGATATTGATATTTTCTACTATTCCCCACGGTGCTCTCTTGGAGTCTTATAGGTGTCACTTTCATAGATAGCATTTCTTGAGCAAGTAATTTTTATTTTGTTGGAGAAGTAGGGATATATAAATGATGATGTTCCATATTATCTTCTCCTTGATTGTCGATTGAAGTTCACTAATTTTGACCTTAGGTTTTGTCTTTTGTACATGCTTGTTTATTTTTTTGTGTACATGAGATATTAACAAAGCCAATTATCGACTAAGGTTGCTAATTTGTTGTTGAATAGTGACTTATTCTTTGAGATGTTACTCTTCTTATTCATCTTCTGAGTTTGTTCAACATTTTTCGTGTTCTATTATGACTTTACGTGGTACCTTAAGGAAAGGTATTCTATATCCCACTACATTATCATTTCCCACGTTAGAAGTATAAGCATATCCATGTGTTAAGATATCATCCATCTTAGTAAGAGGTTGCTCCTCTTCATTAACATCATTTGTGGTAGGGATTTCCTCCTTTTCGATAGGCATTCGGATCCTAACTCCACAACTCATGCTAGTACCTAATCCTTGTTTCTAAAAAGTAATTCATCTAATAGGGTGGGGCAGTAAAACTCCGCATGTGGTGATTCCAAATTTTCACCACTATGATCTATAATTTATTCTACTTCTTTCTCCATGGAGAATAAAGGCCCAAGATCATGGCGAATAAAAGGGTTTAATCCTTACTTGTTTGAGGCTTCCCGATTTTACATTTTTATTGCTTCCAAAGCTTGCTTTTGAGTCCTATTCTTGTTTTAGGAGCCATGAAATGTAATAGGTTCACTAAGGTATCTGTGAATGTTTTCAAATATGTTATCAAACCTAATTGAAAAGAGGAAATGCTAAGAAATGAAGGAATGTCAAAGAACCAATGTGACACAATAATTTTCTCTTAAATGAACGAACCAAACGAGAATCACCACACAATTTTGAGTTTCAAACCAAATAATCAAATGAATTACATCCTAAATTTGTTATTGGAAAGGTATTTAGTGTCGTATGATGATAAAAAAATGTCCCTACTTATGTCGAGTTCAAATGAATGAATAAGGCGTAAGGAATAACAAGAACTAAATGTGACCTCTAAACAAATTATACTAGATGTAAGCTTAAATTCAATCAAGAACTATATTCCAAAGGGTTTTAGTTACGATTGTGAGTGACAAAAAAATTCCACACGATATGTTAACCAAACTTTACGAGAAAGTAAATTATTTCTATCAATATGATATTGATATAACACACACAAGTGGTAACACTTAGCACTTTTCATAATCAAGGTAATAATTGAAATCAAACTAAATTAATAGTATACCTAGGAATTGTTAACGTTTATATAGTGTAAGATTAAAATATAGATATTTAGGTCAAGTTTACAAGAAACTAGATGTAAATACCAAAATTGTAGTGACATGATATAAAACCAAATAACCATTCAAAGGAGAATCAAAGTGATGAACGAAGCCTAACGATGATGATGATATTGACTTGGGTATCAAGATCAAAAAGGCTACAAATGATAAAAAAATGTCTCCACACACGTGATATTTTTAACAACCCGACCACAAACATGGATGGGTGTAAGCAAAAAAAATTGGTGAAACAATCAATTGATAACTTAAAGATAGTCATGTTATCCAAAATGTGCCCCCTGCTCATTTTGTGGCTAACTCCCTTTCATCTTTCCTTCTCTTGTGCCTCAGACATAATATTTTGATTTTTAGGCACTCAAAACCTTCTGGAAATGACACCATTGGATAGATCTCTTTCTCAGCTTTCCAGAAAGGTAAAGTTTTCCTCCTAACTCCATGTATTTTTGAAGTTATGGCTCGGCGGAGTTTTTTGGGAAAATTTTCCCCTGAAAGGCCCACGGCCAATGAGATGCCACCACGTGGCACCTAGAGTGGTGGAGCATGGGAAATTTTGGAAAATTTTCCAAATGACCAAAAAGGTGCAAAAATTCAAATTTTTGCCCGCCAACCCGATTTGGCTGTTTTTGCCCTAAAACTTCAAATGGCCGAGATCTTTTGATCTGAGCTCGATTTTCACGTTCTTTATATCAATGGAAAGCTGGTGAAATTCTCTACAAGATTATGGGGTCATTTTTACATTTTTATGGAGTTTGGAGAGATAAAATTGAAAAATGCCTCTGGCACGTGGTCATGGATAGAAATGACGTTTCAACCACTGTTTTTAATGAAGAATGGCTTGCATTCTCTCCCAGCATGGCTAAAAATGTCGGGGATGGGTATGTAAGGATGCCCATGCTATTTTGAATGTGTTTTGGTCAATGGTTGAATCCCTTCCACGTTTTCTGTTTCTCTCTCCGGCTCGTCCCTTACACTGCATATAAAACCCAGATTTGGCTCATTTTCAAACGGTTGAACATTTTTGTGTATTGCAGTCCCCTTTCTCACCTTGGAAGTTATTTTGGTGGAATATTAGACCTTTTCTAAGAAATATAACTTTATTTTCCTCTCGGGTGTTGTAATGCAAGTGATTTTGATGATTAAAATAACAATACAACCTTTGTGATTAGTTTTCATCCTCTTCTGTGTTTTTGGTTAATTTATGATCCTTCATTACAATTATCAATTTGTGCATGAGGTTCTTTGTTGCATTTTTATGGATGTGTCAATCTGCGAAGTAAAAATGCTCACCACTCCTTTGGTGCATCACCTATTAGCACTAGTTTTTGCTTTTTGCATTCTCTATCTCTGTCTCCTTTGGAATTTAGGGTAAGGTTAGGAATATAGACCTCTGCAACTTGTAAGTGATAAATCGACCGGAGTAATTGAGGAACCAACCTCTAAACTAGAGATTCCTTTCTCATTTTGCAATCACACTTTGGATGCTAGTATGATCAAACTAGAAATCGATCAACATCCGAGGGGTGCTACTAATTTGCAACAACAGTTTTGGTATGCCGGTGGGACATAGAAGTCTTCATCTTCATTACAACAAAATTGATGTGCATTTGTTGCAAGTTTCTTACTTTAAAAGAGCTATAAATTACACATCTGCGACTCTAAGGAAGAAGAATCAGTTGGTTTTAGCAGTGCAGACCTGAAAACTCATGAGAAGAATCACTACAAGGTCAAGAGCTAGAGAAGAAGAGGTGTTGTTTGAATATCTGTAATTATCTCCAAGAATAAGGCAAAGTGGGAGGAGAATCCAAAGGTCTCCATCACCACCAAACATAACTCTCTCAACTCCTCCACAGTAGGCCTTTCATTCAATCAACAAGGGTTCTAAGGCAAATTAGAATGGTACAAAACAACCCCTATGTCAATTTCACTGGTAGCAGCCCACTTGCTCTCAATGCACAAAATCCAATCCCAGTTGCAACATTAAAGAACATTCCATACTTCACTGGAAAATCGGACCTCACTTTGGTGATCATGTCAAGGATATTGCTAACATTTGTGCAATCCATGAGATTAATGAGATGCAAGTTCTTTGTCAAACTACTTTGGCATCTTCATTCAAAGGAAATATTTGCAATGGTTCGAAGTCTTGCCTCGGAGTTCTATTCAAAATTGGAATCAGCTATGCATAGCCCTCCATGAGCGATTTGGGGAAAAGGAGACAACTTGTCCCTTTTAGAGCAGTGACAACTATTAAAAAGAGCTCCCAGGTGAGTAGTGACGATTTTAATTTCAGATTTCAAAGGACTTGGGAGAGAATTCCGGTGGCGGTCAAATAACAAAGATAAGGTGCTTTTCTTTATTACCTTAAAGCTTTAAATTTTGATATTTCTATGTTAATTCAATCCATGGGAGGCACAACTATCCCCATTGCTTATAGCATTTCCATTAGAGCTGAAAATCATTTGATTCAAGGTGGCAAGCTAGCTCTAGGCCTCTAATGCCATTATTTCCAAGTTTAGAGAGCCCAAGTACTAGCCAAGTGCCTAATTTAGCTTCTATTCCCACTCCTAGAAATCAGAATTCAAGTGAAGCTTCCACTTCATCTTCTAGTGCCTCAAATGAACTTCAAGAAGTCATGAAGCAATTGCAAAATCTAGGTAATGAGCTGGTTACACTCAAAAGGCAACAAGCTCAAGGTTTTAGACCTTCCTTCCAGCCTCAAGCTCAGCCTAACAAGTAGCCATATCAACCCCAAATACCACCCAATCTAGCTGCAAATCTAAATCAAGCAAGGCCTCCTACCAATAGACCATTTCAGCCCTATAATCCCAATGCTACATCTGCCTCTAAAGCATTAGTGCCAGTACAAAACAATATGGCTCAAGAGTATGATTGGTGTTTCCCATGCAATGGACCTCATAACTTGATCCATGTGCTTCAACGGTGCCTTGAATCAAGCATTAATGGTGACAACAACTGGTGTGGAGGGTGAAGGTAGTCAAAGAAATGACCAGCAACAAGAAACATTCCAGCAGCAATCAGCTCCAAATGATACCACACTTGTAAACTAGCAGGCAAAAGTTTTTGTGGCATAGAACTGACATAGGTTTCCCAAAGTGTTGCAGCCAACACAAGGTCAAAGAGGAGAAATTTGGGTGAAGAACAACCATTGGCCCCAAGTAATTCATGACCTTCTGTCACTCCACAAACTATTGGCAAGCAAAATGCAATCCCAAGCACACAAGGACTACCTAAAACAGTTCCTAGGCCAACTCAAATGCTAGTTGTTGCTGCCCATATACAAGGGATGAATGTGCAGGCCAAGGGACAGCAAAAGGATACTTCATCCCCATTCAATATCATTGATCAGATGAAGAAGAAAAATGTAAACATATCAATGTGGGAATCACTATCTATCCCAGGCCAAAGAGATTTGCTACAAGCTGCCATGAAGGACTGGTCAACTTCAAATCAACAAGTCCAAATGTAAGAGAAGGTGCTCACAAATGCTGCCCGACTGAGGGGAATCATGGAGGACAACGAGGTAAGATGTTGAAGCCCCTCCATTCTATGTTTCATTGATCATTGTAACCAATTAGTACACAATTGCATGATTGATTCCGGGCAAGTAGTTCGAGTAATACCCAAGCAAATAGCTGATCGGTTAGGGAATTCGATATGAAATCATATCCAAAGGAGTGGTACGCGATTGGATGGGACAGCAAGTAATAACAGTTGGAGTGATTAAAAACTTGAGTCTTACTTTGCATGCCTATCCCAACGTGGTTATTATGCAAGATGTCTTAGTAATAGACCTTTCACCACTCTTTGCCCTATGTTTGTCAAGGGATTTCACAAATAAGATTGGAGGTTACTTGTCTACCGATTGGTCACACATGCTGTTCAAAACAAGATATGGAACCAAAGCCACAATCAGGTCTAAACCTTTTCTAAAATTTCACATTAAGCCTTACACTCCAAGTCGATTAGTGCCAATTGTTCACGTTTGATCAAGAAGATCACCCAAGAATTGATGAAGTGACACCAAGGTAGAAGTATCCCAGATTTAACTCTTAATGAATGGGCTAACAAGGTGCATGCTTTTGATCCTTATCAATAAATAGAAGAATCTGAGTTAGGAGTCTATTGCATGCATGAAGAAAATCATCCTATTCCTAGCATCACCAAGCCATACCACAAGGATGACAATGAGGTATGGCAGTTGTTTTTTGATGGATCAAGGAGTACACAAGATGTAGGAGGGGGAGCCATGTTGGTTTCACCTCAAGGAGTTAAGTATTATTCATCTTTTAGATTTTAGTTTGCATGCTCTAACAACACTGCTGAATATGAAGCCTTGGTGCAAGGACTGCATTGGGCAATCAAGAGAGGAATAAAGAACTTGCATGTCTTTAGTGACAGTGAGTTGATTGTCAACCAAGTCAAGGGGTAGCATGCTATCAAGAATGATCTACTCAAGTGCTACAAGAACAGGGTGTGGGACCTCATTGAATATTTTGAGGGTTTTGGCATCAAATCCATTCCTAGGAAAGAGAACCAAGCTGCTGACAGGCTTGCAATAGTTGGGGCAGCCTTTGACGTTGTTGAAAGAATTCAAAAAGACAAGGTACAACCAAACATCCATGTGATTGTGAGGCCTTCAAGTGCCGATAACAATGTAAGTTGGCAAGTGTTTGAAAATGATCAGCAAATCATCCATTTCTTGCGAAGAGGCTAAATTCTCACCAAAAATCAGAAAAGTTAGAGCGCAGTAGTATGGTGACCAAGTGGTGCAGGCGAGAACCAACAAACTACCAAAGGGACTTATTACTTTGGAGTCCATTTTCAATCCTAATGATTAGTTTAGGAATGAGAAATCAAACATCCAAGTGAAGGGAGAAGATTCAGAGTGTCCATCTCGGTAGAAAGAGGCAAATCCTCCAAATTGGTAAGATGACAAGCCCGAGCAAGAAAGGTATGAGTTCATACAACTTTGTCAAGAATTCCCCGATGTGTTTGCTTGGAGCTATGAAGATTTGAAAGGTTTCAATCCCAAGTTAGCTCATCATACCATTGAATTGGACCCAAGTAATAAGCCCATTAGGCAAAAACAAAGACTAGTCAATCCACACATGGAGCCTCTCATGAGGAAAGAATTGGATAAGTTGATAGAATCAAGAATCATATTCCCTGTCAAGCATTCTAGTTGGGTTGCCAACTTGGTCCCAATCGAGAAAAGAAGAGTGGAGAAATCAGATTGTGTGTTGACTTCAAAGATTTGAATAGATCATCTCTTAAGGATCATTACCCACTACCTTCTATGGAGTAGATTTTGTAAGTTGTTGCTTTGGCTCCGAAGGTTTTCACTACTTGATGGCTATTCAAGGTACAATCAAATTATGGTGTAGGAAGAAGATCAGTTTAAGACAGCCTTTACAACCAAATGGGGAACTTATGCATACAAGAAAATGCCATTTGGGCTGTTCAAAGCTAGAGCTACCTTCCAAAGAGTAATGGACATGGCGTTGAAAGGTTTGATTAACAACATAGTGCTGATATATCTTGATGATATCACTTTTTTTTCAAAAATGCAGCAGACCACCTCTCTCATTTGAGACAAGTGTTCCAAAGGTGTAGAAGATTTGGAATCTCCTTGAATCCTAAAAATGTACTTTCTTAGCCCATGAAAGAAAGCTCCTTGGTCACATTGTCTCCAAAGAAGGATTATCAATTGATCCAGAAAGAGTTGAAGCCATAAGAGCACTAACATTTGCCAAGCCACGAGAAGGCCCTTCAAAGTTTCTTGGGGAGAATAAATTTTGTTCGAGAGGTTTGTCCCAAATTTTACAGCCCTTGTTAGGCCTATCACCAAGATGTTAAAGAAAAGCATGGCTTTCAAATCGACAGTAGAAGGAAAGGAAAGTTTTGAAGCAATCAAAGAATCCATCTCTCAAGCTCCCAACTCTCATCAACCCAGATTTCTCCAAGGATTTCATCCTCTATGCGTTTGGGGTGATGATACTATTTCTGCAATTTTGGTATAGAAGAACAAGGACAATTATGAGCAGCCAATTACTTTCTTTAGCCAAATCTTGGAGGACTATGAGGTGAGATATTCTTTCATTGAGAAGCACGTTCTTGCAGTAATTTGAAGCTTGACGAAGTTCAAGCATTTAGTCTCGAACAACAAGGTTCAATTGTTGGTTTCTCTTGTGGGAGCTAAGGACTTCCTCTTAAATAAAGACTTGAATGAAAAAGGGGCAGGTTGGATTACTCGTGTCATGGAGTATGACATAGAGATCAAGGTCACCAAGTTGGTCGGAGGAAAAATATTGTATGAGTAGCTGATTTTAAACAAACAAGAGGAAGCATGTAATGAGAAGGAGGTTGTTTTGGCATTGCAAGACATCCATGAGCAAGGAAGCAGTCAAGAGGAAAATAATGGTGTCCCCAACCCTTACTAGACCCAGATTATAATGCACTTCCTAAGCACGGGCCTATGTCCTCCAGAGATGAACAAGACCCAAAGAAGACACTTCAGATTGCAGGCTGTCCCATATGCCCTTGTTGATGGTGTTTTATTCAAAAGAGATGTGAATGGAGTACTGCTGAGATGCATTGGTACAAATCAGATTCATAGGGCATTGGAAGAGTTCCATGGTGGACCAGCTGGTGGTCATTTTTCACCAAGAGTGACAACTCTAAAGATCATGAGGGCTGGTTATTATTGGCCCAAGATTTTCAATGATTGTTATGCATGGATCAAGAGGTGCAAGAATTGTGCATTTTCATAGGTAAAGAGAGGCTAGCTTCCTTCCATTGCATCCAATTTCAGTTGACCAGCCATTCATGCAATGGGGTTTAGACTTCATTGGAGGTATTAATCCCAATTCGAGCCAAGGGCACAAGTGGATTTTAACAGACCATAGATTACTTCACCAAATGGTGAAGCAATAGAACTCAAGGAAGTAAATGAAGCTAGTATCCTAGATTTCTATAAGGGAATAGTAACCGGTTTGGCATACCAGCGATAATAATATCGATAATGCATTAGCATTCATTAGATCCAGGTGATTGAAAGAAACGAGATCTACCTAAGTACTTCATCAAACTATTACCCTCGGGGTAATGGCTAGGCTGAGTCTACAAAAAGAACTTGTTGAATATCATTAGGAGGACTCTTGATGAAAATCGGAGAGGTCTTGGCATACTAAATTGAAATCATCTTTATGGGCTGATAGGATAACTCTTAAGAGATCTACAGGTAATTCTCCATTCAAGCTTGTTTATGGGAGAGAGGCAATTTTACCCATGTCTCTTGAGTTTCCAACATTGGAACTCATGAAACAATTGGAGTTGTTGGAGTTTGAGCCCATGGAAGTTAGATATGCAAAATTGATGGAGCTCCAAGAAATCAGGAATCAGGCATCCCAAGCAATGGAGAAGGATCAGGCTTTGATAAAGAAGACCTTTGATAGAAAGGCCAAGAATAGATCCTTCCAAGTTGGAGATATAGTGCTAAAATGGGATGCGAGATAGAGCAAAATCGGGAAAGCCTTCAAAATTTGATGCCATTTGGAGTGGCCCATACATGGTCAAAAAGTGTAAGGATAGCAATGCCTTCCAATTGTCTTCATTGGATGGTGAAGAACTGCAGATTCTAGTCAATGGAATCCATCTGAAGCATTACTACTGAAGGAAATACTCCACCTTGTACATATTAGTTTAGTTTTCTCATTCCTCCAAGTGCTTGTGCACATTGTTTTGCTGTAGATTAGTTTTTCTTTCCCTAAGTGCTTTGGCACAGGCTTGCTATTCCTGGGAATGTGTTTGCAGGCCTTGCTCCATTAGGTGATATTCCATGTTCCTCCTTGCAATGTTCTAGTCAGTTGGGGTATCAAACAAAAAATCAGGTGACTCCATGCCCAATGGATTGCTTCAGGCAACTGGTAACTTCATCCAGCAGGCAGATGACCCCTCTGAGTCACCAAAATTGTTATCCAAAATGTGCCCCCTACTCATTTTGTGGCTAACTCCCTTTCATCTTTCCTTCTCTTGTGCCTCAGACATAATATTTTGCTTTTCAGGAACTCAAAACCTTCTAGAAATGACACCATTGGATAGAGCTCTTTCTCAACTTTCTAGAAAGGTAAAGTTTTCCTCCTAACTCCATGTATTTTTGAAGTTATGGCTCGGAGGAGTTTTTTGGGAAAAGTTTCCCCTGAAAGGCCCGCGGCCAATGAGATGCCACCACGTGGCACCTAGAGTGGCGAGCGTGGGGAATTTTTGAAAATTTTCCAAATGACCAAAAAGGTGCAAAAATTCAAATTTTGCCGGCAACCCGATTTGGCCTGTTTTGCCCTAAAACTTCAAATGGCCATATCTTTCGATCTGAGCTCGGTTTTTGTGTTCTTTATATCAACAGTAAATCTGGTGAAATTCTCTACAAGATTTTGGGGTCATTTTTGAATTTTGATGGAGTTTGAAGAGATAAAATTGAAAAATGCCTCCGCACATGGTCATGGATAGAAATGACGTTTCAACCACCATTTTTAATGAAGAATGGCTCGCATTCTCTCCCAGCATAGCTAAAAATGTCAGGGGATGGGTCTGTAAGGATGCCCATGTTGTTTTGAATGCATTTTGGTCAATGGTTGAATCCTTTCCATGTTTTCCCACGTTTCTCTCTCCTAGGCTCGTCCCTTGCCTTTGTAAAAGCCAGATTTGGCTCATTTTCAAAGGGTTGAACTTTTTTTTGTGTATTACAGGTCCCCTTTCTCACCTTGGAAGTGATTTTGGTGGAATATCAAACCTTTTCTAAGAGTTAACTTTATTTTGCCTCTCGGGTGTTGTAATGCAAATGATTAAAATAACAATACACCCTCATCATTAGTTTTCATCCTCTGTCTATGTTGTTTGGTTAATTTCTGATCCTTCATTACAATTATCAGTTTGTGCATGAGGTTCTTTGTTGCATTTTTATGGACTGTGTCAATCTGCAGAAGTAAAAAATGCTCACCACTCCTTTGGTGCATCACCTATTAGCATTAGTTTTATCTTTTTTGCATTCTCTATCTCTGTCTCCTTTGGAATTTAGGGTAGGGTTAGGAATATAGACCTTTACAACTTGTAAGTGATAAATTTGACTAAAGGAATTGAGGAATCAACCTCTAAGCTGGAGATTCCTTTCTCATTTTGAAAGTCCCACACTTGGGGAAAGGATTCAATGTTGTGCAATCACACTAGATGCATTATGATAAAACTAGAAATATGATCAACATCCGGGGTCCCGATGATTTCCAACAACAAGTCACTCTTCTTTTGATAAAAACAAATTCAAAATAAAGTTAAGGAAGTAGATCAATTGGGGTTGAAAAATGTTGGCCTCACTTTGGTGAGTTTCGCCTCACCTTAGGGAAAGTGAAAAACTAAGAAAAATTAATGCTTCACATGTTTTGTGATGAATAATAGCTCTCAACTCAAATTTTCTTTGATGATGTCAAATTGGGCCCCTGGTGAAAGATAACTTCCTAGGAGGTTCACTCAACTAGGTGTCATAAGTCATCAAAGAGTGAGCTCAATTTACCCAAAAATTCACACTGACTAATTTAGGAGTATCTTGGCTTTACTTTACCCACTTCAAGCACAATGGGAAATAAATTCATCCATCACGTACTCTCACCGGGGTCACAATACGGATGATTTGTGATGCTAAATCTCACAAATGGTAATAGTAGTCAAGTAGGTTGTGTAGAGCACTTTCCATTTCATCCACAAGGTTCCCTTTTATGTGGACTACTTTGGGCTTCCTATGACCAAACCCATTGTTGTATCTTAAGGATTATGCCAAAGGGTTTATGTCCTAGTGTTTAGCAGATGGGACATACCCTTATCCAAACTTGTAGATACGAGTGTGATGATTGTGGTGTGTTTTTTTATCTTTTTTAAATTGGATGTGGTTTGTTTGAACACCTTTTGGTAACCTACATGGAAATTGTATTAGAAGTTTAATTTTGTTTCAACACCACCTTTTCTTTGACAAGCATTTTTGGTTTTGTAAAATAGATTAGTAATTTTCCATGAAAATAATAAATGCCATTTCTAATTCTAAGATCACCCTAAGACACAAGAGAAGAGAATACATAATACAAACTCTAAGAAATCAACAAATGGAAACACTTAATTCAAATGCAAAATATATCTTTACTTAATTTTGACATTCAACACATTCTCAAAGAGATAAAAGACATAAGAATCATTTTTATTCACAAAATCACCGAAAAGACGCGAGGGAAGAGCATACACGACCTTACTCTTATAATTAAACATACAAGGTTTATCGAATGTCTAGTCTAGCATATCCATGCAAAAATAAAACCTTGAATGATGTTAGCACCTTAGGAAATAAATTCTAAAAACCTTAAATTAATATGTTAACCCATATTGAAGCACCTACATATGGTTTAGGGCATGTGTGCGTGGGTTAGGGCGGTTGTACCCCTATGTGTAAATATAGATCCATAGTGTGCTGCGCCACCGAGAGATGTCTATGCCGAGGATATCGAGTGCATGCCAACATATAGGCATGTGCTCCAATGTTAGATACAATTTAGTATGGAAACTCAAAAATTACGCTGTCTTTACCCATGATATTCCTATGCTTGGGTATGGGTGTGTGCGCTAGGGTTAGTGTTCCTATGCCTACAGCTTAGGTATGTGCGTCAACCTAAAAATTTTCCTGACAGTGCAGTAGGTATAATACGAGAAGAGTGTGTGTGCATCGGAATGTGCCTATGCCTTGTTTAATGTGCCTACTGTGCTAGGGTTTGTGTGCTAAAAATTTTAGTATATTAGCTCGAAATTGACATTAACCCATTAGAATTAAAGCTCTAAATGATATCTTACACATGAAATATTAGAAAAATCCTAAGAAATTTAACATTATTTCCCATATGTGTATATCAAGGGTTAGCCAAAATCTTGAAATAATAAAATTTGAACTAGAATGTTAAGGTACTAAGGACTAGTCCCACCGCGCATGCCATATGTATACATGAAATACTTAGTAATGTAAGTAAATTTGAAACTAAGACCTAGTAATTTCAATACAATGATAAAATAAACCTATGCATCATCATGTTAAGAGCTTAAACAAAGCTAACCTATAAAAATTTCTACATTAAACATGAAATGAACATTTCAAGATAATATGTTAAACAAATTAACTTCTATCTCTTATTGAATGTTAAAATAAGATGAGATTGAACCTATGTAGATCTTTAGGAATCAAAGAGTTGATTATGTTCTTGAAATCCCAAGGTTTCTAATAATGTAGTCTTTTCAAATCATGGTTACAAGACCATTTGACATATCTCCATATGAATTCAAAACTTGGGTGGATAAAAACAAGAAATGGATAAGGCAAGATCTTCTAATGGAAGAAT
Source organism: Taxus wallichiana var. yunnanensis (assembly GCA_018340775.1). Lineage (NCBI taxonomy): Eukaryota > Viridiplantae > Streptophyta > Pinopsida > Cupressales > Taxaceae > Taxus > Taxus wallichiana. The sequence continues at coordinate 586,175,329 of CM031239.1, read as the reverse complement.
CCTCAAAGATGATAAATGGCTATAGTGTATGCTCTATGCTCATATAGGAATGTAGGTGTAAATAGAAAGGTAGGAGGAGATATCCTTATATACCGGTAATGGATAGAATAATCTCTACATCCCTCTTCATGTGGGATAAGTAGAGAGGCTGGGTTAGTTGTGGATAAGGAAGGTTTAGAAAGGGTTGAGTCGACCTTAGGAGAATTTAGTTTGTCCTTTAGTGACCCATGGGGTTTGAGGGGATTTATTAATTAACCAAAGTGATTAATTAATAGGTGTGCAAGCTTATAGATGCTTTTTAGAGGAATAATTATCATGATTTAGACTATGAGAAGGATTTAATAAAATAAATGATGATTTATTGATTTAATGGAAGAGGAGATAATTAATTAGTCTAGATAGAAAGGGGGATTAATTAGCGGAAGGTTGTTAATTGGTGTATTTGTTGAATAGAAGAATTAATTAGCTAGTGTAATGTAGATTATTAACAATGATAGAGGAGGAAGTGAGCATTTATTGTGATGTCATCAATTTGTGGGAAAGGATAATTTATGCAATTTAATATTTGAATTTCTTGGGTTAAATTATAGGTGTCTATAGTTACTACGGGATTATCAGGACTTATTCCCTTAGGGTACCATGAACTTAAAGGTGTGCATAAATCATTAGGAGAGATGTAGATAAATCTTCGGGAAGGTAAATGCACGCTTAGAAAGAGACCCTAGGATGAACCCAACTTGTGCAAAAAGGTCAAAGAAGAGATTGACAAAATGTTGAAGTGCTGGAATTGTAAAACCCTTGGACAAGTCAAAATGGGTTAGTCCAATGGTGATCAGTATCAAGAAGGATGGTTAGATTAGGATCTATGTGGACTGCAGGGAGCTGAATGTTGCATGTGTGACTGATCCCTTTTCTACACCATTCAATGAGGAAATACTAGAAGGCATTGCAGGGCATAAAATCTATTCATTTACAGATGGATTCTCTTGGTATCATTAGGTTAGGATTGCCTAGGAGGATTAGGAAAAGACTACTTTTACTATTGAATGGGGTAGCTTTTCCTATATTGTGATGCCTTTTGGTCTGAAAAATGCGCCTACTATATTTTCATGTGTAGTTGTTCAGTAGTTCAAATATTTTACTCACAACTTCTTGTAGGTTTATTTAGATGATTGGATGGTGTATGGACTTATTAAGAATCATTGTGACAATCTATGCTTAATGTTTGAAATATTTAGACAGTTGAGTATCTCTTTAAACATCAAGAAGTACATATTTGCTACACCATTTAGAATCTTTGGTAGGACACATACTTTGCAAGGAAGGTTTTTTTGATGATCTAGCTAAGGTTGCAATCATTATTGGCCTAAAAGAGTCTACCGGTCAAAGTGAGGTGCGTGGATTCTTGGGTCACAAGGGGTATTATAGGAAATTCATACATGAGTATGCCAAGGTTGCCACACCTTTGGAGGAGTTACTAGAAGGAAAAGGTAATTTCTAATGGGGAGAATTGCAGCATCGCGCATTCGAGACATTGAAGTAGAAACTTACTACCACGCCTATTCTACATTTTCCTTCGTGGGACTAACCATTTCATGTATATGTGGATGCTTCGAGCCGACCATTGGTGTGGTGTTGGCTTAGCTTTGATAAGGTATTATAGATCATCCTATCTATTTTTCTAGTATAAATATGACTCTGGAGAGCATAATTACACAACTACATAGCGTGAAGCTTTGTCAATGATCTATGTACTACATAAATTAAGACAGTACATGTTAGCCACGCCATTTTTATTTTATACAAATCATATGGCATTGAAGTATTTGGTAAACAATATCATTTTATAGGGGCACATATGTAGATGGGTACTCTTATTTCAAGAATTTGATTTTATAGTTGTGGTCAACCCAAGGAAAAATAATTCTAGGCCGCCATTTATCTAGAATACGAGTTAGGAGAAGAATCACAGACATTGAAGATACCATACTCATTACACATTTATACAAAGTTCAACGCACACCATCAAAATCATAGACATTATTGTCTTTGTACAAACATGTATGACACCAGAAGGAATGAAATCCTTAGAGAAGAAACAACTTGCTATACACACGACACCCTATATGTTGATTAACGGTGACTTGTACAAGTTAGGTTGGGATGAAGTATTACGCCACTATGTACTAGAACATGAGCACACAAATATCATGGATGAAGCTCATGGTGGTATTGCAGGTGGCCACTATGTAGTAGATGCCAATTCTTGCAAGATTCTACTTGCTAGATTGTGGTGGGAGACCCTATATTTTATCACTTTATCGGCACCTTGGGAAACCAAAGTTAATGAAATAAATGCCTCTAAGACCTATTACTAGTGTAGAATTGTTTAAAAAATAGGTTATTGATTTTGTGGGTTTTATTTCACCAACCACAAGAAGGACTAGATCATGCTATATCATTACCTACATAGACTATCTCGACAAGGTCTATTTGGGTGTAAAACTCAAGTTGTCCCATGTTTTCCATTTTCCACAGCTGGGATTTGTTGTCCTTGTCATTTTTCCCTAAATACTTGAGAAAAAATGAATGGATGTAGTTCGAGGAATGTATTTGAGCCTTGTAACATTTCTGAATTCTCTGTCCTTGGAGAAAATTTCATCTCCAGGCTCGAATGGTCATTCTTCTACATTTTACGGTTTGACGGGCATTTCTCCCGTCAAATTTACATCCTTGCATCAACAAGAAATGTGGCTTCTTTTGGTTGGCCAGGGGACAGTGGAAAATGCTTTAACTTGTCACTTTTTTCCTTTTTGGAAAAAGGGAAAATTTGGTCCCATAGCTCCACTCAATTTTGATTGGTTCTTTTGGTGCTTACGTGGCTTCTTCTAATTGAATGGGGTGTGGCAAGTTTTGTTTTTGAAACTTTTCATTTTTGGCTACTTTGGAAAAAAGTTTGAACCCGCCCTGCGGCCTGCCTAGGCTTCGATTAAAGTGAATTTTAAATGGCGAGAAAAAGTCTTACTTTGACCCCACAAAGAAGGACATGTGCAAGGTTAAAGGTAGAGATGTGGGCCTTCGGAGGCAAGTTGGATGTTTTCCCTTCTAGAAAAATGGAGTAAAATTATAAAATGGAAGCGTGCCCCCACCAAGTCATTTTGAAGCCTTGAGGTCTTTGAAGTTGCACCATAACGACACATGGAGGTCTCCACCAGGTCTTCTTGCCTTAGAATTTTTAGCAACTTCTTAAAGGGCTTGAGACACGTGGTGAGCCCATGCTCATTCAAGTTCTCAAATTTTGGGGACCATCTCAAGATGCGCCATTGTGATGCGTGGCAGTTTGAAGAGTCAAAAGGCGGGGAGGCGGACCATCGGGGCAACTTGGATTTTTTCCTCTTGTCACCAAAAGGATTGAAGCATCAAAATGGCCCATAGACCTGATAGAGAATAGTCAAAAATTTCCCCAATCAATGAAATTTGAAAAATTCCCTTTTGAGGTGTGGAATTTCGGGAAAATTTGGAAATTTTCCCTTTTGTGAAGAAAGGAGTTAAAAGTGTAAAATGAAGCGTGGTTCCACTGGGACCCACATCAAAGACTAGAAGTGGAAGGGTAAAGCTGTGGGGAAACTTGGAAAATTTTCCTTTTTCCAAAAAGAGGTGAAATAGTAGAATTTGGCCGTGGTTCCTCTAGGGCCCACCTTAGGACACGTGTCAGGCTCATTTCCCAAAGGTGGAGGTGCGAGAGAAAAATGTGAAAATTTTACATTTTTCCAAAAAAGTTGTAAAAGGAAAAAAGGAACCCATAAGCCCATTTTAAAGTGGATCTCCCACATGGATGGTCTAAATTCAAAGTAGAAATCAATGGAAGCTGTACATCTATATCTGATTTTTTCCACCATTTTCACTCAAGCTCTGGAGATGTGAGTCTTCATGATTTCTTGATATTTCTTGCATGCCAAATAAGGAAGGGGAGTAAATTTGATATCTAAGTTTGGTGAGGAAGATCTAGGGATGTCTTTTTCCATTAAGATGAGATCTGACCTCTGGGCTCGATCTGATCTTCCATTTTTTTTCTCCCCGAGCACAAAAGAACTAGATTGGATAGATTAGGGGCGGAAGTGGTTGGCGAGTTAAAAGAAGAATGATCTACTAGAGGAGGGAGTTGAATGTGGGATATGTTCGAAGAGATCTACCCCCTGAGCACCTGACAACTTTTTACAGATTTGATTTTGGGAATCACGATCGAGATCATGGTGAGCACTGGTGCACTCAATGTTTGGTTTTTGGGGAAAATCTATTGCAAAATGATATAAATGGCATGAATTTTTCTGTGAAAAGGGTTGGAGGTTGGAAGGTTGGAGTGTTAGAGGTCAAAACTGATCTTCTAAGAAAAGCTTGATAGAGCCCATCTTTCTGAGGGACTATTTGAGGAACCTGTATATCTCTTTTGTATTAAAATTGATCATGTCAAGGTGGTTGCGAGTGTACAACCATTGAAAAGCTCTTGAGATTGTTCTAGAAACTTTCCCTACTAATAAGTTTAATCAAATTTGAGTTATTTTGTGTTGACTCTGAGCAATTAATGTGTCTTGCTTTGTTTTGAATGTCTAAAAATAGTTTTATTCATTCCTATTGTAATCTTATACTGAAAATTTTGTGAAATCACACAAGATCTCATCCTATGATAGTTTAAAGGTATCTGCAATTTCATTTCATGTCTCAGAAGATCCTTCATCTTGAATGAGATAAACAAATTTAAAATCAATTCAAATTCATCTTTGTTGATAAAGATTTCTTTGTAAGTCTTTGGTGTACCTTAGGCATGGTTGAATCAGAAACTATAGTGTTTAATTGGGTCCTCTAATTTGAGCCTTTGTGTTAGGGTCTTAAAGATTATGTGAAAACGTGCTGATTTGGGCCTCCATTGAAGCACACCTTCTGGTTAAAGGAACATCTTGACTGTTCTAAAGCATTTTTGTTGTAAAGTTTCTCTTTATTGTAAAGTTCCCTCCAAAGGTTCTATAATCAACTTTATCTTGCTTCACCTCCCACAAAATTTCATTCAAAAACAATTAATCATACCCATACTACCCTTGTTTGTCATGTGTGTATACAAATGCAAAATTTTACTACCAAAACATGTAGAAACAATCAGGTTTTCATTGTCTTTAGTGGCATGAACCTTTCTTAGAAGATATCTCCATTATCTAGAGTGACAACTCGTGAGAGTTAGGTTTTGTTGTATTGATCATATTTTCTTCAAGGTCTTCTTAAACATTTCACAAGGAAGGAAATCCCCATCTCCTCCATAAACAATAGGCTACAAAAGGGTCTCTCACCTTGGTTGAAAGGCACAACCATAAAGTAGTGAGGATAGATCAAATCCTCTTCAGGGTGTTATCCATTTCTCCACATCTAAGTGACAGAGGGCCAGTTAGATCCCATCCTAGCTACAAAATGACTCACTATGATCTATCTGTCTCTAAGCTTCCTGTTAAACTTGTGATGCTACTCAGACTTTGAAGGAGAATCAATTTGGTACCAACACCTTTACTGGCCCATTGTCGGGACAAATTGTTGGGAATTATTTGTTTGCTGAGACTATTTTTTTGATTCACTTCCAGTTCATATCTATTTATCCCATCAACAACACTTCTTACTGGAACCATTATCGGGACATAGTGATTACAGTTCATGTTCAGACCCTAGTAAACACTTCTTATATGCTCAAAGTGCTAATACATTTTTCAAGCATCATCTTGTGTTTAGGCCTATATGAAGTTTCAAAGTTACAAATGCTATGTGTAATATTTCCATTTTTACGTTTCTACACCTAGTGCACTAAGTTTCATTGATAAATCTAAGTAAAGAAGAGTCATATCTTCCATTTCTAGTTTCTAGTGTTGATAGACATTTGACAGATCATATTTTAGTGCATTTTCACAACTAAGGTGGAAATCCTTAGTGGTGAACTCCTGTTGATCTGATTCTTGATGAATACCAGTGTCTTAACCTCTGTCAAGTGAGATTTGTTACTAATCTTTGCAAAGCTGGAAGGAAGAAGATATCTTTCTTTGCTAGAGATCCTACTAGGACATTATTTCCAGAGCTAGGAAAAACAAAGTTAGAAGGAAGAAAATCCTGGAGAGTTGTTGGAGATCAACAGACAAGAAAAGGGATCTCCATTGATGAAAGTGATCATCCTATCATTGAAGACTATATTCAAGTGATTCTAAATCAAGTAGTATTTTTGTGGAATTAAATTCCCCATCTGGAGAGGGGCCTTCATTTGATTTTGAAAAGTTTTCTTCTCATTCTTTCTCCTGTCTTTTCAAAAGTTGATAGGGATTTCCAAGAAACAAGGCCTTTAGGGGATATCCATTTTGGAAGTTATACTCCTGTGTTTCAAATACCCTCTGTCCCTTATCAATTTGTCTCCCCTCCAGGGTCACCTCCTCAAAACAACATGGCCTTACCCCCACCCAGACCTCCATTTGTTTGTAAATACCTTTGGACCTATAAATTTTGTAGGGATGGTGGTTATCCAAATGTAGTTCCCAAAGATGTAAGGAACATATTACCAAAGTTCCAAGGAAACAACATTATAACTAGTGATCAACATCTAAATATTTTTATCAATATGATGGAAGACTTTGAGATTGAACATGAAGATGTATATATCAAGTTATTTATCCATACTTTGGAAGAGGATGCAAGGGACTTGTATAAAGCTTTTCTAGATAATTCCATTGATTCTTGGATAGAGATGAGCAATGCATTTAGACTTGCATAGTATGGTGATAGAACTGACCCTAGGTTTCTTCTATCAGAATTTGAAAATATCAAGAATAATCCTAATGAGTCAGTACATGATTTCAACACAAGGTTTAATAAGACCTTGAGGAGATTTCCTATTAGGATAAGGCCATGTGATGAATCATGTTTGATCAAATATTTAGATGCATTTGATAAAAATGCTGCATATTACTTGAGAGACAAAAACCTACTAATTTGAGGCAGGCATTCACCATGGCTCTGCAAATAAGAATAACATCAAGGCAATTGGAAAGCCTCCAAAAAGGGAGGGTGTAAAACTAATTAACCTAAAAAACCTCAAGACAAGTAAGGCTGCTGATTTGGAGGAAGTTGTGAAAACTTTGGCAGGGGTATCAAAGAAATATCATACAAATTAGCCCAGGAAGAAAAGGAATTGGGAAGAGCTCACAAGGTCAACACAAGCAACAAGGCCAAGACAGGTTCACAAATCACCAAAGATCTGATGATAGAGGCAAGGGACCTATTGGATTTGGAAATAGACAGTCCCAAGCTAAGGAAAATAGAATGGTACCTAATCCTTTGGCTGCCAAAGTTTTGTTGTGGAGGAGATAAATGTCATTGATTGGTGTGACAGATGTTTCATGCCCCATGCTCCATGTGAGGAAGATCAGCAAGAAGAAGAAGAAGAATCTTATGATGATAATGATGATGATGTCTACATGGTGGGTTGCTCCACAAGCTTACAACAAGGGGCAACTTCAACTGAAGTGATAAGTGCTAGAACTGTTGCTGATTTTGGGATTGCATTCACGGTACCTTTTCTCCCTCCCTCTCATACTTTAGAAGTAGATACTATTGTACAAGATTTTGAATTTCCCAATAATGAATTTGAATATTTAAGGGCTTTAATGATAAATAAGTATGATGGAGGCATCCCATCTGAGGAGGACAGGTAGTTGTTGATGAATGTTGTTGTGGCTCAAGAAAAGGAACACAACACAAGAAGTAGGGTTGTCAAAGGGACAGGGCCTCAGGCCAAGCCAAAAACTCCATTTCTTTCAAATGTTCCTAAAGAGACTCCTAAGAAATATGCATCTGCCAAGGGCCCTACTGTCCCAAAAAAAAATCATACCCCACCTCATGCCCAAGTTGTCAAAAATCCCATGTGCCATCTAATGAGTGTGTCAACCTTCCTTTCAATGTTGCCTTGCCAAATTCTATCCCTTATGATATTTCCCAAGTCTTGAGTCAGATCAAGATCTTAGTTCCAATTGTTGAATTGCTTAGGATTCCTGAGCACAAGAAGAGGGCTCTTGAGTATTTGGGGCTGAAAGAGGAGAAGACTACCCCAGGAAAAAATATAAACATTGTGGAGACTCCACTAGTCATTGAAGAATTAGAGGCACCACCAAAATCAAAAGAGCTAGATGAACCACCTAAGGTTTATTTGGGAACATCCTTGGTAGATTCTCAGCTGAATGTGGATCCATTCTTCACTACCCTGATCATTAAGGATAGATTTTGCACAACTGTATGTTTGATTCAGGGGCATCATGCAATGTTATGCCTTTAGAAGTTATGAATGAACTAAATATCAAAGTAACAGTTGCATATGGGAAGTGTACTACTATGGATTCTAGAGAGGTGCTAGTGGTGGGGTGTGTGAAGGGTCTGGTGGTACAACTTAGCCTATCCAGGAAGGAATTTGAAACTTGATGTAGTTATTGTTGATTACCCAGCCAAGTGGGGTATGTTGTTATCTAGAAAATGGGCTGCAAGTGTTGGTGGGAGTGTTCAAATGGATATGTCCTATGCCACTATCCCAATTGAGGGCAGCCTTGTCAAGTTGTATGGGGAAAAGAAGATGTTGCACCTTATTGAGGATCCCAACAATGCATCCTATGAGGTATTGTACACAAGTGTTGATGCTGATAACTTCATAGGATATGCTTGATGGAAAAGAGCACAAAATTGAAGAATGCAAGTATCTTGAAAAGGTAGGCTCTCCTTGGACTCTATTGTTTGATGGAGCTTGCTCCAAGTTTGGGAGTGGTGCTGGTGTTGTTTTGCTTTCTCTAGGTCAAAAAAAATTTAGTTTTTCCTTCAAACTCAACTTTGAGTGCACTAACAACATTGCTTGAGTATGAGGCACTGTTGTTGGGTTTAAGAATTTCTTGGAAATATGGTGTCAAAGACATCATTGTCAAGGAGACTCAAAATTAATTGTAAAACAAGTCAAAAAACTATATGCCACAAAAAATCAATGAATGAAACAATATAAGCATGCAGTTTGGGATTTCATTGAGATGTTTGATTCATTCAACATTGTGCATCATGATAGGAAGTTCAATGATTGGCAGAAAAAACTTGCAGTGTTGGGGTCTTATTTTGACAATTGTGCAATGTCCCCATATTGTGAATATGATGTTGAGGTATTGACAAGACCCTCTTGTCCCTAACAACATTAAACATTGGTAGGTTTTTGATGATGATGCTCAGGTCAAAAGATTTTTGTAGAATAAAGGAGAGTTTTGCTGATCAAAATATTGATTGGGAACCAATGGTGTGTGTAGTAGAGGGAAAAGAAACCTTGTTTGGAAAAGGCATTATCCAACTAAAGACTAATACCATTCCTAGAGGGCTGGTTGCTCTTGAGTCTAACTTTGATAATGTTGATCACATTATTAACAAAGCATAGCAACCTCAAGGGATGTTGAGGAGCATGACCTTGGCACAAAGGAAAACCAAGGAAAATTGGTTAGGAAGCAATCTCAGCAAGGAGGAGAAGCAGTCATACATCCAATTGTTGAAAAAGTATCAAGATTACATGGCTTGGACCTATTCTAAACTAAAATCATATAGAGAGGATTTGTTTCAACATGAGATTCCCTTGGAGTCTAATGTAAATCCATTCAGGTAGAAATAGAGGCCAATCAATCCACTCTTATCTCTCAAAATGCAAGAAGAACTAAAGAAACTAAGAGATGGAGGGATTATTCAGCCCACAAGGTATTCTTCTTGGGTTAAACCTAGTACCAGTTAGAAAGAAGAATGGTGACATTAAGCTGTGTGTTGATTTCCAGGAATCTAAATAGAGCATCATGAAGGATAATTATCCTTTACCAAATATGGAAAACATGTTGCAATTAGTGATTGGTTCTGAGTTTCTTTCCACCTTAGATGGTTTCTCTGGTTATAACCAAGTTGTGGTGAAGGAATCAGAAAGGATCAAGACAACCTTTACTACTCCTTGGGGGACTTATGTATATGTCAGGATGCCCTTTGGTTTGATGAATGTTGGAGCCACCTTTCAAAGAGAAATGGATGTTGCTTTTGTTGGTTACATCAATGAGTTTATTGTTGTTTATCAAGATGATGTAACTGTGTTTTCTAGGAAGAGAAGTGATCACTTGTTGCACTTGGAGAAGATGTTGATAAGATGTAGAGAATATGGCATCTCACTCAATCCAAAGAAGTGCCATTTTGGAGTGTAGAAGGCAAAGTTGCTTGGTCACATTGTGTCACAAGAGGGGTGATGATTGATCCAGAAAGGGTGGAGGCCATCGAAAAGTCCCAATTCCAAGAACCAAGAAAGGAATTCAATCTTTCTTTGGGTAGATAAACTTCATCAGGAGATTCATATCAAACTTTGCTAAGTTGACCATTCCAATCACTTCCATGTTAAAGAAGGACCAGGTCATCAAATGGGAAGAGACTACCATCCAAGATTTCAATGGGATCAAGGAGGCATTAAAGCATGCCCCTATTTTAGCAGCTCCAGACTATAAGAAGCCTTTCCAACTATTTTCTTTTGCTTTTGAGAACACTATTGCATTTTCCTGTTGCAGAAAGATGATGAAGGGGCTGAGAGGCCAATTGACTTTTTCAGTAAGGCCTTGCAGGGGGACTAAGCTGAAATACACTATTATGGAGAAGCAAGCATTTTCCTTGGTAAAAGCAAAAAAGGTTTTTAGGCCTTACATTTTAAGTTCTAAAGTGGTTGCTTATGTTCCCCACACCATGGTGAAGGAAATCTTATCAGAGATGGAAGTCTCAAGAAAAAGATGCAGATGGGTGAACAAGTTGCAAGAATATGATATGGATATCCAAACCATGAAGTTGGTGAGAGGTTTGGGCTTGGCTAAGCTTATGGCTGAAAGAAACTTGCAAACTATTGAGGTAAATGAGGTAGAAGAAGGAAGGGTAGATGTCTTTGAGAAACTAATGAGTTCTGAGTGGTACAAGGATGTGATTTTTATCTCAGACATTTATACTACCTTGAGTATTTGAGTAAGAACCAGAAAAGGGCTCTTAAGTTGGCTTCCCATAAATATGTCATTATTGATTATGGGTTAGCTTGGAAGAACCCTGAGGGAGTCCTCTTAAGGTGCATTACTGAAGATGAAGCCCCCAAGATAATTGTTGATATCCATGGAGGAGTTTGTGGGGGACATTTTGTTGGAAGGGTCACAACACACAAGATCCCGAGGGCTGTTATTGGTGGCCAACTCTCTTCAAGGATAAAACCTTGTTGGTTAGAAGATGTGAGAGTTGCAGAATTTCTATGGAAGACTAAAGCTTCAGGCTCCCTTCCTTTGCATCTTGTATCAATTGAAGCCCCATTCAAGCAATGGGGAATGGATTTCATTGGTGAGATTTCAGACCCTTCAAGTGCTTGCCATAAGTGGATTCTTGTAGCAACTGATTATTTTACTAAATGGGTGGAGGAAATCCCCACCAAGAAGGAAACACACAAATTTTCATGGATTTTGTGCTAAACCACATCATTTGCAGATTTGGTGTGCTAGTAAAAATTGTAGTTGATAATGCGATGATTTTCAAAGCTAAACCTCTGGTGGTAATGTGCAAAGAGTATGGGATCAACTTGATATATGTCTCTAATTACAATCCCCAAGGAAATGGACAAGATGAGTCTAGTAATAAAAACTTGTGAAGATTATATGAAGAACCTTGGAGTTGAACAAGAGAAAATGGGGTGAATAGTTGAAGTTTTCTATTTGGGCTGATAGAATCACTTTTAAAAGAGTTACTGGAAAGAGTCCATTTGAGTTGGTATATGGAACTCAGGCCTGCCCTTTTCCCCTGCATATGCAACTATCCTCATATCAGTTCATTCAATAACTAGAGGATCAAGAAGTAAGTCCTTATGATGCTCGCATTAACTAGATTGTTGAACTTGATGAAGAAAGGAGGGCATCCCACCAGAGGCATGTAAATTTCAGAGAAAATCTAAAGAAGTTATTTGATAAGAAGGTCACTCCCAGAGCTTTTCAATGTTGGAGATCTTGTGCTTTGCTTATGGGATAACATGCATGAAGATAAGGAAAGCATGGAAAATTTGACTCATTATGGATGGGCCCTTACTCCATTGATATTAGGATTGGTGAACATACCTTCTTCTTAAAGGACTTGGATGGTGAATTGCTTGAGTTTCCTATTAATGGCAGGCATTTGAAGCATTTCTTGGATTGATTCCCTAGAATCAAGGTAAACATCATTTTGTATAGTGTATAGTTGGTTGTTTGTTTCTTGTCTTTTGTGTTTTTGCTCATTCTGGTCCTTGGTGACCTATTTTTTGGTCTCTTTTTCATTTTTTTGAGATGGCTCGGTTTCTCTGCTCTATAAGTTGACTCCTTTTCCCAATGGATATTTTTGGCACTTGGTCTACCTTTGTTCTTGTGGCACTCGTAGGGAGTGCCCATCCCCGAGTTGGAGCCAATGTTGGTGCTCAAAACATTCTCGCCCTATTTTTCCATTGAAAATATATCAATTTACAACCTCTACCATAAATTATCTCCTCATGTTGTGCCTGAGAAGTCCCTGCATTCCTTTTTTTATATTCAATCCATTCATGGGTCGAGGGTCACGTATGGATCCATGGTTGTTTCTTTGTTTCTCTATTTTATCTGAAAAGGTCTATATTTGGGTGTAAAACTCGAGTTGTCCCATGTTTTCCATTTTCCACAATCGTTGGGATTTTTGTCCTTGTCATTTTTCCCTAAATAATTGAGAAAAAAAGAATGGATGTAGTTCGAGGAATGTATTTGAGCCTTGTAACATTTCTGAATTCTCTGTCCTTGGAGAAAATTTCATCTCCAGGCTCGAATGGTCATTCTTCTGCATTTTACGGTTTGATGGGCATTTCTCCCAGTCAAATTTACATCCTTGCATCAATAGGAAATGTGGATTCTTTTGGTTGGTTGGCCAAGGATGGTGGGAAAATCTTTAACTTGTCACTTTTTTTTTTGGCAAAGGGAAAAAAATTTGTCCCACCCCGTAGCTTGTGCTTCAATTTAATTGGTTCTTTTAGTGCTTTACGTGGACTTCTTCTTATTGAATGGAGATGTGGGCATTTTGTTTTTGAACTTTTCCTTTTTGTGCCAGCGATTTGGGTGACCAAAAATTGATATATATATTTTTCCTTTGGTGAGAAGTTAGATGCTACTCGTCTATCTTGGGATAGATTTTATTTTTATTTTTTTGAGCAATATTTTATTTTTTATGATTTTTTCCATGTATTGGTGTAATTTTTTTAGCACTAAGACTTTTGCCTAAGTTTCCTTCATTCTGCGTGCTCAAACATTTTTTCTCTTAAATTGGTGGTATTCAACTTTTCCTCCAAATTTAATGCCTTGAAATGCTCACAAACTTGTTGTTTTTCCCTAATTTGAAAGAAATTTACATGTGTGCCCTGTTTTGTGCCCTAATTTTTCCAAAATCTGCGGGCTCTACCATTTTTCCTTTTTTCTTGATCATGGAAGTTTAAAATTGATTGATTTGCACTTGTATGCCATTGAAAATCCAATTCCATGATCAAAAATGATTTGAAAACATGTTTCAATTGGTTCAATTTCAAGAAATTTGTCGTCCTTAGCGAAAAAATCAAATTCTAGGGCATCCCTAGCATTTTTTGTGTTTTGACGGTCAGACGGGCGTCATTTTCCCATCAATTTCATCTTTAGCATTCATGGGCATCATTGGCAATTTCTACATTTTTTTATAGTCATACGGGCGTCGTTTTCTGAAAAATTTTAGCTCAAAATCTTCTCCTACATGGCTTGTTCTAATTGGACAAGGATTGGCGGGTCATTTCTAAAAACTTAACGTTTTTGTGTTTTTGGAAAAATGTGCAAGTTGCCCCCGTAGCTCCACAGGCCCCAGAGGAGGTACACGTGTCACAGGTAGAGTGAAGGCAGATGGGTGGGTTGTTTTGTGCCTTAGGGAACTTTGGAAAATGTGTGGAAACAAAGAAAATCCCCTAAGGCCCGCATCCAATCAGAGGAGGACACGTGGTAGGTGGGGAGATGGAAAGGCGGAGGAGTTTGATACTTTTCGGCCTTTGGTGAAAAAGAGTTAAAGTATAAAATTGGACCACAAACTCACAACCAATGGGATGAAGACACGTGTCGGAGAATCGAGCATAGGGCGGAGGTGGGTGTTCGAGAGCGAAGTTGCATTTTTAGTTTTTAGTTATGAAAAGGGTAAAATTTTTAAATGGGCCTATGAGCTTGAAGGTAAAAAGTTAGAATTTATTAGAGGAGTCAATGGCGGAGGTGCAGGATGGCAAACGAAATGTTAAAATTTTCCTTCATGGAATATGATTAAAATATGAAATGAGAAGCGCTGCCCCTCAGCCAATTATATGAGGATACGTGTCTTACAGAGGCGGAGCCGTGGAGGAAAATTGAAAAAATTTCCTTTTTCCAAAAAGGTGGAAATGTGTAGAATCAGTCCGTGATTCCAATGGGGCCCACTTTAGGACACATGTCAGGCCCATTTTCATGAGGTGGAGATGCAGGGATATTTTGGAAAAATTTCCTTTTTGAAAAGGTGAAAATGTGTAGAATCGGTCCGTGATTCCAATGGGACCCACTTTGGAACATGTGTGCCCATTTTCAAAGGGCGGAGGGGCAGAGAAAATGTCAAATTTTTACATTTTTCCAAAAGTTTTAAAATGTAAAAAAGTGATCCCAAGCCCATTTCCAATCACATTGTGACACGTGGAGGGCTCAGATTAAAGGATAAAGGAAGATCAATGGTAACTATGCATTTTTCAGTTTGGCCGCCATTTGAGCTCTAGGAAGCTTGGAGATGTAATTTTTGCATCAATTTTCACCAAATTTTTGGAAAATTCATGTCATTTGTGCCTGCAAGGACGAATGTAATTGGTTTTGAGGATCAATTTGAAGATCGTAGATGTTTTGAAAACAATTTTTCCCTAACTCTGTCCAAAAACATGAAATATCAAATCAAAAAGTTGCAGAGTCAAATTTTGGAGGGAAATGGATGAAATAATGAAAGGAAGGGGGTCTGCATGCTTTGAATATGAAAAATGTGCCTCCACAATGGATAATAATGCAAATTTTGCAATGGTTAATCTCTTTTTGAGACAATGGCAACTTTTTGGACATGTTCTCATTAAACGTCCCTATCGTGAATCATGAGGAATTCTTGTAACAAATTTGATCCTTTGGGATATTCTTTTCTTAGAAAGAAGGCTTGAAGGAGATTGAAAGCTATATATTGCATGAATTTTTCATGCAAAGGGTTCGGAAGAGTTTAAAAATCTGGAAAACTAAATTTCATGAGAAAATATGGGAAGAAGCCCATTCTCTGAGAAACCACCTAAGAACCACTTCTAATTCATTTTTTTCATCAGATTTGTATCATATTGAGTTGGTTTCAGTTGTAAAGCCATCGACAACCTCTAATATTGTTCTTGAAACATTCACCCTACTTGATAAATTTTATCCTCTAATATTGTTCTTGAAACATTCACCTACTTGATAAATTTTATCATTTCTAGATTATTTTGTGTTGTCTCTTGGCAAAATTTGCATACACTTATGTTACGAGATGTTTTCAATTTGTGTTTCTTGCTCCTATTGTAGTCTTGTGTTTAAAATATCTCATGATCATACATGGTCTCATTTCTTTTGATTATTTTAGTGGCATTTGCAATCTCAAATTCAAGAGATTTCATCCGATAAAGAGATAAACAAATTTAAAATCACTTTACTTTCCTTGATTTCGAGAGAGTTCAGTATGTAAACCTCTTGGTGCACCTTAGGTCATGATGAAATAGTGATTGCTAAATTCTTCATTGGTTCTTTCTAACTCAAGATTTTGTGATAGATGATCAAATATTGTGTGGAAAAGTGTAGATCTGGGCCTCCATTTGATGCACATATCTTGGTTGAAGGGATGATTAACCATTTTGATACTTTCTATTGTTAAGTTTCTCCATATTTTGCTGAAATCCTCAAAGAGTCTAGCGGACCTTGGTTTGTCTTATCTAAACTCCCACCCAAAAATCATTCAAAATAACTAATCCTACCCTGTTTTACCCTTGTTTTGACTTGTATACCCACAAAAGATCAAAATCCATTTGCTAAAGTATGCGAAAAGATCAAGATTTCAAAATGTCTTCAGTAACCCTTGCCTTGCATTGAAAGTATCTCCATAATCTAGAAGTGACAACTTCTCGAAAGTCGATTTGCGGTGTTGATCATATTTTCCCAAGGCCATTTTCATACTATTTTCACAAATTGAGGGATATCTTCATCTCCTTCACCATTTGAGGGTTACAAAATAGGTCCTATTACCTTGGTTGAAAGGCACAACCTAAAATAGTTAGGACAAGATAAAGTCCTATTTGAGTGTTATCCATCTCTCCACAAATATGAGTGCCAGTTAGATCACATCCCCTGGCTATAAAATGACATACATCATGATCTATCTATCTTCAAGCTTCATGCCATATCTTTGATGTTGCTTAGACTGAAAAGGAGAACAAATTTGGGTACCAACACCAGTGGCGCCACTACTAGGGATGAAGAATGTAATATCTAGACCAATTTGTTAATCTGCTTCCAATTCATATTCTTTTGAGCCCGTCAACACCAGTGGCACCATTTCTGGGACATTCTTAGTTCAATCTGATCCATGTGCATACATATTTGAAATATTTGAATGCATATCAAACCCTGGTAATGTCTCTTGCAAGTTTTGTCTACAAATATATTGTTAAAGCATCATTCTATACTCATATTTGCAAGGTGTATGCAAAGGTTTCAAGTTCTGTCTACAATTTTATCAGTTTCCAGCAGTAGTTGCACTTCATTTACATTTTTGGTTGATAGATTCAAGAAAAGGAAGGTTTGATCTATAAAGTTTGGAAAGATTTTCAGTGCTGATAGGTATTTGACAGAGTATTTTAGTGCATTTGCACAACTAGGGTGAAAGTCCTTAGTGGTGACTCCATGTTGTTTTGATCTTGATAAATACCAGTGTCTTAGCTTTTTGTCATTTTTTTTTTGGTGTTGCTAATCTCTGCAAACCTAGAAGGAAGAATATCTCTCTTTAGGAGGGACCCAAGTAGAAAGTTATTTCAAGAATTGGGAAAGACAGTTTTAGAGGAAAGAAAATTTTGGAAGGTTGTTGAAGGTCAAACATCAAGCAAAGGAATATCCATTGGTGAGAGAGATCAGCCTTTAATAGAGGATTATCACTCTTCTTCCAGTGATTCTGATTCAAGCAATCTTCTCATAAAATTGTTTACTTCAACTAGTGAAGGTCCTTCATTGTACCTGGTGAGTTCCTTCTTCAATATGCACCTGTAAAACTTTCCAAGAAAATCAGCACCTAGAGAATACCAATCTTGTGAACCACATTCTTGAGCCCCAAAGACCTCACACTCCTCATCAGCTTGTGTCACCCCCAAGATCACCTCCACCTAGGCCTCCATTTATGGTCAATAACTTTGGCCTAATAAATTTTATGGAATGGTTGGTCATCCTAATGTTATGCCTTAAGATGTCGAAATAGATTTCCAAAATTCCAAGGTAACAATGCAATAACCGGCGGTGATCAACACCTAAAAATTTTTGTTAACATAATGGAATACTTTGATATTGAGCATGAAGATGTGTATAGTTGATTCATGGACTAAAATGCATAATGCATTCATATTGAAATATGGTGACAAGACTGATCCTAGATTTCTCTTGTCTAAATTTGAGAATATCAAGAAGAAACCCAATGAATCAGTTCATGACTTCAACCCAACATTTAACAAAACTTTGAGAAGGCTTCCTATTAATTTGAGGTTGTGTGATTAGTCACACTTGATCAAATATGTAGATGCATTTGATAAGAAGGAAACCTATTACCTAAGAGACAAGAACCCTACCAATTTAAGGCAGACCTTTACCATGGCACTGCAGATTGAAAACAATATCAAAGTAATTGGGAAACCTCTCAAGAGAGATGGTGTAAAGCTGATAAACCTTGAAAAACCTCAAGCTAGCAAGGGTACTGATTTGGAGGAGGTTTTGAAAACTTTGGCAAGGTTGGCAAAGAAATCTCATACAAGTTAGCCCGGGAAAAGAATGGAATTAGGTAGACTTCACAAGGTCGAAAAAGCACAAAACCATGATAGATTTTCTAATCATTCTGGGATGATAAGAGATTTGATGATGGAGGGAAAGGACCCATGGGGTCTACAAATAGACATCCTCAAGCACATGAAGGAAGAGTGTTACCTAATCCCCTAACTGCTAGGGTTGCTGCTGTTGAGGAAGTTGTTGATATTGATTGGTGTGATAAGTGTTTTCTACCCCATCCTCCATGTGAAGTGGACCAGCAAGATGGTGAAGCTAATAATGATGATGGTACTGATGATGATATCTACATGGTGGGTTGTTCTTCAAGCTCACAAGAAGGAGCAACATCAACTGAGGTAATAAGTGATAGGATAGCTACAATTTTTGGGATTGCGTCAAGCAGTGTACAAATCCTTCTTCCCTCTCATAATCTTGAAGTTGATGTAGTGCAAGATTTTGAAATTCCTAAAAATGAATTTGAATACTTAAGATATTTGATGATTAAGAAGTATGATGGTGGTATCCCTTCAAAGGAAGATAGAAAATTTCTAATGAATGTTGTTGTGGCTCAAGAGAAAGAGTATAACACTAGGAGAAAGGTTGTTAAGGGAGTTGGGCCTGGAGCCAAACCTAAAACACCATTGCTTAAAAGTATTCCCAAAGAAGCTCCTAGAAGAGAAACACCGCCAAAAGATCTACCGTCCTAGGTAAAAATTTCAGTCCTCTTCATGCCTAAATTGCTAAGAATCCCATGCTATCTAATGAATTTTCTTTTCTCCATTCCAATGTCACCTTGCCAAATAATGTTCCCTATGACATAGCCCAAGTATTGAGCCAAATCAAAGTGAGTGTTCTAATCATTTAGTTGCTTATGATTCCTAAGCACAAGAAGAGAGAATTTGAGTACTTGGGATTGAAAGAGGAGAAGAGTACCCCAATCAAAAATGTAAACATTGTTAAAACTCCTCCTTAGATCATTGCATACCTTGAAACACCACCAGCTTATTAGTGTAAATTCATAGCACCTCCAAATTGACCCTCAGATTCTTTGTAGACAAATGGTCAATTTGGTGTGAATGCACAACATTGAGTTTTCTCAAGGTTTGGGACCTTGTAAAGTGAGAAAATCTACTGAGAAAGATGGTTTTTAATCCTCTGTTAGGTGTATGCATGTAATTTTGTAGAGGTTCTCGATTCAAATTCCTACTCTAAAACTACCAAGGAGACAAGGTTGAAAGAAAACATGGAAATGGAAACAAAACTAAGAAAAATAGAGAACGGTGATACACCAAAGGAGTGCTAAACTTCTTGTTTTGTAAAATAGACATAGATCATGGAGATGCAGCACCAAAACATGCACAAATTACTAGAATGCAATGAAGGATCAGAAGACAATAATAAATGCATGAGAGGATTGAAAATTGATCACAGAACATACATTATCATTTCCAAGTTTGATATAATACATTGCAATAACAAGGAGGAAAAAAACATGTTACAATCTCCATGGGAGGTCTAAAATTCTACAAATCTACCTGCTAAGGAAGAAAAGAGAGCTTGTAAGAGCAAGAATGTCCAACATTACAAAATGAGCCAAATCTAGCTTTTAACGATGAAGCAAGAGAACAGAGGAGAGAGAAATGTGAGAAAAATTATTTGAAGGTCCAACCACCTGAAAAGATCCATTAAAATGGTAAGGGAACCTTTTAAAATCCATTTTCCAATGTATTTGACCATGCTGGAGAAAAATAGGTGCCATATTGCATTAATTTTTTGGTCAGTTGGATGTTCGTTATGAATTTTTTTCCTCGTGCCCGATTATTTTCTTCAATTTTCTCCCTCCAAATTTTCCCAAAACTAAAAATTGAAGCTTCCATGATGTAGAGGGCATTGATATATTTCCAATGGTATCAAATTTGATAAATTTTGACCACTGGATTGAAAGATATGACCTTTTGAAATTCTACGGCCAAATTAGGGTAAAAATGGTGAAAAACGGGTCAAAATTGGGGTCGGCGGTCAAACCTTAAATTTTTCCCTTTGATTTCAAATTGGAAAAATTTCCCAAAAAGAAATTCATGCCCCACCGATGCGTTGATAATGTTTCAAAAAAATGACACGTGGCGCCTCGATTCCGATTCATCCGCGGGCTTCATAATAACATTCTACCTCATTTTCCCCGCCTGGGAAATTTTTTTTGCCTTTTTTTAAAAATCCCCACCACCCGACCTTTGCTTTGGTGTGGACATGTGGCACCTTATGATTGGTGTAGAGGTGTTTCCCAAAATTTCTCTTTTCCTTCGTGGGCTCATGGGCTGAATTTTTCTTTAATCCTTTTGCCCCAAAAGCTAAGTGCCAAAATTCTCTCCTGGCCTGCGCAGCCAAATATTTCCTTTGTGCCTTTTTAACCCAAAAAGGCATAACCAAAAAACTTTATCTCCCTATCTCTGCTAACCCACCAATTTTTCTTTGAAAATTTTCCTCCTTACCTCTCAAGGGCCCACCCAAGAAATTCCCCTCCAAACTCTCAAAGGAGCTTAGCCATAACTCAAACAATACAAGGAGTTAGGAGGACTTCTTTACCTTTACCTCGAAAGGTGGAAAATGATCTATTTGATGAAATCATACCTTAAAAATTTTAAGCCTGAAGTGTGAAAAAAATCATTTAAGTACCAGAAAGGAAAAGAGGAGGGTTAGCCAAAAATAAGCATGGGCTTATTTTGGATAACACTTTTCATGACTCCTGGAGGGGTCATCTACTGCTAGATGAAAAGACCATCTACTTGAAGAATCTATTTGACATGGATTCTGAATGATTCCCTAATAACTGATCTTCACTTGAAAACTTCCCTTTAAGCCTCTTGGAAACCACTTAAAACTTAAAACGGTTGTGACCAAATGCCAAGACAATGCACTCGTGCAAGAGCAAAACCAAAGACCACAAAAGTATGTACAAACCGAAAATCATACATATCCCAAGTGGGATATCCAGAGTGTTCATAAGCACTTATTCTTCTTAAATCAAACCTACCAAGAGCAAAAGGTGCTCAAACAAAGCTTGCAATCGCAGAACAAATAACTTTCCTTCCTCAAAAAAGGCACCCATCTACGCAACTAATTTGGCAATTGAACATGGCTGGTTGGATGATTGAAAAACCAACTACAAGCTGATCTTCCACCCAAATCAACAAGGTATCAACTAGAGACAAATCAAATACCTCTTTTGGTTTCTCTGCATTTGGATTGAAGAGGTATGACAGCTGATCCTTGGTGTTTTGCATATCATCCTCATGCCCTGAAATGGACATGACCAGATTTGGCTTCTCCTTTGGCTCCAATGAAGCCAAATACATGATTAGGCACCTGGACTCGATCCTTTGATGTGCCCATTTCTCTATAATTCAACTCCAAAATTGGAGTCTTCTTATGGACCTTCTTGAGTGGATGTTGTGGAAGAAGTGGTGAAAATCTCTTGCTCTTCCCCTTCCTTTTCCCATTAAGTACATGGGAGATTTAAATCTTCCAAACTTGGTTCTAAAAGGTCATCACAAAACATAGGCTTCTATTTTTCAATGTTCTCCTTTGTGGCAGTAGGCTCTTGATGTTGGAGAACAAATGGTGAAGAAGAAAATGTTGTAATTTCAGTTGGCTCCTCATCCAAACATTCTTCTAAGTATGATAAGAAATCAAACTCTTCAATGTCCACGATGCAACAAAGTCTCTTCCTCTTGCATGGTGACTTTCAAATCTGAATTTTTTTCACCATGTGTAGCTTCATTTTCAAACATGAAACTTTGCAATTTGAACTCATCCAAAAATAAGATTTTTGGAGAGATGAAGTGGGAGAGAAACATGAAATTTCTTGTGCCTTTTTCTCACAATTTGGACCTGTTTTGTTCACCTCCATAATGGCTTCATCAATCAAATCAGCCCCTTCAAATGAAAGAAAAAATTCATCAATAATGCTTCCTTCATCCAATGGCTTCAAACATGATTTAATCTCTTCCATTTTCTCCTCTTCAATGGGGTTTGGAGCTGGTTTTTCTTCCTCAACTGCTGTTAAAAAATCAGCCTTGTCCACCACTTGTTCTCCAACTCCAACTTCCTCTTTTGGCTTCACCATCAAGGGGATTTTTGAAAACTCAAATTTAGCAGCCCAACTCTTTAGATTTTCAGTCATTTCTTTTTTTTTGGGCTCCTCTTCTTGCCATCCTTGACTGATTTTTGCAATTTCTTCTTCCCTACATGGAATTGGGAAGACAAAAGGAGAACTAGGTTGGAGGTCAACTAATTTTACATTTGTTTGTGGTGGGGAGGGAGGTGTAACTTCTGGTTTGTTTGGAGGGAATGGCTATTTGGAATGGAAAAGAGTAGAGAAATTGAGGTGGGATGGGAGACTAGGACATGAAGAAATGGAATTAAATTTTGGGACAATAGATGGGCAACTTGAAACTTGATTGAACGCTGAGATAAAACAGATTGGGAAAGAGGAAAAGGAAAAGAATGAGATGGTGTGCTTACCCATTGACAAGGTGTTAGGAATTAGAGAACAAATATATGGAAATAATTCCTCAAACCACAAAGCAGTAGGAAAATATATAGAAAAGTTATTATACTTGCAGAAATATAACAACATAAACAAATAATGCACAAAAGAAGATAAGACAAGATTTAATGTGGCTCACCCAATGTGGGATACGTCCACCAAGAACTTGCTCGATTTTATTATTAACAAGAGTAGAACAAATCTCATAGTATTCTCTCGCTATGAACTCACAATAGAATTCCAAATATGGTAAACCACATTTAAACCACAATTGACACCCAATTGCTTAACCTTGATCACTCTTAATCACCTCTTGATCATTAAGACTCAAGACCTCTTGAACACTCAAGATATCTTCAAGATACCCTAACACCTCTAGTTTATAGGATTACAATCATTTTAAGAAGACATAAAGCCAACCCTAGAAGTTTGAAAGTTGTGATCTTTCAACTTCCCACGGCTGGAAAAACTATCTCGATGTTAACAGTCAATTAACAACATGTTAATAGCATATTAACAACAACAACACAACAATGACACAACGACATCACAAAAATCGACTCAAGAATACTCCCAAGTCTCCAAACTTAACCATTTGAGCTCCAACACTTCAACACTGATTCAGGAAGACCAAAAATAGGCTCCACACCCCAACAATCTCCCACTTGCAAAATGTTTCCACTAAGCGAAGTTTTTAACCCTTCATTATCAACCATGAAGGCCAATCAAAGTTGGACACAATTTCAACTTCTCCCTTGTGACCACCTTGGTCATCATATCTACAGGATTTTGACTGGTATGAATCTTTTCCAGCTTCAACTTATCTTCTTCCAAAGATTCCTTGATGAAATGATATCTCAGCTGAATGTGCTTCATCCTAGAGTGGAAAGCGGAGTTCTTCACCAAATGAATAACACTCTGACTATCACTGTGTATTCTCCCAACTTCCTTCTTATGAACCAACTCATCAAGCAACTGTTGTAGCCAAATAATCTCCTTGCTTGCCTCTCGTGGCAGAAACATACGCATCCTCTGCAGCTGACAAAGCCACAACTTTTTGTAACCATGAATTGCAATTCACCGTTGTATCTCCAACCGTAAATACATAACCTATCGTGATCCTCCTGTTGTCCAAATCTCTTGCCATGTCTAAATGTACATATCCAAATAATGTAGTGTCTGATCCACCAAAACAAAATGTTTCTCCCATTGTCCCTCTCAAATACCAAAGGATCCACTTTACTACCTGTCAGTGCTCTCTACCTAGATCACTCATAAACTTGCTCACTACTCCAACTTCATGGGCAATATCAGGTCCTAGTCCATACCATAACATACATCAAGCTACCAATTACTGATGAGTAGAGTACCTTGGACATCTGGATTCTATCCTCCTTAGTCTTGGGACTCTGCTCCTTTGATAATTTAAAGTAACCTATGAAAGGAGTACCAACCGGTTTAGCATCCTACATACTAAACCTCTCCAAGACCTTCTTTATGTACTCTGCTTGAGATAATACCAGCTTCCTCTCCTTCCTGTTCTGAGTTATTCTCATACCAAGGATTTTTTTCTACCCCCATATCCTTCATAGGAAAGGATTCACCTAGCTATTTCTTGAGTACCTTTATTTCCTACATGTTCTTCACAAAACAAGCATATCATCTACATACAGGCACAAAATAATATAACTACCATCAAGAAACTTCTTGATGTACATGCAATGGTCCAAGTGACACCGAGTAACCCCTCGCTCTTACATAAAACTATCAAACTTCATGTACACTGCCATGGAGCTTGTTTTAGGCCATACAAGCTCATCTTTAATTTGTAAACTAACCACTCCTTCCCTTTGACCTCATAAACATGTGGCTGCTGCATGTACAATTCCTCCTCCAACTCACCATGAAGGATTGCGTCTTCACATCCAATCGTTCTAAGTGCAGGTCTTCTACACGCAACTAAACCAAGAACAGTCCTAATAGAAGTTATTTTAGCAACCCGGAGAAAAAAATTTCATCAAAGTCTATACCTTTCTTCTATGTAAATCCTTGACCACCAACTAGGCCTTGTATCATTTCCTACCTCCATATTCCTCTTTGATTTTATACACCCACTTATTCTACAATGCTCTCTTTCCCTCGAGTAGCTCCACCAAATCCCAAGTCTAGTTTTCCATAAGAGATCTATGCTCTTCATCCATGGCCTACTCCCACTTCTTCCTAGCATCCACCTACACTTGCTTCCTCAAAGAACTCTGGCTCTCCACTATCAGTGAGTAATAAATAATTCAAAGATGGAGTAAATCATTCAGGTTCCCTTCTTACCCTAGAAGACCTTCTCACCTCAAGAGTTTGGGGTTCATGATGAGTAGGTAACTAAACCTGGATGTTCTGGAACATGTTGTAATCAACCACCCCTTGGACACCTTACTATCTCGCAATGTCCTCTAACACTATGTATTATTTCTTTGATTCCTCTTTACTGTTCCTACAATGATCTTTATACATGAATTTTTCATTAAAGACAATATCTCTAGACTGAAATATTTTCTTTTCTTTAAGACTCCAAACACGGAAACCAAAATCATCTTCACCATATCTAACAAAGGTGCATTTCTCGGACTCGATCCTCTAACTTGGTCCTATCATCTTTATCAATGTGAACAAATACCTCACATCTAAATACTCTAAGAAATGAGTAATAAATTTTCTTACCGAGACCAATCCTCCTCATGTATACCTCCATCCAAGGCCATAGAAGGTCCTCTATTAATTACATAAAAAGTTGTGCTTATCGCTTTCTACCAAAAACATGAGTGGCAGACCCACATGTAAGTTGATGCACCTAGCATGCTCCATGATTGTCCTGTTCATTCTCTCTAACACTCCATTTTCCTATGGAGTATTTAGAACCGTTCTTTGCCTCGTAGATCCCATTTACTTGAACAAGAATCAAGAAATTCATTTCGTAATATTCCCCTCCATTATCTCGACTTGAGACATTTCAACGTGAGACTGTTTAATTCTCAACCAAGGCTTTCCATCTTTTGAAAGTTTCAAACACATCAAATTTCTTTCTAATGCAATATACCCAAACTTTTCTAGTTGCATCATCAATGAAAGTGACATAATAACATGAACCACCAATAGATTTTACCTTAGCTAGCCCCCACACATCTATATGCACCAATTCCAACTCACCCTCCTTTCTCGTAGGTCCAAACTTGAGGAATCTCACCCGCTTTTGTTTCCCATAAACACAGTCCTCATAGAAGTCCAAATCTAACTCCTTTAATCCAAGCAACCTATCCTTTATAATCTACATGCCCTTATGACTCATATGACTGAGTCTCTAGTGCCACAAATTTACATCTCCATCTGTAACAACTAAATTGCAATAATCAACACCACTGGTTAAATACAAAGTACTAGTTTTCTTACCTCTTGCAACCACAAGATCTCCCTTGGTAACCTTCCAAGAATCCTTTTTGTAAAACTAACCGCATGACCATCACTACCCAAAGCCAGTCCCACTAATATCAAGTTCCACCTCAACTTAGGCACATTCCCGATGTCCTTAAGTAGTCATGTGTTCCCATTCTGCATTTTTACCTAAACACAACCTTTCCCTACTATGCTCGTATGGTTCATCATCACTAAGATATACATGTCCAAAATCACCTTGAACAAAATTAGTAAATTAATGTCTATGTGGGTAGCATGGAAAGAAGCCAATGAATCTAACACCCAAGATTCAACAATATTATCTAAAGAAGGAATTAAGGCATCCTGGAAAACATCACCTACTACCAAATTTACCTCTTTAGTTTCCTCCTTCTTGTTTTTCTTATCCCAAAGAGCCAAAAATATTTATTAGCATGACCAACCTTCCGGTGTGCCAACATTCTAACTTACTCTTAGACTTTGACCTTGCGCAATCATTCGACTTCTCCCAGTTACCTTTCCCTCATTGTTTTGTCTCCCTCTTCTCTCCATTGTCAAAGCATTTCTAAAGTAGAAGAATCTCTGTGCTCTTCCTTCACATTTCCTCACTTAGGATCACACATATTACATCCTCAAACTTCAACTTTAAGTTAATAGAGACTAAATTACTTACAACCATAAACAGTTTGTCCCACTATCTCGGTAAGGAGCACAAAATCAACAAAGCCCGACCTCATCATTAAAGTCAATTTTCTTTGAGTTTAACATACTAACAACCATATTAAATTCATTCAAATGTTCAAAGCAACAGAACCATTCTCAGACATCTTCATATTAAATAACTTTTTCATCAAAAATATTTTATTAGAGGAAGAGGGTTTTTCATATAACTTCCCCAACACACTCATGAGACCTTCTCGTGGTCTTCTCCTGCGATATGTTGAAAGTAACCAAAGATGCAAGGCATAATCAAATTGCCCGATGCTTTTCTATCCAGCAACTCCCAATCCTCATCCGACATGGCTGTAGGTTTCTTTACTTTTCCAGCCAAAGGAACATGGAGGTCCTTCTGATATAAGTAATCCTCCATTTGCATCTTCCACAAAACAAAGTTCTTCGCATTGAAATTCTCAACCCTCAATCTTCCCTCATCGACATAGCTCCCACTCAATCTAAACTTTCCCGTGATTTCAAAATTCAGCAACAAACCACCAAAGCTCCGATACCAATTGTTAGAAATTAGAGAACAAATATGCGGAAACAATTCCTCAAACCACAATAGTAGGAAACTATATAGCATAGTTATACTTACGAAATATAACAACATAAAAAAATAATGAAGATAAGACATGATTTAACGTGGTTTACCCAATGTGGGCTACGTCCACCAAGAACTTGCTTAGATTTTATTATTAACAAGAGTAGAACAACTATCACATTCTTCTCTCAATTATGAACTCACAACAGAATTCCAAAGATGTTAAACAACATCTAAACCACAATTGACACCCAATTGCTTAACCTTGATCACTCTTGATCACCTCTTGAACACTCAAGATATATTCAAGATACCCTAACACATCTATTTATAGGATTAAAATTCTTTTAAGAAGCCCTAAAGCTGACCCTAGAAGTTTGAAAGATGCGATATTTCAACTTCCCATGGCTGGAAAAATAGTTTCGATATTAATAGCCAACTAACAGCTTGTTAACAACACATTATTAGCAATAACACAACAACGTCACAACAAACGATGAAGAATGCTCTCAAGTCTCCAAACTTAACCATTCAAGCTCCAAAGACTTCAACACTGATTCAAGAAGACAAAAATAGGCTCCACACCCCAAAATAAGGTTTCTAAATACTCCTCTCATACACCTCTATTCCTTTAGTCCACTTTACAAGCAAATGCTAGTGTTGCAAATATGAAGTCAAGTTTCTCTTGCGGGCTATAATGCCTTGGAAAAGATCCCACCCATGGATAGGGTGCTCCACAACTAATTCAAAATGCTTTCATTTGTACTTGATCCTTGGATTGCACCATGGTTGCCTCCATCTTATGAATCTTCTCCAAAAATCTACACTTTCTTCTTGACTGCCCTCACAATCTGCGTACCCTTGTGCTTGACATGCTTCATAGCCAAACTAACTTTGGCATTTCTCAGATGGGTATGCATATTGGTTTTGAATTTGATCAAAATATTGATCTAGAGGATTTGAAAAACATGTTGGAGGTGGGAAACATTGCTGCTGCTAAAATTGTAGATTCCATGGGGAAAATGAAGTCATGATTGCACAACTTCATGAGATGAAAGAAGAATGAAAAATGGAATGAAAAAATGAAATAAAATGAATGGAAAGAAGGTTTGTAACTTTAGAGATGGGTTGTTAATCAGATGGAGTCACCATATGTGTTTGCAAGTGCCTCTAAAGGTTGAAATTTTAAAAAGGAACACATCAACCTGTAAAAAATGAAGTGGAAGACCTCTAAGGTCCCACCAAGCATTCCAAAACTATTAGTGCAAATTCACAACACCCCCAAATCGACCCTCATATCTATTGTATACAAATGGTCAATTTGGTGTGAATGCACAACATTGAGTTTTCTCCAAGGTGTGGGACCTTGCAAGGTGAAAAACTCTCCAAAGAAAGCTAGTTCTTACTCCTTTTTTTAGGATTATGCATGCATTTTTGTCATAGGTTCTGATTCAAAATTCCTACTCTAAAACTACCAAGGAGACATGGTTGAAAGAAAATATGGAAATGGAAACAAAACTAAGAAAAAAATAGAACGGTGATACACCAAAAGAGTGTTGAACTTCTTTTTGTAAAATAGACACAAATCATGGAAATGCAGTACCAAAACATGCACAGATTACCAGAATGTAATGAAGGATCAGAAGATAATAATAAATGCATGAGCGGATTGAAAATCGATCACAGAACATACATTATCATTTCCAAGTTTGATACAATACATTTCAATAGCAAGGAGGCAAAAAACATGTTACAATCTCCATGAGAGGTCTAAAATTCTACAAATCCACCTCGCTAAGGAAGAAAAGAGAGCTTGCATGAGAGCAAGAATGTCCAACATTACAAAATGAGTCGATCTCGGCTTTTAACAATGAAGTAAGACAACAAAGGAGAGAGAAACATGGGAAAATTGATTTGAAGGTCCAACCACCTAACAAGATCCATTAAAATGGCAAGGGCACCTTTACAAATCCATTTTCCAATGTATTTGACCATGCTAGAGAAAAATGGGTGCCATACTACATTAATTTTTGGTGGTTGGATGTCTGTTATGTGTTTTTCCCGTGCCCTGGGACTTTTCTTCAATTTTCTCCCTCCAAATTTTCCCAAAACTCAAAATTTAAGCTTTCATGGCGTAGAGGGCATTGATAGCTTTCTAATGGTACCAAATTTGATGAATTTTGACCACTAGATCGAAAGATATGACCTTTTGAAATTCTATGGCCAAATTAGGGCAAAAATGGTGAAAAACGGGTCAAAATTGGGGTCAGCGGGGTCAAACCTTAAATTTTTCCCTTTGATTTCAAATTGGGAAAATTTCCCAAAAAAATATGCCCTGCCAATGACCGATGACGTGTCAAAAATGACACGTGGCGGCCTCAATCATCGCAAAGTTGCTATGGAATAACATTCTACCTCATTTGCTCGCTTGGGAAAATTTTCCAAAATCCTCTTGCCGCCCAACCTCTCGCTTTGATGTGGACACATGACACATTTTGATTGGTATCAAGGTGTTTCCCAAATCTTTCTCTTCTCCTTCACGGGCTCGCAAGATGATTTTTTTCTTTAACCCTTTCGCCCCAAAAGCTAAGTGCCAAAATTCTCTCCCTGGCTCCGCGAGTTTGCTTCCTCCATTTGTTAGGCCTGCGGGCCAAATATTTCCTTTGTTACTTTTAATTCCAAAAGGGCTAAGTGCAAAATTTATCTCCCTATCTCCGCCGACCCACCAAATTTTTCTTGGCAAATTTTCCTCCTTACCTCTACAGCCCGCCTGTGGAAAATTTCACCCGCAAACTCGCGAGCCATAACTCAAAAGTACAAGGAGTTAGGAGGACTTTTTACCTTTCTAGAAAGGTGAAAAAATTATCTATCTAATGAAATCATACCCAGAAAATTTTGAGTCCTTGAAGCATGCAAAAAAATCATTTAAGTACCAGCAAAGGAAAGGGGAGGAGTTAGCCAAAAATAAGCTTGGGCTTATTTTGGATAACACCAGCATTAGAGGATCTTGGAGAAACACTTGAGGTATGCCTAGGGACTTCCTTGGTTGATTCCCAATTGAATGTTGATCCATTCTTTACAAATTTGATCATAAAGGATAGCCTACTTCACAATTGTATGTTTGATTCCGGTGCACCATGCAATGTCATGCCTCTAGAAGTCATGACTGAGATGGATATAAAAGTGAAAACAACCTATGGAAAGTGTACGCCATGGACTCAAGAGAAGTGCTAGTTGTTGGGTGTGTTAAAGGTTTGGTGGTGCAAATTGCAGCCTATCCCTGTAAGAATTTGAAACTTGATGTTGTAATTGTTGATTGCTCACAAATGGGTATGTTATTGTCAAGAAAGTGGGCTGCAAGTGTTGGAGGGAGTTTCCAAATGGATATGTATTTTGCCACTATTCCCATTGAATATAGCCTTGTAAAATTATATGGAGAGAAGAATATGTTGCATCTAATTGAGGATCCAAATAATGCTTCTTACAAAGTATTATTTGTTGATGTTGATGTTGATAATTTTATTGGGTTTGCTGATGGTAAGGAGCACAAGATGGATCAGTCTAAGTGCCTTGAATAGATAGGTTCTCCTTGGACCTTGCTATTTGATGGAGCTTGATCCAAATTTGGAAATGGTGCTGGTATAATTTTGATTTCTCCTAGCTTGGAAGAGTTTGTTTTTTCCTTCAAGCTTAATTTTGAATGTGCTAACAACATTCTTGAGTATGAAGCCTTGTTTTTAGGTCCGAGAATTACATGGAAGTATGGTTTCAAGGACAACATTTCAAAAGGATATTTAGAGCTAGTTGTCAAACAAATAAGAAAACTATATGCTATAAAAAAATCAGTAGATGAAATAGTACAAACATGTAGTTTGGGATCTAATTGAGATGTTTGATTCCTTCAACATTGTGCATCATGATAGGAGTTTCAATGTTGTTTCGACAAGTTGGCAAGTGTTGGGGTCAAGATTTGGAAATTGCACCATTTCACCTTATTGTGAGTACAATATTGAAGTGTTAACTAGGCCAACTGTCCTTGACAACATCAAGCATTGGCAAGTGTTTAATGATGATGCTCAAGTGCAAAGGTTCTTACAAAATAAAGGTGAGTTTGTAGATCATAATATTGATTGGGAACCAATGGTGTGTGTGACTGAAGGAAGAGAGACTTTTTTTGGAAAGGATATTATCCAATTGAAAACTAACACCATTCCTAGAGGGTTGGTTGCTCTTGAGTCAAATTTTAACAATGCTAATTACATCATCAATAGAAACATGTCTGCCTCAAGGGATGTGGAAGAGCATAAATTGGGCACTAATGATAAACCAAGAAAAATTTGGTTGGGTAGAAATCTAGACAAAGAAGAAAAATAGTCCTATGTTCAACTATTGAAGAAATATCAAGACTGCTCTTGCTTGTTTTTATTCGGCCGAAAGCATATAGAGAAGACTTGTTTCAGCATGAGATTCCTCTTAAAACAAATGCCAAGCCCTTTAGACATAATTAGAGGCCAATTAATCCACTCCTCTCCATGAAAATGAAAGATGAATTGAAGAAATCAAGGAGGGAGGGATCGTTCATCCCATAAGGTATTCATCTTGGGTTGTCAGAAACCTTGTGCTAGTCGAAAAAAATGGAGATATCGACTATGTGTAGACTTCAAAATATGAATAGAGCTTCATTGAAAGACAATTATCCTTTTCCAAACATGGAAAACATGCTGCAGCTTAGTGATTGGATCTTAATTTTTGTCCACCTTGGATAGTTTCTCTAGCTCGCAATCAAGTCAGTCAAGGAGTCGAAGCAAGATTTAAAACTACCTTTACCACTCCATGGGGAACATATGTCTATGTAAGAATGCCTTTTGGTCTCATGAATGCTGGAGCTACCTTCCAAAGAGAAATGGATGTTACTTTTTTGGTTACATAAATGACTTCATTGCAATTTATTAGGATGATGTGACTATGTTTTCAAGGAGCAGAAAAGATCACTTGCAACACTTGGAAAGAATGTTGATCAGATGTAGAGAATATGGCATTTCTCTCAATCCAAAGAAGTTTAATTTTGGAGTACAAAAGGTGAAGATACTTGGTCATATTGTTTCAAAGGATGGTGTCACGATTGACCCTAAGATGGTAGAAGCAATCGTAAAGGTTCCAATTCCAAGAACAAAGAAGGGCATCCAAATCCTTCATTGGGCGATCAATTTCATTAGAAGGTTTGTGTCTAATTTTTCTAAATTGAATCTTCCTATTACATGCATGTTAAAGAAAGACCAAGTTATCAAATGGGAGGATGCTTCTATTCAATATTTTGAAGGAATCAAAGAAGCATTGAAACATGCACCTATCTTAGCAGCTCTCCAATTACAAGAAGCCTTTCCAAATATTCTTATTTGCTTTTAAAAATACCATTGCATCTATTTTTATTCAAAAGGATGAAGGTGGGGATGAGATGCCTATTGCCTTATTTAGCAAGTATTTACAAGCTACTGAGTTAAAATACACAATCATGGAAAAACAAGCATTTTCCTTGGTAAAAGTAACAAAGGTTTTCAGGCCTTATATCTTAAGTTCAAAAGTTGTTGCTTATGTTCCCCACACCATGGTAAAATACATCTTATCAGAGATGGAGATCTCAAGCAAAATATGTAGATGGGTGAACAAACTGTAGGAATATGACATGGATATCCAAACCAAAAATTTGGTGAGAGGTTTGGGTCTTGCTAAGCTCATGGCTGAGAGTAACTTGTAGACTGTGGAAGTGAATGAAGTAGAGGAAGAAAGGGAAGATGTTCTTGAGAAGTTGGTAAGTTTTGAGTGGTACAAGGATGTAATAATTTACCTTAGACACCTATGTTGTGTTGATCATTTGAATAAAAATAAGAAAAGACCCTTATGTCTTTCTCAAAATACATCATCACTGACTTTGGGCTGGCTTGGAAGAACCCTTGAAGGTGTCCTCTTGAAATGTATAACTGAAGATGAAGCTCCCAAAATAGTTGTTGATTTCCATGGGGAGTTTGTGGAGGACACTTTGCTGGAAGGGTTATAACACACAAAATTTTGAGAGTTGGTTATTGGTGGCGTAATCTCTTCAAATATGTAACCCTGTTGGTTAGAAAATATGAAATTTGTTAGCGTTTCTCACGAAGAATGAAAGCTTCAGATCCCTCCCTTTACATGCACTGTATTAATTGAGTCTCCTTTCAAACAATGGGGGATGGACTTCATTGGTGAGATTTCAGACCCTTCTAGTTCTAGCCATAAGTGGATTCTTGTAGCCATAGATTACTTCACCAAGTGGGTAGAAGAAATCCCAACCAAGAAAGCAACACACCAATTTGTTATGTACTTCTTTTTAATCACATCATATGCAGATTTGGTGTGCCAATCAAGATTGTTCTGCCGATAATGCCATGTATTTTAGAGCTAAACCCTTGATGGCAATGTGCAAGGAGTATGGAACCAATCTGAATTATGCTTCAAACTATAACCCTTAAGGAAATGGAAAATTTGAGTCCAGCAAGAAGAATTTGTTGAATATCATTAGGAGAACCTTGGAGTTGAACAAGAGAAAATGGGGTGAACAATTGAAATTTGTAGTTTGGGCTAATAGAATCACTACTAAAAGAGCTACTAGTAAGAGCCCATTTGAGTTGGTGTATGGAACTCAAGCTCGATTCCCCTACATTTTTAATTATTTTCATTTTAGTTTGTTTAACAACTTGAATATCAAGAGGTCAGTCCATATGAAGCAAGGATTAATCAGATTGTTGAGCTGATGAAGAAAGAAGATCATCCCACCAAAGGCATGTCAGATTTAGAGAGAAGTTGAAGAGGTTGTTTGACAAGAAGGTCACTCCTAGGGCTTTCAATGTTGGAGATATGGTTTTTTTGTGGGATAGTAGGCATGAAGATAAGGGAAAACATGGTAAATTTGATGCATTGTGGATGGGCCCTTACTCCATTGATATCAGAATTGGTGAAAATACTTTTTTTCTCAAGGACTTAGATGGGAAATTGCTTGAACTACTTGTTAATGGCAGACATCTAAAGAATTTCTTGGATTAATCCCCAAATTTG
This sequence comes from Taxus wallichiana var. yunnanensis, assembly GCA_018340775.1. Taxonomy (NCBI): domain Eukaryota; kingdom Viridiplantae; phylum Streptophyta; class Pinopsida; order Cupressales; family Taxaceae; genus Taxus; species Taxus wallichiana. Next base: position 586,140,813 of record CM031239.1, on the reverse strand, counting down.
AGGTATGCACCACTTGTATAGTGTATAGTCTTTGTTTTTTGGCTCTGTTTTTTTGCTATTTTTGTTGGTTTGTGGTTTTCCCTATTCTTGGCAAGCCATTTTTTGTCGATTGGGTCTAGTTTTTCTCGCCTCTACATTTTTGACTCCGTTGCCCAATGGTTGTTTTTGGCACTTGGTCTACTTCTTTTGTTCTTGTGGCACTCGCTGGGAGTGCCCATCCCCGAGTAGGAGCTAATGTTGGTGCCATTTTGAGCCTACAAGATTTTGCCCTAATTTTCCTTCATTCTACGTGCTCAAACATTTTTCTCTTAAATTGGTGGTATGCAAATTTTCCCTCCAAATTTAATGCCTCAAATGCTCACTAGATTGTTTTTTTCCCAATTTGAAATAAATCTATATGTTTGCCCTGCTTTTATGCCCTAATTTTTCCAAAATCTATGGGATTTTCCTTTTTCCTTTTTTCCCGATCGTGGAAGTTTAAAATTGATCAATTTGCACTTGTATGCCATTGAAAATCCAATTCCATGATAAAAAATGCTTTGAAAACATGTTTCAGTTGGTTCAATTTCAAGAAATTTTTCATCCTTAGCGAAAAAATCAAATTCTAGGGCATCCCTGGCATTTTCTATTTTTTAACGGTCAGACGGGTGTCATTTTCCCTTCAGTTTCAACTTCAGCATTCATGGGTGTCACTGGTAATTTCTACATTTTTTTATGGTCATACGGGTGTCCTTTTCCTGTCAAATTTTAGCTCAAAATCTTCTCCTACGTGGCTTGTTCTAATTGACAAGGATCGGCGGTCATTTCTAAAAACTTAACATTTTTGTGATTTTGGAAAAATGTGCAAGTTGCCCCCGTAGCTCCACAAGCCCTAGAGGAGGTACACATGTTGTAGGAAGAGTGAAGGCAGATGGGCAGGTCATTTTGTGCCTTAAGGAACTTTGGAAAATGCGTGGAAATGAAGAAAATCCCCTAAGTCCCACATCCAATCAAAGGAGGACATGTGGCAGTGGGGAGATGGAAAGGCGGAGGAGTTTGATACTTTTCGGCCTTTGGTGAAAAAGAGTTAAAGTATAAGATTGGACGCAAACTCATAACCAATGGGATGAAGACACATGTCAGCATCAAAGCACAGGGTAGGGAGGCAGGCCTTCGGAGGGAAAATTATTTTTAGCCTCTAGTTATCAAAAGTGTAAAATTGTTGAATGGACCCATGAGCCTCGAAGGTAAAAAGTCAAGATTCATTTGAGGAGTCAATGGCAGAGGTGCGGGATGGTGGAGGAAATGTTAAAAATTTTCCTTCATAGAATATGATTAAAATATGAAATGAGAAGCGCTGCCCCTTAACCAATCATATGAGGACACGTGTCTTGCGGGAGGGCAGAGCCGCGGAGGAAAATTGAAAAAATTTCCTTTTTCCAAAAAGGTGGAAATGTGTAGAATCGGTCCATGATTCCAATGAGGCCCACTTTGGGACACGTGTCAGGCCCGTTTTCATGAGGCGGAGATGCGGAGATATTTTGGAAAATTTTCCTTTTTCCAAAAAAGGTGGAAATGTGTAGAATCGGTCCATGATTCCAATGGGGCCCACTTTGGGACACGTGTTAGGCCCATTTTCAAAGGGCGGAGGGGCAGAGAAAAATGTCAAATTTTTACATTTTTCCAAAAGTGTTAAAATGTCAAAAGGTGATCCCAAGCCCATTTCCAATCACATTGTGACATGTGGAGGGCTCATATTAAAGGATAAAGGAAGATCAACGATAACTGTGCATTTTTCAGGCTTCATCGCAATTAAGCTCTAGGAAGCTTAGAGATGTGATTTTTGCATCAATTTTCACCAATTTTTTGGAAAATCAATGTTGTTTGTGCCTGTAAGGACAAATGCAATAAGTTTTAAGGATCAATTTTAAGATCATAGATGTTTTTGAAATGAATTTTTCCCTAACCCATCCAGAAACATGAAATATCATATCCGAAGTTGCAGAGTCAAAATTTTGACGCAAATGGGTGAAATAATAAAAGGAAGGGGGTCTACATCCTTTGAAGATGAAATGCGTGCCTCCATAATGGATAATGATGCAAATTTCACAATGATTCATCTCTTTTGAGACAATGGTAACTTTTCGGATGTGTTTTGTTAAACATCCCCTGCCTCTGTGAATCGTGAGCAATTTTTATAAAAAAATTAATCCTTTCGCATATTCTTTTCTTGGGAAAGAAGGCTCAAGGACATTGAAAGCTATATATTGCATGAATTTTTCATGCAAAGGGTTGGAAGAGTTTAAAAATCTTAGAAAACAAAAAAATTCACAGAAAATCTAGGAAGAAGCCCATTCTCTAAGAAACCACCTAAGAACCACTTCTAATTCCTTTTTTGCATCGATTTGTATCATGTTAAGTTGGTTTCAAGGTAAATCCATCAAATGGCTCTAAGGTTGTTGTTGAAACATTCCCTGGTGATAAATTTGATCATTTCTAGATTATTTTGTGTTGTCTCTTAGCAAAAGTTACATACACTTAAGTTTCAGATTGTTTTCAATTTGTGTTTCTTGCTCCAATTGCAGTCTTGTGTTTAAAATCTCTCTTGATCATACATGGTCTCATTTCTTTTGATTAGTTTAGTGGCATTTGTAATCTCACATTCAAAAGAGATTTCATCTGATAAAGAGATAAACAAATTTAAAATCACTTTACTTTCCTTGATTTCAGAGATTGTATGTAAACCTTTTGGTGCATCTTAGGTCATGATTAAATAGTGATTGCTAAATTCTTCATTGGTTCATTCTAACTCAAGATTTTGTGATAGATGATCAAATATTGTGTGGAAAAGTGTAGATCTAGGCCTCCATTTGATGCACATATCCTGGTTGAAGGGATGATTAACCATTTTGATACTTTCTACTGTTAAGTTTCTCCATATTTTATTGAAATCCTCAAAGAGTCTGGCAGACCTTGGTTTGTCTTATCTAAACTCCCACCCAAAAATCATTCAAAACAACTAATCCTACCCTAGTTTTACCCCTTTTTTGACCTGTATACCCATAGAAGATCAAAATCCATTTGCTAAAGTATGCGTAAACAGTATCGAGATTTCAAAATTTCTTCATAACCCTTGCCTTGCATCGAAAGTATCTCCATAATCTGGAAGTGACAACTTGTGAAAGTCAAATTTGGAGTGGCTGATCATATTTTCCCAAGGCCCTTTTTATACTATTTGTACAAATTGAGGGATATCTTCATCTCCTTCACCATTTGAGGATTACAAAATAGGTCCTCTTATCTTGGTTGAAAGGCACAACCTAAAATAGTTAGGACAAGATCAAGTCCTATTTGAGTCCTATCCATCTCTCCACAAACTGAGTGCCGCTAGATCACATCCCCGACTACAAAATGACATAAATCATGATCTATCTATCTTCAAGCTTCATGTCATATCTTTGATTCTGCTCAAACTGAAAAGGAGAACAAATTTGAGTACCAACTCCGTGAAAGTGGTCTCGAAAACATAAAGAAAACAGAGCACTTTCCGCTTTCCCCGCTATAACTTCATAAAAAATTTGAAATAAAATAAATTTTTTTAACATGTATATAATTTCACCACGATTGGGATGGTATAATTTTTATCACATTCTGACAAGTGAAACAAAATTTGTAGTCTTAAACGTAGACATAAACATTCATGGGAAAAAGTGTCTTAAAGACCTACTATTAGTAAAAAAATATAAAATGATATTTATCCTATTCTATTCACTTTAAAATGAATATTTATGAAAAGATAACAATACTCCCCTATGTGATGGTAACCTTTTTATGACATATTTTTAACTTTTTGGCATGGTTCAAGTCCACAAAAGACTAAATTTGATGTTTTTCTATTTTTGATGTAAAATTCAAGATTTGATGTCCACTTAATTGTCCCCCAACTTGCTGCACTTACCCTAAAATTCTAAAATGGAAGCGTGCCCCATCGAGTCATTTTGAATCCTTGAGGTCTTTGAAGTTGCGCCATAATGACACGTGGAGGTCTCCATCGGGTCTTCTTGCCTTAGACTTTTCAACAACTTCTTAAATGGGCCTGAGACATGTGGTGAACCCGTGCTCATTCAAGTTCTCAAATTGTGGGGACCATCTCAAGATGCGCCATTTGTGACGTGTGGAATTTTGAAGAGTAAAAAGGTGGGGAGGCGGACCATCGGGGGAAACTTATATTTTTTTTCTCTTGTCACCAAAAGGATTGAAGCATCAAAATGGCTCATAGACCCAACAAAGAATGGTTAAAAATTTCCCACCAATGGTGGAGGTGCGACTTTCGTGGGAAATTCGGAAAAATTCCCTTTGTGAAGAAAGGAGTTACAAGTGTGAAATAAAACGTGGTTCCACCGGGACCCACATCGTGGGACTAAAAGCGGAAATGCGGAGTTGCGGGAAACTTGGAAAATTTTCCCATAGTGCAAAATCACAAGCACTCCGGATATTGATCAGTTTTCTAGGTTGATCATATTAATATCCAAAGCAGATAAAGATAACATTGAATCCTTTCTCCAAGTGTGGGACTTGAAGAGTGAGAAAGGAATCTCCAGAGAAAGGCTCGGTTCCTATTCCTCTGCTCGTGTGCACACGAAATATGCAGAGGGTTTTCTCAAAATCTAATCTAATCTGCCAAGGAGACAAGGTAAGAAAATGCATAAAATAAATCTAAGCTAATAAAGGTGATGCACCGAGGAATGAAGAACATATGCTTTGCCACATTAAACACACACCATGTAAATATAACACAACACCATGCAATGACATAAAGAAAAATGCAATGAAAGATCAAGGATGACAAAGAATAAATATGTAAGAGGTTTAGAAACAACCACGTACACATATATATTGCTCAAGGATCGATTCAATACATTTCAATAGCCGTAAGGCAAAAACGGTGTTACAGTCTATATGGGAGGTTTGAAAACTCCACAAATCTTCTTATGAACAGGAGAGAAGGGAGGGTGCAAAGCAGAAAATGTCCAACTACAGAAAGAAACCCCTCCTTACAATATATAGGAAGAATGGGAGAGAAAAGAGAGAGGAATTCGAACTGCCCCAACCACCTCTAGGTTGCATTTAATTCGTCCATCATGGCAGAAGCGGCGGGTTGTCTGCTGCATTAAAGTTGTTAGTTGAGCATCACTTCTGCTTATTATTTCGTGCCAGAGGCGTCTTCTGATTTTCTTTCTTCAAACTGAACCAAAATGCAAGATTGACCCTGGAAACGTGTAGAGAATCTCACAAGCTTTCCGTTGATATCAAGAACGTGTAAATCCGAGCTCTGGATCGAAAGATATGTCAATCTGAAGATTTAGGACACGGAACAGGCGAAAACGGATTTTTGAATTTCTTCCCGCGCTCTGCCACTTGGATGACACGTGGCGCGCTCTGATTCGCTGAATAATTCTCTCTCCTCTACTTTTCGGCGGGCTTTCCTTTGAATTTTCCTCGTGGGTTCTTAAATGGGACACGTGGCACGATCCTATTTGTTCGGCTTGGTGCTCGAAAATTCGCCTTTGACTTTTCTGACCTTTACTCCTATGAGGACACGTGGTAATTTCTCAATGGTTCTCGGCCTCCCGGTCTTCCGCGTGCAGACAGATCCATTCATCCCGGATGTCCTGTTGCCGCTGGGACAAAACCTCCGATCCGCCTCGAAATGGGCTTCTTGTCCCTCATTTGGCCACAAAGACACGCCAGACCTTTGATTGGCTTTCGCTCCTTCGCTTCTTCGCGTATTTCGGGTCTTTTTGTCATGGACGCTCTATTTTGATTTTGGACCTTTGGGACAATTTCGCCGGTTCGCCAGCTTCAGTATTTCTGCCCGCTTGTCCCAATTGCTTTTGGGTGACTTGTCTCTTTTCACCTTGGTTCGGCCGGTTCGGTATTTCTACTGGCCCGCTTGTCCCAATTGCTTTTGGGCTCCTTGTGCTGATTTCACGCGAACCGCTGGTTTGGGCCTCTTCTCGTCCCAAACGTCCCCGAGTGCTCCCTCTAGAAGGACTTAGCCAATTTTTTTCACTTTTTCCCGGATCAATCCTATTTGCCTTTCTCGCAACTTTTCGCACTTTCTCAAAGCTTGCTCCTTCCTTCGTGGCCTCAGGAGTTTAGAAAGATTCCCGAAGGGACCCTAGAAACCTGATTTTGCTCAATCGGCCATTTTTCTTGGAATTTGGACATCTCGATGCATGTTATCAAATTTACCTCGGGGTGAATTTTGGATAACAATTTGGCGACTCAACGGATCATCTACTCCGCTAGATGAAAAGGCCAAGAGGCTCAAGCAATCCATTGGGCATGGGGTTAAGCATTAACCGAAACAAGCCCGACATCGCAACTTCCTCCAAAGAACACTCGAATCAGAGAAAACAACCCGAGAGCAGTAAAAACCTATGCCAAAGCACTTAGGAAAACAAAACTAATCTACAAAAAAACAATGTGCACAAGCACTTGGAGGAAATAAAATATAAACTAGTATTTACAGATGTAGTGAACCTCCTCTGAAGCAACGCTTGAGATAGATTCCATTTACTGGAATCTGCAGCTTCTTCACCATCCAATGAGGCCAATTGAAAGCATTGTTGTTCTTGCACTTTGTGACCATGTATGGGCCACTCCAAATGGCATCAAATTTTGAATGCCTTCCGGTTTTGCTCTATCCACATCCCATTTCAATACTAGATCTCCTATTTGAAAAGATCTATCTTTGGCCTTCTTATCAAAGGTATTCTTGATCAAAGCCCGATCCTTTTCCATTGCTTGAATGCCCGATCTCTCGATTTCTTGTAACTCCATCAATTCCGCATATCTCACCTCCATGGGCCCAAACTCTAGCAACTCCAGCCTGTTTCATGAGTTCCAACGTTGTGGCAACTCAAGTGACATGGGCAAGACCGCTCTCTTCCGTAGACAAGCCTAAATGGAGAGTTACCTCGTGGATCTTTTTGGGAGTTATCCTATCCGCCCATAAGGCTGATTTCAGCTTTGGTATGCCAAGCCTTCGATTCTCATCAAGAGTCCTCCTAATGATCCTCAAAGCAAGTTTTTCAGTAGACTCGGCCTGCCATTACCTCGAGGGTAATAGTTTGATGAAGTGCTCGTGCAGATTCCGCTCTTGACAGCCCACTCCCAGAACTTTAGATCCAATAAATGCCAATGCATTATCGAGACTATTGTAGTAGGTACACCAAATCTGGTAGTTATTCCTCGTAAAGTCCAAGATGCTAGACTCATTCACCTCTTTGATGCACACGTTCATCCATCTGGTGAAGTAGTCCGTGGTTGTCAAAATCCATTTGTGCCCTTGGCTCGAATTGGGATTGATGACTCCAATGAAGTCCACTTATTGCATGAATGGCTGGTCAACCGAGATTGGATGTAATGGGAGGGCTGCAAGTTTCTCTTTTCTTGTGAAAATGCACAATTCTTACACCTCTTGATCCATGCATTGCAATCACCGAATATTTTAGGCCAATAATAACCACCTTTCATGATTTTCAGAGTTGTCACTCTTGGTGCAAAAATGGCCACCGGCTGGTCCATCATGAAACTCTTTTAAGATCCTCTCGATCTCGACTCCGTGTTAATGCATCTCAAGAAAGACTCCATTCAGTGTCCTTTTTGAACAAAACTCCATCAATGATGGTATATGGAATTGCCTCAGTAACTCAAGTGTCTTCTTTTGCTTTGCTCATTTCTAGAGGGCACATGCCTGTTTGTAGGAAATGTATCATATTCTGAGTCCAACAGGGGGTGAACACATCATCATTTTCCTGTTTTTGATCTTCTTGTAATAGCAGGACAGCGTCTTCTTCATCTTTTGGGCTGTCTGGTTGTTTGGAAGCGAGCTGCTCACACAAACCTTTGCCTCTTACCAGCTTGGTGATCCTTATCTCAATGTCATACTCCATGACACGGGTGATCCATCCTGCCCTTTTCTCATTCAAATCTTTGTTGAGGAGGAAGTCCTTAACCCCAGCATGTGAGACTAATAACTGGACCTTGTTATTTGAGACCAAATGCTTGAATTTCTTCAAGCTTCTGATTACTGCAAGCACATGCTTTTCAATAAAAGAGTACCTTAATTCGCAGTCATTTAGGCTCTGGCTGAAGAAAGCAATCGGCTGCTCCTCATTATATTTGTTCTGTTGTACCAGAATAGCAGAAATAGTGTCATCACCTCCAAACGCATAGAGGATGAAATCCTTAGAAAAGTCAGGGTTGATGAGAGTAGGTGCCTGGGAGATGGCTTCTTTGATTGCTTCAAAACTCTCCTTGCCTTCTGCCGTCCATTTGAAAACCATGCTTTTCCTTAACATTTTGGTGATGGGCTTGACAAGGGCTGCAAAGTTTGGGACAAACCTTCGAACAAAGTTTATCCTTCCCAGGAAACTCTGAAGGGCTTTCTTGTGACTTGGCAATGGTAGAGCCCTTATGGCTTCAACCTCTCTGATCAATTGCTAATCCTTCCTTGAGACAATGTGGCAAGGAGTTTCCCTTCATGTGCAAGAAAGATGCACTTCTTAGGATTTAAAGACACTCCAAACTTTCTACATCTCTGAAACACTTGCCTGAGGTGAAAGAGATGGTCTGCAGCATTTTTTGAGAAGACAGTGATATCATCTAAGTATATCGCATAAGATGCAGCTTTGTTGATCAAGCCTTTCAATGCCTTATCCATAGCTCATTGAATGTTGCTCAAGGCGTTCGATACCCAAATGGCATCTTCTTGTAAGCATACGTGCCCCATTTGGTTGTGAAGGCTGTCTTGAATTGGTCTTCCTCCTTCACCATAATTTGATTGAAGCCTGAGTAACCATCAAGTAGCGAAAACCTTTCTCGACCCAGCCTACAACCCTGCAATATTTGCTCCGTGGAAGGAGTGGATAATGGTCCTCGAGAGATGCCCTATTGAGGTCTCCTAAGTCAACACATAGCCCGATCTCTCCACTTTTCTTTCGACCGAACCAAGTTCGCAACCCAGCTTGAGTGCTTGATAGGGAATATAATTGCTGACTCAATCAGCTTGTCCACTCTCTTTCTCATGAGAGGCTCCATGTGTGGATTGACTGTCTCTCGCTTCGCCTCGACAGCTTAGTATTTGGATCCAACTCGATGGTATGCTGAGCTAAGTTGGGATTGAAGCCCTTCAAGTCTTCATAGCTCCAAGCAAACACGTCAGGGAATTCTTGACAAAGCTATATGAACTCATATCTCTCTTGCTCAGTTGTCATTTTTCCAATTTGCAATGGCTTGTTCTCTTTTACCAAGATGGATACCGAATCTTCCCTCTTGACCTGAATATTTGCTTTCTCTTTTCTAAACTGATCATTGGGGTTAAAAATGGACTCCAAGGTGACAAGTCCCTTGGGCAGCTTGTCAGTTCTCAGCTGTATCACCTGGTCACCATATTGCTGTTCCAACTTCTCTTGATTCTTAGCTGAGAACTCAGCTTCTTCTTGCAAGAAGTGGATGATTTGCTGGTCATTCTCAAATACTTGCCAATTGACATCGTTATCCCAAGCATCAAGGCCTCACAATCACATGGATGTTTGGCTGTACCTTATCTTGTTGAATGTTTTCTACAATGTCAAAGGCTGCCCCTACTGCTGCAAGCCTGTCAGCAGCTTGATTCTCTTTTCTGGGAATGGCCTTGATGCCGAAACCCTCAAAATCCTCCATGAGGTCCCACACCCTTCTTGTAGCATCTCGAGTAGATCATTTTTGGCAGCATCTCGTCCCTTGATCTCGATTTACAATCAGCTCACTGTCCCCCAAAACTTGCAGCTTATTTATTTTTCTTTTTATTGCCCAATGCATCCCCTCGCACCAAGGCTTCATATTCAGCAGTGTTATTGAGCATGCAAATTGAAATCTAAAAGCTGAATAATAATTTACTCCTTGCGGTGAAATAAGCATGGCTCCTCCTCCTGCGCCTTGTCTACTCCTTGATCCATCAAAAAACAGTTGCCATACCTCGTTCTCATCCTTGTGGTTTGGCTTGGTGATGCTAGGAATAGGTTGACTTTCTTTGTGTATACAATAGACCCCACTCAGATTCTTCTACTTCTTGATAAGGATCAAAAGCATGCACCTTGCTTGCCCATTCATCAAGAGTCAAATCCGGGATACTTCCAACCTTAGTGTCGGCTTCATCAGTGCCGAGGTGATCTTCTTGATCAAATGCTTGAGAAATTGGTATTAATATGACTTGGAGTATAGGGTTCAATGTGGAAGTCTGCACAGGTTCTACCTAATTGTAGCTTTAGTTCCATACCTCGCTCAACAACATGTGTGACCAATCGCTGGAAAAATATCCCCAATCTCGGCAAAGTAAAGTCCCTTGACAAGCATAGGGCAAAGAGTGGTGGAAGGTCTATGATCGAGACGCGTCTTGCAAAACAACCACGCTTGGGACATGCATGCAAGGTAAGACTCAAGTTTTTATAATTCCAATCCTGTGGCTACTGCTGTCCCATCTAATTTTTCTACTCCTTAGTTTTTATTTCATACTGGAGCCCTAGCCGATCGCCTATCTCGTTTAGGCATTATCAACTACTTGCCCCGTGAGTCAATCATGCAATTATGTACCAACTTGTCTCCTATGATCAATGAAACATAAAATGGAGGGGCTTCAACATTTTACCTTGTTGTGCTCCATGATTTCCTTCAGGCTGGGCAGCATTTGTAAGCACTTTGTCTTGCCTTTGAACCTGCTGATTCGAAATTGGCCAGTCCTTCATAGCAGCTTGCAGCAGATCTCTTTGGCCTGGGATGGATAGGGATTCCCACATAGATATATTGACGTTTGTTTTCTTCATCTGATCAATGATACTGAATGGTGATGAAGGATCTCTCTGCTGTCCCTTGATTTGCACATTTTCTCCTTGAATATGGGCAGCAACAGCTGGCATTTGATTTGGCCAAGGGGCTGTTCTTGGCTGCCCTCGTGCATTTGAAACTGGGTTTTGCTTGCCAATCATTTGTGGAGCTGTGGAAGGTTGTGGATTGGCTGGGGCTAACGGCTGTTCCTCACCCAAATTTCTCCTTTTTGACCTTGTGTTGGCTGCAACACCTTGAGAGATCGCTTCGATTCATACCACGTAAATCCTCCACGCCAATTTACCAATGTGGTGTCATTTGGGGCAAAGTTCTTTGTCATGGAATGTTTCTTGTTGTTGGCTGTTTTCGACTACTTTCACCCTCCACACCAAAGACTTGTTACCATTAAAGCTTGGGTTAAAGCACCATTATAGCACATGGATTGATTATGGGGTTCATTACATGGAAAACACCATTCATACTCCTAGGCAATATTGTTTTGTGCTGGTACTAATGCCTTAGAGGCAGATATGGCATTTGGATTATAGGGCTGGAATGGTCTATTGGCAGGAGGCCTTGTTTGATTCATATTTGCAGCTGGATTAGGTGGCCTTTGAGGCTGATATGGCTGCCTATTAGGTTGAGCTTGAGGCTGATACGAAGGTCTAAAACCTTGAGTTTGTCTTTGTCTCTCGAGTGTGACCAGCTCATTACCTAAATTTTCCAAATACCGCTTCATGGGTAAATTTGATAAAAATTCCTTTTTCCAAAAAAGAGGTGAAATAGCATAATTTGGCCGCAGTTCCTTTGGGGCCCACCTTAGGACACGTGTTAGGCTCATTTCCCAAAGGTGGAGGTGTGGAGAAAATGTGAAAATTTTACATTTTTCCAAAAAGTTGTAAAAGGAAAAAAGGAACCCGCAGCCCATTTTAAAGTGGATCTCCCATGTGGACAGTCCAAATTCAAAGTAGAAATCAATGACAATTATACATCTATATCTGATTTTTCCACCATTTTCACTCCAGAGCTCCTAGAGATGTGAGTCTTCATGATTTCTTGATATTTCTTGCATGCCAAATAGGAAAGGGGAGTAAATTTGATATCTAAGTTTGGTGAGGAAGATCTGGGGATGTCTTTTGCCATTAAGATGAGATCTAACCTCTGGGCTCGATCTAATCTTCCATTTTTCTTCCTGAGCATGCAAAGAACCAGATTGGACAGATTAGGGGTGGAAGTGGTTGGTGAGTTAAAAGAATAATGATCTACCATGAGGAGGGAGTCAATGTGGGATAAGTTCAAAAGATCCGCCCCTTAAGCACTCGACAACTTCTTTACATATTTGATTTTGGGAATCATGATCGGGATCATGGCGAGCACTGGTGCACTCAATGTTTGGGTTTTTTGGGGGAAAAATTATGTTGCAAAATGATATAAATGGCATGAATTTTTCCATAAAAAGGGTTGAGGTTGGAAGGTTGGAGTGTTAGAGGTCAGAACTAATCTTCTAAGAAAATGATCGATAGAGCCCGTCTTTCTCGAGGGACTATTCGAGGAACTCCGTATATCTCTTTGTATTAAACTCAATCATGTCAAGGTGGTCAGAGTGTACAATAATTGACAAGCTCTGAGAATATTCTACAAACTTTCCCCTACTAATAAGTTTAATCAAATTTTAGTTATTCTATGCCGACTCATGAGCAATTAGTGTCTACTTTGTTTCGTAATCTCGCAAATAGTTTTATTCATTCCTATTGCTATCTTATACTGAATTTTTTGTGAAATCACATAGATCTCATCCCTATGACAATTTAAAGGTATATGAAATTTCATTTCAATAAAATCCTTCATCTTGGATGAGATAAACAAATTTAAAATCAATTCATTGTCATTTGTTGATAAAGATTGTCTCTAAGTATTTGGGTGTACCTTAGGCATGGTTTAATAAAAACTATAGTGTTTAATTGTCCTATAATTTGAGCATTCATGTTAGGGTCTTAAATACTATGTGAAAATGTGATGATTTAGGCCTCCATTGAATCACACCTTCTCGTTGAAGGAACGTCTTGACATTTATGAAGCTTTCTATTGTAAAGTTTCTCTTATTGTAAATTCCTCCAAAGGTCTGGTATAATCAACTTTATCCTACTTCAAATCCCACAAAATTTCATTCAAAAACAATTAATCATACCCATACTACCCCTATTTTTCGTGTGTGTATACAAATGAAAATTTTTACTACCTGTTATCCAAAATGAGCCCCTACTTATTTTGGCTAACTTTCCTTCATTCCTTCCTTCCATGTGCCTCATTAATTTTTTTACTTTTCAAGCGCTCAAAATTTTTCGTATTACTTCATCGATAGAGGATCTTCTCCCATTTCTAAAGGTAAATAAGTCCTCCTAACTCCTTGTATTTTGCAAGTTATGGCCCTATGAAGTTTTTTTGGGAAAATTTCTTAGAGCTAGGCGCGGCCAATGAAAAGGTGCCACGTGGCGGCAGAGGTCAAGATGGTGGAGTGAAGTTGGAGAAATTGCCAAGGATTTGGGTAGAGGGTAAAGGGAAAATATTAAAGCACATGCCCGTAAAGAATAAGGAAGGACGCGGCAGAGGTAGGGAGAAATTTGAGCACTTAGCCCCTTTTGGAGCGAAAGTCAAAAAAATCAAAAATTTGCCCACAAGCACACGGACTAATCTGACAACACCACGTGTCCAATTAGTGGCAGAGGTCAGCCAACAGAGGTAATTTTGAAAATTCGCTAAGGAGTTGGGTAGAGGTGAAAAGGGGAAATCAGCCTCTCGGGCCCGCCGAAGGAAAAAATGGAGGGAAATTTTTTCAAGTTTTGGCCCACCAACTCGATTTTTTTCCTAAAATTGCTATTTTTGCCCTAAATCATCGTGAGGCATAACTTTCGATCCCGAGCTCATATTTTCACGCTCTTTATATCATTGGAAATCATGAAATCCTCTACATGATGGAGGGTTAAATTTTTATTTTTGAAGGAGATTTATCAGAGAAAAATAGGAAAATTTCTCTCGCATGCAAAAATGCCCCAACCACCAAAATTAATGGAGTATGGGCTCGCTTTTGCTCTTCGCAGCAATGTACTTTGGTGTATGGGTTTGTTTATAAAGCCCATCAATTTGTAGGCAAGATTGGAGGGATTTTTTAGTGGTTGGAGTTTCAATTTGATTTGCCTACATTTTCCACATTTCTTTCATTCTGTTCGATGGTTAAAAGCCAAATTTGGCTCATTTGTAAATGTTGTTCATCATTCTTCTCTCGCTTCTTCCTTATTTTCTTCCCTGTGGTTGAAAATGGAGTTTGAACCTCCTCCCTTGCTCTGTAATGGAATTTTTTTCCTCTTACTAGTAAAATGATGTTTTGTGCAAACTTCTGGAGCAATAAAAATGTGTTTTGTGATGCATTTTTCCATCCTTTCTCATTTTTCTTGTCTTCTTATCATCTCTCATTACATTGCATTTCAGGCATGTTTGAATGTTCATTGAGGTTTTTGAGCCGTGTTCATGGATTTTTGGAACATTATTTGTGTGAGATTTATCCTTGGTTTTGTGATGCACTTGTCCATCCTTTCCATTTCTGAACTCTTCTTATTCCATGACAAAGTGTTGATAGATGTTCAACATTTTCCTTCTTTGGTGTATCACCGTTTTTAGTGTAGGATCTATTTTTCCCTCTTTTCTCTCTCTCTCTGCCTCCTTGGCATAGTTGTATTAGGATTAGATTAGCTTGCATGCAATGGAATAGCTTCAGGGCAGGTAGTTTAGGAAGAGAAACCAACCTTCTCTGAGAGCTTTCCCATTTGCAAAGGTCCCACACTTTGGGAAAGCTCAATGTTGTGCATTCACACCAAATGACATTTCCTTAGAAAAGTAGATCCAAAGGTCATTTTAGGGGTGCTATAAATTTGCACTAACAATTTTGGCATGGCTTGTGGACCTTAGAGGTCTTCCACTTCATCTTTTGTAGGTTGATGTGTTCCTGTGAAGATTTTAGCCTTTGGAGGCAATTACAAACACATCTGGTGACTCCATCTGGTCAATAACTCATTCTCTGAGTTATAGACCTATTTTCCATTCATTTCCATTCATTCTTCTTTCCATCTCTTCCATCTTCTTTCATTCCATGAAGTTGTGCAATCATGACTTCATTTCCCCCATGGAATTTGCATTCACAACAACAACAATATATTCCACCTCCAACATGTTTCTCAAATCCTCTAGATCAGTATTTTGATCATATTCAAAACTAGTATGCATACCCATATGAGCAATGCCAAAATCAGTTTGGATATGAAGCACATCAAGCACAAGGGTATGCAGATTGTGAGGGAAGTCATGAAGAAAATGTAGATCTCATTGGAGAAGATCCAAAAGATGGAGGTAAGCATGGTGCAATTTCAGGGCTCAAGCACAAATGAAAGCATTTGGAATCAGTTTTCGAGCACCTTTTCAATGGGTGGGACCTTTTCCAAGGCATTATAGCCTTCAAGAGAAACTTGACTTCATTGTTGCAACACTTCCATTTCTTGCAAAGTGGACTGAAGGAATAGAGGTGTATGAGAGGAGTATTCAAAACCTTTTCAATGGGTAAGCACACCATCTCATGCCTTTTCTTTCCCTCTTTCCCAATCTGTTTTTATCTTAGAAGTGTCAAGTTTTAAACTCTCCATCTGTTGTCCCAAAATTTGATTCCATTTCTCCATCCCCTATTCTTCTACCCCATCTCAATTCTTCTATCCTTTTCCCTTCCAAAAACCATTCCCTAAAAAGAAACAAGAGTTTCTACCTCCTCCAACACCACAAAAATTGCAAAATCAATTGAGTCACAACCCACCCCTCCTCTTGCATTCCCAAATCCATGTTGGGAAGATAAAAATCAGAATGCCAGTCAAGGAAAACAGCAACAAGAAGAAGAGCCAAACAAGGATGAAAAGATCAAAAGTTTGTTGAACTTGGCTCTCAAATTCAGGATTACAAAAATCCCCTTGATGGTGAAGCCAAAAGAGGAAGTTGGAGTTGAAGAAACAGTGGTGGTTGAGGCTGAGTTTGCAGCAGAAGAAGAACAAGAACAAGAGGAAAAGAATCAGTAGTTTGTTGGTGATGAGTTGGGTGTCCATGTTGGCACTTTTCCCAAAGAAAATGCTGATCCAATTTGCACTGCAAAATCAGTCATTGTGGAGGAAGAAAAACCAGCTCCAAACCCCATTGAAGAGGAGAAAATGGAAGAGATTAAATCATGTTTGAAGCCATTGGATGAAGGAAGCATTATTGATGAATTTTTTCTTTCATTTGAAGGGGCTGATTTGATTAATGAAACCGTTATGGAGGTGAACAAAATAGGTCCAAATTATGAGAAAAAGGCACAAGAATTTCCATGTTTCTCTCCCACTTCATCTCTCCAAAAATATGATTTCTTGGATGAATTCGAATTGCAAGTTGCATGTTTGAAAATGAAGTTGCACATGGTGAAGAAAATGTAGATTTGAAGGTCACCATGCAAGAGGGAAAAGCTTTGTTGCAGCAGGACAACAAAGAGTTTGATGGTTTATCAAACTTAGAGGAATGTCTTAAGGAGGAGCTAGCTGAAATTACAACATTCTCTTCTCCACCATTCATTCTCCAACATCAAGAGCCTACTGCCACAAAGGAGAACATTCAAAAAAACATTCCGTGTTTTGTGACAGCTCATTAGAACCAATATTGGAAGGTATTCATCTTCCATGTTTTTCATTGGAGGAATAAAGAAAATAGTAGGAGAACTTCATCATTTCTTCCACATCATCCGCCCGAGAAGGTCCACAAGAAGACTCCATTTTTGGAGTTGAAAATCAGAGCTATGAGCATATCAAATGGATTAGATCTTTCCCAATAAGGTATTCAGCTTCATTGGAGCCAAAGGAGAAGCCACAACCAGTCATGCCTACTTCTAAGCATGAGGATGAGCTACAAAGTACTAAGGATCAGCTGTCATACCTCTTCAATCCAAATGTAGAGCAACTAAAAGAGGTATCTAACTTGTTTTCAGTTGACACCTTGCTGATATGGGTAGAAGACTAGCTTCTTGTTGATTTTCCACTCATCCTAACAACCATGATCAGCTCCAAATCAATTGCATGGCTGCCCATTTTGAAGAAAGGAAGCTATTTTGCACAACTAGTTGTTGGGTTTGTTTAGCCCATCTTTGCTTCCAGTTAGAGTAGAATAGGTAGGTTTTCTTTCAGCAAAAGAAGTGCTTGTGCACACTCTACATATCCCACTTGGGGTATGTATGATTTTCAGTTTTGTACATAGTTTTTGTGGTGCTGGTTTTGCTCTTGCATGCACAGCTCATTTCAAAAGGCATTTTGGTGAATATCACCCAAATTCAAGTGGGTTTCCAAGTGGCTCGTGAGGTCATATTTTCATATCTCGATAAAAATTGATTATCAAAGCTTGAATCCATGCCCAATGGATGCTTCAAAGGCCACCGATCATTCATCTAGTAGGCATATGACCCCTCTGAGTCACCAAAATTGTTATCCAAAATAAGCCCCCTTCTTATTATGGCTAACTTTCCTTGATTCCTTCCTTCCTTGTGCCTTCATCAAATTTTTTTCTTTTAGGCACTCAAAATTTTCTAGGTATTGATTCATCAAATAGAGGATCTTCTCCTTTTTCTATAAAGGTAAATAAGTCCTCCTAACTCCTTGTATTTTGCAAGTTATGGCCCAAAGTGAAGTTTTTTTGGGAAAATTTCTTGATAGGCTCCGCGGCCTATGAAAAGGTGCCACGTGGTGGTAGAGGTCAGGCTGGTGGAGTAAAGTTGGAGAAATTTCCAAGGAGTTAGCAGAGGGTGCAAAGGGAAAATATTGAAGTGCATTCTCATGAAGAAGAAGGAAGCACGTCTTGGAGGCAGGAGAAATTTGGGCACTTAGCCCCTTTTGGGGCGAAAGTCAAAAAAAAAAAATTGACCCACAAGCACATCAACCACGGATGACACCACGTGTCCAATCCACAGGTGGAGGTCGTGCCAACAGAGGTAAGTTGGAAAATTCACTAAGGAGTTGGCGATGTGAAAAGGGTAAATTTGGCCCATGGGCCCGCAAAGGAAAAAAAGGAGGGAAAAGCCCACCGAGCAACGAGATGCCCTCGTGCCCCACATCTCATTTCGCAACCTAACCTCACCACCTAAACCTTACAAAATTATTTATTAATTACCTTATAATTAATAAATCCACATCCCCAAACCTGCCACCTCATTTCTCCACCTCATCATGACCTAGCCCTAACCCTAAATTAACCTAATTAAGACCTATAACTTGGTCTACATCCACACCCATGACTAATTACTCCTCACCCACACCAAAACCAACCTAATAATGACTTGACCAAGCCCACAACTAATCCCTCAGAGAAAAGGAGGGAAAGTTGGCTATTTTACTAAAAATAGCCCACTTTGACTTAACCGACATCGGTTCCTACTCGACCACCATCGGTTACATAATCGCCATCGGTTCCCTGTAAATGACCTCCCCCAACCAAAAAGAAAGGATCGGAATTCATTTGAAAGATCCAATTCACTTGGCAGAGCAGAGACAAGTGAAGGAAAGAGAAGAGTTTGCAGAGAAGGACATCGAGCCCAAGATTGCAACTGAGTAACTAGAGCACAGTGACACTCATCCAAGCATTGGGAGAGAAGATAGCTCACTTTTGATTGTCGATCATCCCACCTGAGCCTTGCCTTCATCATCATAGTCCTTGAACCTGTATCTTCATCAGGAACTAGTAAGTGGTGTCTTGTACGTTTTTAAATACCATTTCTTGAACTTCTGATTCATAGTAATTATAAGCTCACTCCTAGATCTACTACCCGATAGCACCCTACATCTAACTTTCATTCCTCTACCCTTACATTGCCCCAAGAACAGCTCCCACACTCTCTGAGTCTTCTCCATCACCCTATTGCCTACCCCTAATCATTTACCAACCTTATAAACACCATAACCACCTTACAACCAACCTTCATTGAAAGCCCCTAAATCACTGCCCCTACCGATATCGGTTATCAGCAACCGGTACTGGTTATACATTGACCGACATCGGTCACTGTGACTCAAACCAAAACCAACCTTTCCTCAATTGCCTTTTAACGAGGTAACTAAATTGTGATTTCGCAATAACTTCTTTGTTAGCATTTGTGTTAATTCGTATTAAAAGGGGAACTGACCACCTTCGAAAGGAAGTCTAATATTTCCTGGGCCCAAGGCAGTTCCCTCATTTATTGTCTAACTATAATCTGGTGGTCTTGCATTCTTATTCATAGTAGTCCTTCCTGCATAAAAAAAGGAGTTCTTCACAATCGATCTGATCTCTCTACGGTACATGCGCACACCCTCCCAACACCCAATAGGTATTCCTCCTAGCCCTAACCTTTATCTGTTTCTCAAGGGAATGAAAGGATAGAAGCAACTCTATTCTAAGAATGGAAACATTCTGTGCGAAACATTTTGGCACGCCTGGTGGGACCCTTCTCAGGTTTCTTTCTTTCTTGCTTGCTTTCATATAGGGAGCACACTTGCTATTTTTCTTCTTCTAAATATTCACAAGATATTTTGTTATTTTGGTAAAAGAATTTGTCTTTCTTCCTCATCTTTGCTTTAGTGAAAGTCATCTCCTTTGCTTCATCGAATATCATTTTTGATTTGGGTTTAAAACACGTGCATCACATGTTTGCTTGTTGTTTTTAATTCTAGTGAACGTAGATTAAGTAATAGGTCGTACACGTGGGGGTGATATCCATGGTATTGATGAGAAATTAATCTTACTTTCACTGCACAACACATACCAAATCACATCATAATCAACACAACAGCTCAAACATCCCCCTTTTCCGCGGTATTCCTCCGCCCGATTGAGGTAACCTTATAAGCCAAAACAAACTTGACATTTCCCTTAGGTCTTTTGTTTAGGATTGACATCATCTTGCATCTAAGGCATAAGCCCACAATAATTAAAACTAATCCTAGGGTTAGTCTCTTGATTTGCTTATGCATCTTGCTTGTTTTTAGTTTTGTTTCTCTCTCATACATACATATTTTAGTGATCACTTCGTAATAGCTTTTGTGGGTATACTAAGCATTGTTAATCCCAAACCAGCAGCTTCTTACATCTTCTCTTTGCTTTCACAGTGACCGACACTGGTCCTATTCTACCGACATCGGTTAACTGACCGATGCCGCCACAAATCACCGACATCGGTTATTCGACCGATATCGGTTACTGTTTTTCACAGTTCCCGACAAACCAACAACCTACCAATTCTAACATTTTGTTGTTGTTTCTGTTCCTAATAGATTGAATCCTTGTTGTGTACTCTTGTCCATGGTTGTTATCACTGAAACAAGCCGCAGCCATGGTTTCACATGCCTGTTCCGTGCCTTTGCCTGAATCACCCCCTTCACATCCTATGGGGAATCCTACCGACACCAGTGATGTTCCCAAGATCCCTGTAGGAGATAAGGACTTTGCCAAATTTTTGGATGCTAATCCTAGCGCCGTACAGTACTATTTGTCCCATACCCCTGACCGTACGCCTGATGGTCAACTTCTCATTGGTATGCCTATTAGTATAGCTGCTCACTTAGCTCCTTCCCCACCTAATAACTCCGCCTTACCTTCTTCATCCTTAGCCCCGTCTCCCAACTCAGTGGCTTCGGGGTTCATACGGCACAGATTGGCTTTCCTTTGGTTAATCTGGGCCCCACATATCATTACCACCGACTCGCTCCTACCTCGTCTCTCTCGCAGACTACCCCTTTCATAACTTGCTCTCTGCCACCTATCCACACGAGCTTTCCTTCTCAAGCTCCGCCCACCTTTTCATTTCCACACACTTATCCGGTGGCTTCAACATCTTATATAGGACATCCCTATTCGGTCACCTCAACATATTCATCATCAATACCTTATCAACATTTAACCCCACCATTGTCTAGTAGTGGCTCTTGGCCCAATCCGCCTCCGTTTACAACAACCACACCATCATCTTACCCAACCACTGATTTAATCAAACAAATGATGGACAAGATGCAAAATTTGAGGCTTCTGTTTCAGGAAGCCGTAGCACCCTGACATACGAGCAAGTTTGTCGGAGCCTATTCATCCTTCTATCCCCTTCATTCATATCCTCCTCAATGGGAATTACCAAAATTTACTCATTTTAATAGTAAGGAGGATCCTCAACAACACTTGCGATCATTTAGACATGCCTGCTATCTGATTGCTCATGACGATGCCTTACTACTCCGCACCTTTCCCATGTCCTTATCAGACCCGCTTGAGTGGTACAAAGTGCTTTAACCCAAAGACTCAATCTTCTTTTTAATCAATTAGCCAATCTTTCTTGGATCATTTCTCCATTAATATTGCCAAGAAAGTATCCATCACCAACCTCTATGCCATCCGACAATTTGAAGACGAATCTATCACATATTTCATTGGACGATGGCGGGGCCTCATCAACCAACTCACTTATGCCTTACCTCATGCTAAACTCATCGAACTCTTTACGCGGGCCTGTGCTAAGCACATTTCTCCCACCCTCCAAATTCAAACTTTCCACACCTTTGATGAGGCCTTTACTATGGCTCTGAAACTAGAGATTCGAGCCTTAGAGGAAGAGAAATTGTGGTTGCGCAACAAAAACCCTAATTTCCGAACCCAAGACTCCACCAACAAACCCAACACCACCAATTCTCACGCATCGACTAGCTTCAAATCAAAAGGAGTTGTACACGTGGTAATGGTCAAATCCTAAGCACCATCTAAGTACCCCACCAAAACCACCTATAAGTATAAAGCCGAGCCCATCAATTACACTCCTCGGGAGAAACTTATGGTATGATTTTGAAAATTACTCAAAGTAGGAGCTATCACCTTGCCTCCTGTTAAACCTCACTCCTGGTTTGATTCCACCCACGCTATACCTTCTTGGTACAAAGAAAATGACTTCTGTAACTTCCACCACGTGAAGGGACATAACACGAAAACTGCAAGATGTTGAAAAACATAGTGCAGGAAATGGTTGATGCAGGGGATATAACCCTCGATAATCCTAATGCCCCCGCTAACCGAAATTTGAAAATCTTCAACAAACCATTCCCAAACCACTCATCTAACAGTAACATAAACCAAGATATCTTAGCCGAGGAGAGTGTTCATGAAATCCATGCGGTCTTCGACTCCCAACCAAAAGCTTCTATCAAGGAAATTCTGAATCAAGCCTCTTCACTAACGCAGGGAGCCGCACCCCCTTCACCACCATCAAGACAAAATGATAATCTTGCCATTCCTTTACCCATAAAGGAATTAACCACCCAGAGTTCTCTTCTCACGAATGAGTCTTCTTACACCACATCCCTGCAAGATTGTGAGTGGATGTTATCTAACTTATCTATTTCCCAAACATCTCCTTCCATCACTCTTGCTGTAAAAGAAGAAGGCTCGCCACTGTTTCTATCATCCTTAGAAGAGAAACCTCTCGAACCGACATCACCAAATTCTTTAATCATGATGGATCCCCTCAAACATGCCCTCCTACCTATTAGTTCTTCATCGCCTAAATCTTTTCAGCTGACCGGTTGACCTCTTAACGCCCATTGATACAGTGCCTCATTTACCCCCTGTATCACACCCACAGTGGACCGGAATCACAACCCACCTCTCTTCCATATCAAAGTTCCTATTCACACGTGAAGATTGTCATCCCTCAGAAGATAGACGAGTCCTATGGGAGCGTTTGAGTACACCATGCTCTACTCAAATGCAGATGACCGATCCAGACACCTCTACCATATACCCGAGGTGTTTACAAAAGCTCAAAATGCCTATGTCCTCATCTTCACCCCCCTCATCTCTACCGAATACCTCATCCACCTCTATTAACCTAACCAAACCTTCCCCTACGCTTGGAACTTCACCAATACCCAGCCTAACACACCCACCTAAACGGTTAGATTTATCCAAAAATAAAGCCATCCATCCACCTAGGAGACAAACCCAATCTCCTCAAGTTCAATCTATGCCTCTGTCACAACTAAAACCCTCACCATCACACCTACCTTCTATATTGGGACCTCACCCCTCCACCTTGCCTCAATTCATCATACCTCCTATGTTTTCTTTAAAATGACCTGCACCCTCTGCACCCATACAGAGATCCATGGGTGTATCAACACCGTCACCCCAAGTATCCTGTCCACCTATCAACCCTAAACAAACTCCATCATCAAAGGATTTGTTTGCTGACACTCCTCTTTCTCCATGGTTGTTTCCTGCCACCACGCCATCTGTGGCCTCATCATCTAACCAGCTAAACATAACTTTTGACGCCAACGAAGCCACGTTTAGTTAAATCCAATTATCAAAACCCCTTGTCTAAACCACCACCCGTTCGAACCAACCATACCCAACCATTACCAAAACCCACCCAATCAATAGCCTCATCTTCGTCTGACTTTGACCCGCTCAAAGGATCTTACGCCAAGATCCTTGATATGTTGGTAGAGAATGCGACCATTTCCCTACCCCCACTTAGACCCTATGATCCATCTAAACCTCGACCTATAGGTTATGATGAGTCTAAAATCTGCGCTTACCACCACACACCAGGACATGATGTAGAGGGATGCAAAGCTTTGAAAGCCATCCTTCATCAGTCACCTCTCTCGGATAGAAAGGTTAAGAAAGACAACTTACGAAGGGAGAAACCTTTAGCTTCAATCCCCTCTCCTATACCACCTATCCCCACCTCACCAAGATCTATCATTATTGCAACCCCACCTCTCGAAGACAATGACTTATCCCTACCATCTTCCTCCTCTCGTGTTCACGAGATCAACATGATTAGTATTGCTACTCGAGGGCAGAAAAATAATGGGAAAGCTAAAGAAAGCACACCTGCGGCCTCTCTTCCTCCATCCGCCATCCCGATCACACCACCACCTAAAGTGGTTATTCGTGGACCTACCTACCCCATCTCTGATGGAGTTTCCCACCGTACCATGATCAAACAGCTTCACCAATCACCTATAAAAATGACACTGTATGATCTCATTCAAACCTCTGAATCTCATCGACAAGCTCTCGTTGAAATCCTTCAAGGGATAGAGGTCCTACCTAATGAAACCTTTCCCGTTGCCTCCATCTTAACACCCAACCACGTTGCTTCTCTCACCAAACAATCTACCACTTCCATCCCCGTATACAGCAAAGCCGCCATTGCGCAATTTCTCCAAGATGAAATTGTCGACTTTGGTGCGTAAGATCCTCGACCCGCTCTTTTCATCTCGCCACGTCCGGGACATCCGCGTACGTCATGTTATGATCGACGGGGGTGCTAGCTTAAACATCATCTCTTCCAAAGCCTTCCAACAAATGAATATTCCTTCTAGCTGCATGTGTGCCAACCCCACCATGTTGCGTTCATTCAATGATGCTATTACTTCTACCTTAGGCACCGTGATCCTTAACATTCGTGTAGGGCCACGTACTTTACCTGAACTCTTCTATGTCCTTGAGGGAGAATTCCAATACAACATGTTGTTAGGCCGCCCTTGGATCCGGGCTATGGGATGCGTTCCCTCCACCTTACATAGATGCATAAAATTTGAGTATGAGGGGAAGTCCTACACCGTAAAAGCTGACGCTCCCCCCTTCAAAACCTGCAATATGTTATATCACCCTAATGATGTGCTTGTACCAGTCAAGGCACCCATTCATCTAACCCAACCATCTACTTCGACCACACCTCCACCATCCACCTTAGCCGCACCTACACCTTCAACCAATGAAACCGCCGCCGCAAATACCACTTCCTTCCCCACGAACAACATCCCAACCTCAGATCCTTTGGTAGATGTTTTTCAATGCCTTACGCTGGGGGAGTATCACCTATATAACGTTAGCACTTTCCATACCCCACAGGAGTATGGACAGTTACATGCGCATCCTACCTACGACCGTCGTGTGGGGGAAGTAATCCCCTACGGACCACCTAATTTCCGCACCAACCTAACGTATGGGGGTGTCGATACATCCTCTAGTCACCCCTGAACCTCCCCTTGGTGTGGTTCCCTTCCAATCTGATTTTCAATATCTAACTAATCGTCATTTCGCCCTCACCTTCCTGACGCATTGTGCTTGGAAGGGCTTCGGTTTCGGTCTTTATGAACAAGGCCGACATACGATCATTCCCGTGACTACACGCAAACACAAAGATCGTCGTGGTCTTGGATTCTCTGAACCACCTACACCGACGACACCACATAGCCATTGTATCCAGGAAGATGACGAAGTCACCCTTTCTGAACCATCATCACCCATTTTGCCATCGTCACCCACAGAGTCGATAGACCCGGAATCTATCCCTCCTAACTTTTTTTTTTTCATAAACGCTATCTTCCTGGGTCCTCTCACTTATCAACGTGATAATGAAGACCCATCTTCTCTTCCCCTTCTATATCCAGACATGATCAAGAAGACTCACCTTCAATTAATGTTGTTGAGTGCCAGGATGATGACTCCATCCTCACTTATCTTGGTGCGGATGACTCTTATATTCAACGCCTTACCATCTGAAACTCAAACCATGTTGAATGAGTCGACTATAGAAATCAACATCCACATAGAGGACGATCCTCACATTGTGAAGATCAGACAATCTCTTAACGCATCAGAACAAACTGCCTTCACTACCTTCCTCCGTGCCCGCAACCAAGCTTTCACTTGGTCCTACGCTGACATGCCAGGAATCGATCCTGACATTGCTGTCCATAACATTACCCTAAAACCTGACTCCAAACTAGTTAAATAGAAACTAAGAAAAATGCATCCACGCATTGCCCTCTTGGTCAAAGAAGAGCTTCAACGACTCCTTTCTATTTCCTTCATCTTACCTATTGACTATCCTCAATGGATTTCTAACATCGTACCTATTACTAAAGCAACGGGGGACTTCAGATATGTACGGATTTCCGGGACCTTAACCTCGCTTGCCCAAAGGATGACTTCCCCCTACCAAGTATTGATCAACTTGTTGATCTCACTGCAGGCCATGAGATGCTTTCTCTCATGGATGGCTTCTCGGATACAATCAAATTTTGGCAAATGACCGATCAACATAAAACCACCTTCATAACTCCTCGGGAACCTTCTCGCTATCGTGTCATGCCATTTGGCCTTAAGAATGCCGGTGTGCAACCTATCAACGGGCTATGACTTACATTTTTCATGACATTATGCACACTATCCTTGAGGATTATGTCGATGATCTTCTTGGCAAATCTAAACATCGCAGTGAACATCTCGATGTTTTAACCATTATTTTCGATCGCCTGTT
Source organism: Taxus wallichiana var. yunnanensis (assembly GCA_018340775.1). Classification (NCBI taxonomy): domain Eukaryota; kingdom Viridiplantae; phylum Streptophyta; class Pinopsida; order Cupressales; family Taxaceae; genus Taxus; species Taxus wallichiana. Next base: position 586,114,565 of record CM031239.1, on the reverse strand, counting down.
ACAATACTGTGTTCATCTTCAACCAAAGAAATGTGTCTTTGGTGTCCTTTCAGGAAAACTCCTTGGTTTTATTGTCTCTTTGTGTGGCATCGAGGTCGATCCAGCTAAAGTCAAAGCTATCCTAGAAATGCCCCCACCCACTAACCTCAAACAATTACGTAGTTTGCAGGAAAACTCCAATCTATCCGGCATTTCATCTCACAACTCTCGATCGATGTCAACCTTTCCATCATCTCCTTAAAAAGGACATTGTCTTTCAATGGAGCAAAGAGTGCCACCAAGCCTTTGAGGCTCTTAAAGCCTATCTCTTACAGCCACCCGTGCTTATCCCACCTCAGGACGATCACCCTTTCTACCTTTACCTTTCCGCCACCGACCATGCTGTAGGAGCCATGCTCACACATCGTGACTCCGAGCATCGAGAACAAGCTGTTTATTACATAAGTCGTACTCTTGTGGATTACGAGACTAGGTATACACATGTAGAAAAGTTGTGCCTAGCCCTATCATTCGTGGCCACCAAACTCCGACACTACCTCCTGAATCACAAAACTTTTGTCATCACCAACGTGGACCCCATCCATTATATGTACACCAAACCTCATCTAAACCAACGCATCACCCGATGGCTTATGCTCCTCGCCGACCTCGACCTTGAGTTTGTACACTAGAAATCAGTCAAAGGACAAACTATCACAGACCAACTCATGGAAGCCCCTTTACCTGGGAACAATTTACCAATTTTACTTTCCCTGACGAACTCATCACCACTCTTTCACTCAGTGAGGAGTCGTATCCAATGACCCTCTTCTTCGATGGATCCAAATGCCAGTGCGGCGAGGGGCCGCATTGTTCTCATTCCTCTAGATGCTGAACCTATGCCTCTTTCATTCCGGCTCGATTTCCCCTACACTAATAATACAACGGAATACGAGGCCCTTGTTTTGGGTCTCTAGGTTGTGTTACACTTAGGTGTAAAATCTATTAACATTTTCGGTGACTCTCAACTGGTAGTCAATCAAGTTACGGGCATCTACCAATGTAAAAATGAGGAACTTCAAAAGTACAAACATTACGTGGACTCACTTTTGACCTTATTTACTCATTATTCTATCCAAACCATTCCCCGCTCAACTAATAAATTTGTGGATACTATGGCTTGCTTGGCCTCACAAATTCCTACCTCACCAACTGACTCTGACATATTTGTCTTGGTCCAACAACTCTTTGCCCCATCTTACTCGCCTCTTGTTTCAGTATGGTAAATAATGTATCTGCTAATTTGCAGATACCTGTATCACCAATTTCACAACTACCTTACAACCTTTCCTTCTCCCACTTGACCTTACTAGTAATGTAAAACATGCTTTTCTTAAAAGTGTTTCTCATATGTCATCATGGGGGACTCTCTATAAACATGGCTTTGATGGCATCCTCCTTCGATGTCTAACCGGCGCGGAGGTCACCTATACCATCTAACAAGTCCATGACGACATTTGTGGTGGACATTTTAGTGGCCTTGCCATGGCCAAACGGATCCTTGCACTAGGCTATTATTGGCCTACTCTTAATAATGACTGCTACGAATATGTTAAGCGTTGTATTATGTGTCAACAACATGCCAACCTTCAACATATTCCTAGCCATCTTTCACAGTCGCATACGAGATCTTTAGCCTTTCTCACAATGGAGTTTAGACCTTATTGGTGAGATTCACCCGCCTCTCTTATGCAACGTCACCATTGGATAATCATAAAGAACCGAATATTACACTAAATGGGTGGAGGCCATTCCACTCATTTCAACCAAAAATAAAAAATCGTGAGAATTCATTAACCATCACATTATCTCATTTTGGTGTTCCTCATCGTTGGATGATAACAAATAATGGAAAATCTTTCAAAAAAGT
>CM031239.1:585946898-586112556 GCA_018340775.1 Taxus wallichiana var. yunnanensis | reverse complement strand
TGTGTCCAAGTGGTCCTTCATGGGAGCATGCTACTTCAGAATGCTTGAGCTCTCCTTCCTTCATCATGATGACCTTCGGAATCTTCTATCCTAAGTTATATTCCTTTTGTGGGCTCTAAGTTGTCAAGTGGCACCTTATCCACTCTGCATGCACATCTCGAGTCATGATTTACTCATGTTATTACCAATATTTCAAATATGGCTAAGTCCCAAGACCTTTTCTACGTCTTACGTGTATACGCCACTAGTTCTACTAAACCCTACTAAAACCATGTCCTTCTTGTTTTCACCTTGTGTTCCCTTCTTCAAATATCCCTTACCTACCTATGCACCTTCTTATACTTAGCCAATGTTTTAGGGGCCCAACATCCCTTGTGTTTTTCTAGTAGAAAGTTGACACCAATAGAATAGAACTACACAACTGCGAGTGTAAAGCATTGTCTATGATTTACGCCTTTGCACAAATTTAGGTAGTACTATTGGTGAAACACCTTTTATATTCTACATGGACCACATGACATTGAATCACTAAGTCAAAAAGCATGTTTTACAAGGGCACATATGTCGTTAGTTCCTATTATTCCAAGATTTTGAGTTCATACTGGTTGTGAAACTAGGGAAAAGAAATTCAAGACCTGACCACTTATCGAGGATTAACTCAAGGAGGACACACAAAGCATTAGGATACCATGCCAAAAGTATTTGGGTTATGAAACACGTGATCAAACTTGGAATATATCATAGTATTCTTGAAAAAGGTGTGGCGCCAGAAGGGATGAAGGCTCTAGAGAGAAAGAAATTAGCAATACACGTTGCACCCTATGTTGATAAAGGGAGATCTATATAAGTTAGGATATGGTGAGTTTCTTTATCGATGTGTATTGGAACATGAGCATGTTGCAATTATAGAGAGGAAGAACATAGTGGGATTTCGGAGGACACTATGTAGGAAATGCTATCGCGTGGAAGTTTCTACTTGCATGGCTTTGGTGGGAAAAAATCTACCAAGATTATATTGAGTTTTGCAAGGCTTTGACCATTGCAAGCTCCTTGGAAAAATTGAGAAGAGGGATGAAACTCGCTAACAACCAATAGCCCGATGATGAACCATTTGAAAAATGGGCAATTAACTTTTTAGGGCCAATTTCACTAGCCACGTGAAGGATTGTTTCATGCTATATCATTTCTTTCACTTATTACTTGACACAATGGGTAGAGGTTGCACCTATGAGGGATTGCAATGCAACAAAAGCGCTAGATTTTTATGGGAGAACTTAATCGGTAGGTATGGTTGTCCTTTGAGCTTAACTAGTGATAGGGGTAAATATTTCCTCAATGTAACGACCAAGATTCTATTTGTAGAATTTATGGTGGCCCATCACAAGACTACCACTTATCATTCATAGGAAAATGGAAGCTGTTGAGGCATTTAATAAAATACGAAGTCATGCGTGGAATAATATTTTGACGTTAGAAGACAAGATTTGGATGACAAGGTATCGAGTCATTCTATTGGTATACATGATAACCTACAAGAGGTTGGACAAGGCCACACCTTTTCAATTGGTGTTTAGCGTGGAGGATATTTTTATAGTTGAATGCATGGCACCATCGTTGTGTATAGTGTGTGCGGGATGGTTAAATGATGAATAAGTGCTAGAAGAGAGGATTGATAAGTTAATGTAGTTAGATGAGAAATGATCACTTACTACATGGATTTAGAAGAAAGAGAAAATAAGACAAAAGGAATGGCATGATCGTCAAATCAAGAACATGAAATTTGAGGTTGGGAAGATGGTGTTTTTGTATGATTTCAAATATCTATTCCATCCTAGGAAGTTTAAATTCCATTGGCTAGGACCCTACACACCATCTTGTACATTCTTGATTCAGACGCTTACATTGAGCCTATAAGCACTAGATGGGATGATATTACCAAGTCATTTCAATAGGAGTAGGCTAAATCCCTACCATAAATAGGTCTTTTTGGTGTTTTTAATTAAGGCGATTGCCAATTAGCTTAGAATTTCCCTTTATTTTTTTGTGTTTCTCTTTCTCATTCCTTGTTCCTTTCTTTTTGTTTTATTTTGTGCCTTTTGTGTCGGTAACCATGTTATTTTTTCAAGGTTATATATGTGTAGAGGACAACACATCTGTTTTAATTTGGGGTGGAGTAATGCAAAGAAAAGTATAAGCTAGTCGAAAAATTTGAGTGGCCCTGTAGAAGGAAGCGCATAAGATTAAGAAAGCACATGGGGAAATGGTGGATAATAAATTATGGTGTCAAGAAGGTTGTAACAAAGACCATGTATAAAGGATGAAGAGCATAGGAACAACATGAGTTAGGTGAGGGAAAAAATCAGGTAAAGGACATAAGAAGTGCCTTCAATGTTGTAGACATGTGTATAAGAGTCTTTGGTTAGATTTTGTTTTTGTGTGTCAAAAGGTTGTAGAAGGTTTTTCACACAAGATTGGGCATGTGGGTAAGGGCGCTTAAATTTGGCCTAGTGGAAAAATATGCATTTAATGTTAAAGTATGTTGGTAGGTGGTATAGCATTTATTGCTGGAGGAAAGCAAAAACTATAAATATAAGGTTGGGAAAGTCACTATTTTAACTTGCCATTACGAATTTGAAGTGCTCTAATAACTAGGGTATCCAGAGAGATTTATGTGAAGGAATAATAATCCTAAAAATCTAAGTGTGCGACTAGAGTGGATCTGTAAAATAGGAAGAAGGATTACATGGGCATGCGAAAAGTTAGTTTGTAGTGTCTTTGTCATGTGGAAGGTTTTCCTAGTTAGGGTTTTACATCTAGGGCATGGAGATAGAAGGATTTATTCTAGGAGTTAAGAAGAGTAACATAGTAGAGTAAGGAGTTCTTAGTTTATCCTAATAAAAATAATTACACCTAAGAACACAACCATTTCACCAAAGAAACAAAAGGGCAAGGGAAAGGGGAAAAAACCCGCTGCGGTTGCAAGAAAATGAAAATGGTTATAATTTCTATCATAGTATGATTTTGACATAAGTTATATTAAAGGAAAATAAAATAGAGTCATAGATGCTCTAAATCGTAGGAAGCACATTTCTACTCCTATAGCATTGAGAACTCATTTTAAAGATGAGGTAAAAATGTCATGGAATCTAATTCTTATTTTTAGTAAGTAAAGACAACACCGTTGCAGATCGAAATTATGTGAGATATAAAGTTTTTCACTTTGATAATGAAGGAATCTTGCGGTTTGAAAATAGGGTAAACATACCTTTGTTAAATGATTTAAGAAAGAAATTATTAGGTGAATTTCAAAATTCACCTTTTTTGGACACCTGGCATTATGAAAAATGCTTGTTGATATAAAACAACAATATTTCTAGAAGGGGATGAAAAAGGATGTGATAGAGTTTGCAGCATGTTGTTTAGAATGTCAAAGTGTTAAAGCTGAGCATATGCACCTAGCTGGTTTATTGTATCCTCACAACATACCACAGTATAAATGGCAAGTGATAAGCATGTATTTTGTTTAAGGGTTTCCCATGTCAAGAAATAAACATGATGTTATTCTAGTGGTTGTTGATAAACTAACAAAGCTAGCTCATTTTATTTATGGTAATCTTAAGGATGATTCACTGTGTTAGCAAAAAGATTCATGCATGAAATTTTCAGATTGCATGGAGTACATGAGTTTATCATATCTAATAGAGACCCAAGGATGACATCTAGATTTTGGAAAACACTTAATGTAGCTCTAGAGACTAAGTTGAATTTAATTTCTCCATATCATCTAGAAACAGATGGACAGACTGAAAGAGTAAATAAAGTTTTAGAGAATATGTTATGAATGTATTACATGGATCGGTAGTATAAATGGGAAGAGTACCTCCCATTATTGAGTTTTATTATAATAAAACATATCATGCCTATTTTAAAATGGAACCGTTTGAATAATTATACGGAAGGAAATGTAGAACTCTTTTGTTATTTGGGAATTACTTTCTCTCTTGACATTTGGTGAGTGATAAAATCTTAATACTTTGACATGTGATTTATTCATTATTTAGGAAGGTGTATTCTTTTGACTTTTGGAAATCATGTTATGAATCCATTATTCTCTGTGTATGAAAGGTTGTGAACCTGTATTGTTGTTTTCATACTTAGCATATGTTAACAACAAAACCTTGGATCAATTCCATTGATCCAAGGTATGCTTCAAGTTCTTCTTACCTGATCATCTTGATAACTGGCATTCTAAAATAGAAGGTAATGTGGGATTGAGTCTTGTTTTGGTTATAATTATGAGGACCCTTCTTTTGGTGTCCTTGCTTTGCATCATGTTGTAAATGGTGAGCTTGGACCTTCTTGATAAATATTTTTAAGACGTTGAATAGCGTAAGAGGATTAAGGACCTATTATGGGACTATTAAGGTAAATACCTTAACCTAAGTTATAATGTTCTATACTATTGGATTTTAACCTAAGGTGGCTAAGACCTACCTAGGACTTATTACTAAACTACAAAGGTGACACCCTAACCTAAGTTGGTATGGTTATGGTTGAGGAGTTTGGAAAAATCCTATGGAAAATAATATTTTCCTAAAGACTAAGGTTGAATCCTAACCTAAGGATAATCTAACCTAAACTAATACTAAGCTAAAAGGTACCTAAGGGCTACTTGGAAAGTGGTGAGTGGTGGCATCGGTTTCTAAGGCATTTATGGGAATTGATTTCTATATTTACATCTTTAAACTACCAGTTTTGGTGGAGGCATGGGGAGTTAGGGGGATGTCTAGTTGGCATCATCACTAAATGGATTCACATGCATATTTTGAATTTAAAAGACTCACCAAATTTGGATGGTGGTGGCATGGAGAAATAAGTGGGAAATTGACAGTCCTTGCATTAAATGACCTCATTCATGGTGAAGAAACCACCTAGGAAGAGATGCAAGTGGATTTTGGAGAGGTTGTTTGGTCATTTGTTCTTTGTGATTTTTTCTCTGCATGAAGTTTTGGTTCTTTGAACCAGCAAGTTCTATTTTTGATCCAATGATATTTTTGGCATCTCTGAGCTATTTCTAGATCTGGTGGAAGAATAAGAAGGGTAGAAAGTTGGAGTTGTGGAGGTCATTTTGGAAAAGGAGAGACTATGGAGGCTTGGCTAGAAATATTCTACAAATCGATAGAAGCTCTATCATGCATGATAGGCTCTACCCATTAAGTTGTTCTACTTTTTCCTAAATGTCTTCATTAAAAGAACTCTCTCTTGGAAACAAATGGGTTTTTATTTGTGATGTTTATTTTGCATTCATGCTTGAATTGTTCATTGTATTATTTTGATGAGATTCATTGTTTGATAAAATAGAATGTGGGTTTTTTCCTTGTTGAATATATGAGTGGATCATGTGCTTTAATCTTGTTGAGATGGAATGTTGTCAAATTTGTGTGAACTTTGTTTTGTTGTGTAAAATGGATTAAGGGAATACATTTTTGATAAAAGATTTGATCTGGGTTTGTTTTCCTTGTTGGGAGAAGGTATGAAAATGTTTTTTTTTGTTAATCTTGAGATGATTTCAAATTCCTTTTTTCTTCGAACTATGCTTAAGTAGATAGTTTGATTCTAATGTTTGATTCATTTTTGGTTGGAAAATAAATGTAACATGTTTTTTTACGAACTCAAGATATTATTTTGACTTCCTTCTTGTTTGGAAATAATAGGATTCATGTGTTTTGAGTTATCTTTTTTGAAAGTAATAATAATCATGATTAACTTATATTGATTGAAAATTCATTTTGAGTAGTAGAATGGAAGTCATTGTTATGGAAGAAAGTATGTTTTGGTTTTGTTCTCCTCTACTTGATATTTTGATCAGACATGTTTAGCTCCTACTTGCACTTATATAGCATCATTTTTGTTTCTCTCACCATATGTTTGAGAAGATTTTTAATGATTATATGGTTTGGGGATGAAAATGAATCCCTTGATACAATTGTTTGAGTAGGGTTAAAGTTACCTTGTTATTTTGATTGTGAAAAGATTTATCAAATTTGTTTATGCATCTTTTCTATGTGAGGATTTTGAGCTTTAGGAGTTACCCTTATGGTTCATCTGGTTGGATTTACTGGTTTCTTGCATTCTAGTTTGATGTTTTTATGACATTGTAGAGATGGGATATCTAAGTTGAACTATGAAATAGTTCAGTTTTGATTATCTTAAGGAAATAAGTTGGAATGCTTTTGGTTTTACTCTTCTCCTTTGGAGCTCGATTTTGAGCACCTATCTTTGGGTTATGTCTCTTTTTTTGTTCTTCATTGTGTTGAATCTAGGTTAGGTTCCTTTCCTTTCTTACCTGAAGACTATTCCTTTGATTCTTGTGAAGTTGGGAATATGGGTTGGCTTGGATATAATCTTGTATTCATTTTCTTGGATGCATAAGAATACATTATAGGTCTCTCTATCTTGAATGGAAATATTAGAGGAATGTATTGACTAGAGCTAATAACGTTGGATGAATTGGAATGTTCAGTTTTTGTTTGATACTTCATGTATTGTTGCTAACTGAATTCATTTGAATATCTCCTTTTAGTCATAGCTAGTGCACTATTATAGTTGTTCTTATTTATATGTTGAGAAAACTCCATCTTTGGTATCTGACTTGCATGTTGCAGTAGTATATTGATCTAGTACCGATTAGTTCTATGTTTTCAATGTTTGATAAGAGTTAAAAGATCTCTTGATCGGATATGTATCAGTTCTTTTATTTTGATATGTATTTCTTTTCTTAGAAAAAAGTAATGAGATCTTCTCTCATCCTTGTTGATGACACCCTTTCTCTCTTTTCTAAGTAAGGTATTCAATACTATTTTCTTTGATGTCTAAAGGAAGTTATTAGTTTTCTCTCTCTCTGTTCATTCATTCTTTCATTATATTACTCTGTGTTAGGAATAGACCATTTGGTTGTATTAGTCTGAATGAAAAGGGAAGAGTGGATAGTTGGAGGATATAACTTTATTTTCTTCTTCTTCAAAAATTCCTTGATAAGGATGTAATGAATTTGATATGTGACTACTTTAGGTGTATGTAAATGGAATTTATACTTTACAAAACCTGTTGATGATAAACATAAAACTTAGGCTAGAGTTGGCTTGAATTTGGATGTTATATCTTAAATGGGAAACTCTTATTTTAGGATGTTGATGGTTCATCCTAAATTTTATCATAGAAATTGAAAGAGCTTGGCCTTAGATATTTTAGGATGAATAAGTTAATGTTGAGTATTGTGGATCATTTCTTTTTAAAATAATTCTATTTTTATGAATTATTAGAATTAGTACCTTTCTTGATTTAGATAGAAGGAATTCAAGAAATGATTTATAAATATCTATGGTAGGAATTTGATAAGTAATTTGGATGGAATATTACTTATCTGATATAATTTCTTATGAAATCATTGGTTGAAGGTTATTTTGATTACATCATGATCTTTACTTAATGTTAATGTGATTTATCACTTTGTTCTTCATTTTCATGATTGTTATTTCTTTATGATGTATCTTTTGTGATGCTTTAACTATTTCATAAAAGTAGAGTTCTTTTTATGAAATAGTTAGTTGAAAGCACATCATTTTAATGCTTAGTGCTTATCATGCTCAGTTCAATGAACTGACCCATGCTAGAAATTTTTGCAGATGGACTTTGTAAGTGATAAAAGAAGACAAGTTATTTTATGAAGTTACTTTTTTTTACCTAAAGATTGGATCTTTTATGAGGAAATATGATTCATTATTGAAATGTATTGTAAGGGAAAATTTGTATTTCTTATTGAGTTTATTAATGTTGTTTGACATGAAAGATGTCTGAAATGATTGGACTTGTAAAGTGTGTATTTCACTTTGATGAATGGAAAATATTGAGAGTTTACTTGTACTTGATGTGTCACTCCCTTTGTGCATTCTGTAAAGGGAATTGTAAGCTTATCTTATTCTTTCTTAATCATATATGTTTTGAACCTTTTAGTTTGACTTAAAATGAAATAGGTGGATAGGGAATTTAATACACTATCCCTTTATTAAATGCAACTTATCAAGTTGGCATTCATAGATGATCATTTAACTAAGTCACTATGGTTTATTAATTGATGTTAATGGAAGTGAAAATTCATTATGATATCTTGTTTAAAGTAAGAGGTTACAATGAACCCTAATTCTTAACAAGAAAGAGGAAGATGAACTACCTCTTGATCAATACCTTCATTGATATAAGATAAGTGAAAGGTAAACATGAACATTTAATAAGTAGACTTCATCTCAATGAAGTCTAACATAAAGGAATCTGATTTGGAACTTAATCAAACTAGGAATGGTTGAGTAAAATGAGTAAACCTTAATGTTTTTTTTTTTTCTATTTTAATCAACTGAACCCTAAAGTAAGAAGTTAATGATTAAAAGGAAATCTTGATGTTTCTGCAAAACATTAACAACTCATTTATGGGTGGCAACCTTAGGGGTTAATTAAACTGGAATTCAGTAGGGCTATTATAATTAGACTTTAATTATGGATAAATAATTAAGTAATTAACTTCTTGCTTGGGTGTGTACATCAGATGGGGTGATTCAGTTGGATGTTGGCACACATGCCAAATATAGTATTGTACCTTTGTGAAGACTTGGGTCTTCATGAGGATACAATGTTGTAGTTGACATGTTGCAACACCCTTCAGAATTGGATCATCTAGATCTACATAAACTCAGACTTGATCTTAGTTAAACTCTAGGTTAGGTTAGAAGTATGATTTAGTATAGGGGTAACTCATGATGACTTAGGATAACTAGACACACACAATCGACTTAGGTTGATTGAGTATGTCTATGTACCCTTAGTCACCATGAGTGGTTCTCTATACCAAACTATGTTGCTAACCTAGGTTAGGGTTAAACCTTGAACAAGTGGACTGACAGGAGTCAAGTGAAGACCATTCTAGATAATAGATGAAGTGGGGTGAAGGATGTATTCCATTTGATGAGTATGTCATCTAGGAATATAAACATGAACAATATGTGAAAATATTTGGCCAAAGTATCACAAGTTGTTGGTTGCGTTGTCCTATGTCACCTAGTTTAAGAAGTGAGATTTTAGATGAATATTGGTAACAAATATTTAGATAGGTCTCTTAAACAAAACACTTCAATACCTAGATAAGGGTAAGAGAACCAAGTATACTTAGTATACAATACATTGAGTTAACATGAGATTTAACATGAGAGATTGGTGTTTCACTGAGTCATTATTTGCATATGGTTATCTGTTATGAGATTGATTGGCATGGAATGTGTGTTCTAAATTATGATTATTTAGAACAGAGAACATTATTATATATAAAAAAATTCCTTGTTTCTAAAGTCTTAAAATGGGAATGTTACATCTTGGTATCAGAGCTGAAGGTTGCAGCTCTTGGACCTATTGTGTCCATAATATGATAAAACTTAAATTTTCTTGTTAACAAAAATGGTTAGAACAAGAGGAAATGTTGCAAACAACCCACCACCTTGGTGGAGAAGAAAGCTACTACCCAAAAACTTGATGAGATCCTTTTCCCTGTTGGACACAAGAGATCATTTGGTTGTACTTGAACAACAAGTAATGGGAAATGAGGAGGAGGAAGAAGATGTTGGTAATAACAATCAGCCACCTCATGTGGACAACGCTAATATTGGAAATTTAGGTGTTGATAACAATAATGCAAGCCAATGCTAATGCTAATGCCAATGCACTGATCAACCTAAAAATAAAAAGGCAAGGATGGTAAACTAAACTCACTAATGATATAAAAAGGATAAGTCCACCCAAGTTTGATGGCACTACATTAGGAGATGGAGCTGAGAATTGGCTCAATGAAATGGAGAAGTACTTTGCAATAAGGAACTTCTCAGAGGAAACTAAGGCAATATGGGGAGCATATCAACTTTCCCATGAAGCATCTTCATGGTGGGATACCACAAGGCTGAGTTAAACATTGATGAAACAAATATTACTTGGGATCAATTTAAAAGTTATTTTAGGAAACGATGGCTGCCACAACTTTATTATGATTAGAAAATGACTGAATTTCAGAACTTATCTCAAGGAAAATTAACTTGTAATAGAGTATTGGGAGTGGTTTACTAAACTCCTTAAGTATGTACCTCAATATCAAATTGATGAGAAGTTAGGATATGAAAATTTATCATGGGATTAAATCCCATTATAGGTGGTGAAGTGGATGTTCACAGCCCAACCACTATGGAAGGGGTAGTTGAAAAATCCATAAGGAAAAACAGAAATTGAAAGAAATCTCTACCCATAAGGAGGAAATTAGAAAGAAAATTCCAAACTCTTCATCATCTCTTGCACCTAAAAAGGGGCCATGGAAGAAGTTTGGTATGAAAAATAAGTTTGTAATGGAAAATAACAAGAAAAAAACAACAAATAAACCTATTGCTAATGTGTGAAATAACTTTTTCAAGAATAATAATAATGGACAGAAGTCCTATGGGGGTTAGAATGATAACTTTAAGGATGGAAATAAATTTGAGCCTAAAAAGGGACCTGTAGGAGGTTATTTACAATTGTGGCAAGGATCATTATGCAAATCAATGTCCTTTGAAGAAGGATGACCATAATCAACAACACAAGATACATGCTGCAGTTGCTGAAAAAATAGGTTGAAAAGCAAGTCACACCCATAGAGGTTCTAGGTAAGTTATTTGGCATACTATAACTATATTTTTGATACTAGAGCTATTGAATGTTTTATTTCTACTAAATTAGCATTGAAATTAAAAAGAAAAGATGGAAAAATGGATAAATCATGGGTTGTACATTATGGAAATAATGTTGTTCATATAGTTAGTATGTGTCTTTTTGGAGTAGTCCTTGACTTGCCTAGTTTTTCCACTGAGGTTGACCTTTATGTTGCTCCTTTGGGGTCTTATGATGTAATCATAGGTGTTAATTGGCTAGCTGAGCATAAGGAAAAGGTTGACTATTTTGAAAAACATATTAGTTGTTTGGATGATCTAGAAAACAATAGACATTTAGGGTATAAAATGTGAGATTTTGTTAGGAAATTATCAGCTATACAACTTAAAAAGGCCAAAAACAAAGGCTGCACTTTGTATGTAGTAAAATTTTCTAAAACAATAGAAGAAAGTAGTGACTTCTTGGAAAGGTATCCATTGTTACAAAATTTTAGTGATGTATTTCGGAAGAGTTACCTAGTCTTCCACCCAAATGGGAGTTTGACTTCACAATTGAGATCAAACCGGGAACCGAACCTATTTCCAAGGCACCTTATAGAATGACTACCATTGAGTTGATAGAGCTTAAGGCACAATTACAAGAAATTTTTCTAAAGGTTTGATTAGACCGAGTGTCTCACCTTGGGGAGCACTGGTAATCTTTGTGAAAAAGAAAGATGGAACACTTAGATTGTGTATCGATTATAGGATGTTAAAAAAAGCAACAATTAAGAACAGATATCCACTTCCTAGAATTGATGATCTATTTGATCAGATGCATGGTGCATCAGTGTATTCTAAAATAGATCTTTGATCTGGATATCATCAGTTATGAATAAAGGATGAGGATATTCATAAAACAACTTTTAGAACAAGGTATGGACATTATGAATTCATAGTTTTACCTTTTGGATTAACAAATGCACCTGTAACTTTTATGAATTTAATGAATAATATTTTTCAAGAATACTTGGAAAAATTTGTGCTTGTATTCTTGGATGATATTCTCATATACTCTAAAAGCATCGAAGAACATCATGAGCATTTGAAAGTAGTTTTGGAAATCTTGAGAAAGAGAAGGTTGTTTGGTAAGTTGTCCAAATGTTCTTTCTATGATATAAAAGTGCACTATTTGGGTCATGTCATAAGAAAAGATGGAATAGTGGTAGATCCCTCTAAAATTGTTGCAATAACGAGTGGCCTACACCAAAGAATGTACATGAAGTTAGAAGCTTCATGGGTCTTGTTGGTTACTATAGGAAGTTTGTTAAAGACTTCTCTAAAGTTGTTGCACCAATAACTTCATTACGTAGAAAAAGGATAAGAAATTTGTATGGAATGAAAAATGTGAATCTACATTTAAGACTCTAAAGGATCAGTTAACATCAACACCTATTTTGGTTGTACCTGATCCTAATGGAGACTTCACTATTGTAATGGATGCATCCGGGGAAGGTCTCGGAGGTATTTGTTACAAAAGGATCATGTTATAGCTTATGAAAGTAGAAAACTCAAGTTACATGAGCTGAATTATGCTCCACATGATCTAGAGCTTGTTGCCATTGTTCATGCACTTTAAGTATGGAGGCATTATCTTCTTGGTAGACCTTTTGAACTAAAAACTGATCATCTTGGGTTGAAGTATATTTTTACTCAGCCAAATCTGAATGCAAGACAATGAAGATGGTTAGAATTTCTATCTCAAGTATGATTTTGACATAAGTTATATTAAAGGAAAATAAAATAGAGTTGTAGATGCTCTAAGTCATAGGAAGCACATTTATGCTCTTATAACATTGAGAACTCAGTTTAAAGATGAGGTAAAAAGTGTCATGGAATCTGATTCTTATTTTCAGCAAGTAAAGACAACACTTGTTGCAGATCCAAATGATGTGAGATATAAAGGTTTTCACTTTGACAATGAAGGAATCTTGTGGTTTGAAAATAGGGTATACATACCTTTGTTAAATGATTTAAGAAAGAAATTATTAGCTGAATTTCATCAATTCACCTTTTTTGGACACCTGGCATTACAAAAATGCTTGTTGATATAAAACAACAATATTTTTGGAAAGGGATGAAAAAGGATGTGATTGAGTTTGTGACACACTGCTTAGAATGTCAATGTGTTAAAGCTGAGCATATGCATCCAACTGGTTTATTATATCCTCACAACATACCACAATATAAATGGAAAGTGATAAGCATGGATTTTGTTCAAGGGTTTCCTATGTCAAGAAATAAACATGATGTTATTCTAGTGGTTGTTGATAAACTAACAAAGGTAGCTCATTTTATTGTTGGTAATCTTAAGGATGATTCACTGTTTTAGAAAAAATATTCGTGCATGAAATTTTAGATTACATGGAGTACTGAGTTGATCATATTTGATAGAGACCCAAGGATGACATCTAGATTTTGGAAAACACTTAATGCAGCTCTAGGGACTAAGCTAAATTTAGTTTTGCATATCATCCGGAAATGCAGATGGATAGACTAAAAGAGTTAATCAAGTTTTAGAGGATATGTTATGAATGTATTGCATGGATCAACAGTATAAATGGGAAGAGTACCTCCATTAGTTGAGTTTTCTTATAATAACACATATCACGCCTCTCTAAAAATGGCACCTTTTGAAGCATTATATGGAAGGAAATGTAGAACTCTTGTTAGTTGGGACAACATTGAGGATAGAGAGGTAATTGGACTGAAATCCTTACGGAAATGGAACAACAAGTTAAAATGATTCGTGAACACTTGAAAGAAGTTGTAGATAGGAAAAAGTTATGCAGACTTAAAGTGGGTTGATAAGAAATTTGAACTTGGTGAGAAGGTCTTTCTATGGGTTAAACCGAAAAAGAGTTCTATAACTTTTGGCAAGGCTTACCAAGTTATCACCTCGTTATGTGGGACCTTTGAAATTGTTGAAGTAATCAACCCTGTAGCTTATCTTATTGTTTAGCTTTACCTCCTGCTTTATCATGAATGCATGATGTTTTCCATATTTCTCTACTTAAGAAATATGTTTTAGATTTATCACATGTGTTAAATTGGAATTCCTTGTAGGTCCAAGACCCAAGAATAATCATGGTTAAACCCATTTGAGTGCTGGAAACTCACTAGTTGCACTTAAGAAATCATGAAATAAGTCAATGTAAGGTCTAGTGGGATCATTTTAATGAAGAGAGTGCAACCTGGGAAAATCTTGAAGATATGAAAACTACTTTTCCATACTTGTTTGAATAAAATTGATTCTATGGATTGATAAAATTTTAATATTTTATTCATGATATGTCAATAAAACTACCAATTTTGGGTAGACATTACATTATTTAAAAATGGACAACTACTTTAATGTTGATCATGGAATTTGAAAAAAACCTAGTTTTGTTTTGAACATATGAATGGAAGTATAATAATTTGATTTTTCCTTGATGCAAATTGTTTGACTAAGTTAATCATCGGGATGATGATTCTTTTTAGGAGGGAAGTATGTAACATCTTTGAAAAACTATTACTTTGATTACTTTCTCTCTTGACATTGCAAATGTTGACATGTGATTTGTCTTAGGAAGGTGTATTCTTTTGACTATTGGAAATCATGTTTGCAATGAATAAATTATTACTATACAGAGATTCATTTTGTTGTGATTTTGTTTACTTGAAATGAATCCATTCTTCTCTATGTACTTGAAAGGTTGTGAACTTGTATTGTTGTTTTCATACTTAGCATATGTTAACAAAAAAACCTTGGATCAATTCCATTGATCCAAGGTATGCTTCAGTTCTTCTTACCTGATCATCTTGATAACCTGACATTTTGAAATAGAAGGTAATGTGGGACTGAGTCTTGTTTTGGTTATAATTATGAGGACCCTTCTTTTGGTGTCCTTTCTTTGCATCATGTTGTAAATGGTGAGCTTGAACCTTCTTGATAAATATTTTTAAGACGTTGAATAGCGTAAGAGGATTAAGGACCTATTACGGGACTATTAAGGTAAATACCTTAACCTAAGTTATAATGTTCTATATTTATTGGATTTTAACCTAAGGTGGCTAAGACCTACCTAGGACTTATTACTAAACTACAAAGGTGACACCCTAACCTAAGTTGGTATGGTTATGGTTGAGGAGTTTGGAAAAATCCTATGGAAAATAATATTTTCCTAAAGACTAAGGTCGAATCCTAACCTAAGGATAATCTAACCTAAACTAATACTAAGCTAAAAGGTACCTAAGGGCTACTTGGAAAGTGGTGAGTCGGTGGCATCGGTTTCTAAGGCATTTATGGGAATTGATTTCTATATTTACATCTTTAAACTTGCCGGATTTTGGTGGAGGCATGGGGAGTTAGGGGGATGTCTAGCTGGCATCATCACTAAATGGATTCGCATGCATATTTTGAATTTAAAAGACTCACCAAATTTGGATGGTGGTGGCATGGAGAAATAAGTGGGAAATTGACAGTCCTTGCATTAAATGACCTCGGTCATGGTGAAGAAACCACCTAGGAAGAGATGCAAGTGGATTTTGGAGAGGTTGTTTGGTCATTTGTTCTTTGCGATTTTTTCTCTGCATGAAGTTTTGGTTCTTCGAACCAGCAGTTCTATTTTTGATCCAATGATATTTTTGGCATCTCTGAGCTATTTTCTGGATCTGGTGGAAGAATAAGAAGGGTAGAAATTTGGAGTTGTGGAGGTCATTTTGGAAAAGGAGAGACTGTGGAGGCTGGCTGGAAATCTTCTAAAATGATAGAAGCTCTATCAGGCATGATAGGCTCTACCCATTAAGTTGTTCTGATTTTTCCTAAATGTCTTCATTAAAAGAACTCTACTCTTGGAAACAAATGGGTTTTTATTGTGATGTTTATTTTACATTCATGCTTAAATTTTTCATTGTATTCTTCTGATGAGATTCATTGTTTGATAAAATAGAATGTGGGTTTGTTCCTTGTTGAATATATGAGTGGATCGTGCTTTAACCATTGTTGAGCTGAAATGTTGTCAAATTTTGTGAAATTTTTTTTTGTGAAAAATGGATTAAGGGAATACACTATTTGATAAAATATTTGATCTGGTTTGTTTATCCTCTGTTGGGAGAAGGTATGAAATGTATCTCTTTTGTTAATCTTGAGATGATTTTAAATCTTTTTCATCTCTCAAACTTTGCTTAAGTAGATAGTATGCTAAAATTAGATCATTTTTGGTTGGAAAACAAATGTAACATTTTTACTTCTTATTGAGCTTGAGATATTATTGAATCTAGCTATATTTTGTTTTTATGTTGGAATGGATAAGTAGGATTCATGTTTTGAGTCATCTTTTGAAAACCCTAGATAATCATGATTAAATCATGTTGAAGTGGAAAATTTTGGAAGTCTTAGAACTCTAAGGCTATTAGGAAGAAGTATGTTTTGGTTTTGTTCTTCTTCCTTGCTTGATATTTTGATCAGACATGTTTAGCTTCCTACTTTGAACTTTATATGACTTCATTTTGTTTCTCTCACCATATGTTTGAGAATGATTAATGACCAAATAATTATTGGTTTTGAATGAATTTCCCTTCATGATACAATCCACCTAAAAGTATGGTTAATGAAAGTTTATGTTTATTGTCATTGATTTGAAATATTTATCAAATTGTTTCTTAAATCCTTTTTGAGGTGAGGTTTTGTGCTTTAGGAGTTACCCTTATCAGTTCATCTGGTTAGATTTACTGGTTTCTTGCATTCTAGTATGATGTTTTTATGAAACTGTAGAGATGGGATATCTAAGTTGAACTATGAAATAGTTTAGTTTTGATTATCTTAAGGAAAATAAGTTGGAATGCTTTTGGTTTTACTCTTCTCCTTTGGAGCTTGATTTTGAGCACTGTCTTTGGGTTATGTCTCTTTTTGTTCTTCATTGTGTTTGAATTGGGTTAGGTTCCTTTCCTTTCTTACCTGAAGATTGTTCCTTTGATTCTTGTGAAGTTGGGATTATGGGTTGGCTTGATGTAATCTTGTATTCATTTTCTTGGATGCATAAGAATACATTATAGGTCTCTCTATCTTGAATGGAAAGATTAGGGGAATGTATTGACTGGAGCTAATAACGTTGGATGAATTGGAATGTTCAAGTTGTTGTTTGATACTTCATGTATTGTTTCTAATTGAATTCATTTGAATATCTCCATTTAGTGTGTAGCTTATTCATGCACTATTATAGTTGTTCTTATTTATATGTTGAGAAAACTCCATCTTTGGTATTTGAAACTTGCATGTTTGTAGTAGTATATTGATCCATATTGATTATTAGTTCTATGTTTTCAATGTTTGATAAGAGTTAAAATATCTCTTGATCGGATATATATCAGTTCTTTTATTCTGATATGTATTTATTTTCTTAGAAAAAGAGTAATGAGATCTTCTCTCATCTTTTGTTGATGACACCCTTTCTCTCTTTTCTAAGTAAGGTATTCTATATTATTTTCTTTTGATGTCTAAAGGAATTTATTAGTTTTTCTCTCTCCCTTTGTTCATTCTTTCATTATGGTACTCATGTGTTAGGAATAGTGTTTTGGTTGTATTGGTCTAAATGAAAAGGGAAGAGTGGATAGTTGGAGGATATATCCTTTATTTTCTTCTTCTTCCCAAATTCTTGATAAGGATGTAATGATTTTTGATATGTGACTACTTTTAGGTGTAAGTAAATGGAACTTATACTTTACAAACCTGTTGAATCCAAACATAAAACTTAGGCTAGAGTTGGCTTTGAATTTGGAGGTTATATCTTAAATAGGAAACTCTTATTTTAGGATGTTGATGGTTCTTCCTAAATTTTTCATAGAGATTGAATGAGCTTGACCTTAGTTATTCTTTAATGAAGTATGTTAATGATGAGTATTGTGGATCATTGCTTCTTTAAAATAACTCTATTTTTGTGAATTATTAGAGTTAGTATCATTCTTTGATTTAGATTGAAAGAATCAAGAAATGAACTATAGATATCTATAGTAGGAATGTGATAAGTAATTTGGATGGATTATTACTTATCTGATTTAATTCCTTATGAAATCATTGACTGAAGGTTATTTTGATTACATCATGATCTTTACTTAATGTTAATGTGATTTATCACTTTGTTCTTCCTTTCATGATTGTTATTTCTTTTGATGTATCTTTTTGAGATGCTTTAACTGTTTCATAAAAGTAGAGTTCTTTTTATGAAACAGTTAGTTGAAAGCACATCATTTTAATGCTTAGTGCTTATCATGCTTAGTTCAATGAACTGACCATGCTAGAAATTTTTGTAGATGGACTTCGTAAGTGATAAAAGAAGACAAGTTCTTTTATGAAGTTACTTTTGTTTACCTAAGACTGGATCTCTTATGAGGAAATATGATTCATTATTGAAATGTATTATATAAGGAAAAGTTGTATTTCTTATTGAGTTTATTAATGTTGTTTGACATGAAAGATGTCTGAAATGATTGGACTTGTAAAGTGTGTATTTCACTTTGATGAATGGAAAATATTGAGAGTTTACTTGTACTTGATGTGTCACTCCTTTGTGCATTCTATAAAGGAATTGTAAGCTTATCTTATTCTTTCTTAATCATATCTATTTTGAACCTTTTTAGTTTGACTTAAAATGAAATAGGTGGATAGGGAATTTAATACACTATCCTTTATTAAATGTAACTTATCAAGTTGGCATTCATAGCTGATCATTTAACTAAGTCACTATGGTTTATTAAATGATGTTAATGGAAGTGCAAATTCATTATGATATCTTGTTTAAAGTAAGAGGTTACAATGAACCCTAATTCTTAACAAGAAAGAGGAAGATGAATTACCTCTTGATCAATACCTTCATTGATATAAGATAAGTGAAAAGTAAACATGAACACTTAATAAGTAGACTTCATCTCAATGAAGTCTAACATAAAGGAATCTGATTTGGAACTTAATCAAACTAGGAATGGTTGAGTAAAATGAGTAAACCTTAATGTTTTTTTTGTTTTTATTTTAATCAACTTGAACCCTAAAGTAAGAAGTTAATGATTAAAAGGAAATCTTGATGTTTCTACAAAACATTAACAACTCATTTATGGGTGGAACCTTAGGGGTTAATTAAACTAGAATTCAGTAGGGCTATTGTAATTAGACCTTAATTATGGAAAAATAATTAAGTAATTAACTCTTACTTGGGTGTGTACATCTAGATGGGGTGATTCAGTTGGATGTTGGCACACATGCCAACTGCAATATTGTACCTTTGTGAAGACTTGGGTCTTCATGAGGATATAATGTTGTAGTTGACATGTTGTAACACCCTTCAGATTGGATCATCTAGATCTACATAAACTGGACTTGATCTTAGTTAAACTCTAGGTCAGGTTAGAAGTATGATTTAGTATAGGGGTAACTCATGATGACTTAGGATAACTAGACACACGCAATCGACTTAGGTTGATTGAGTATGTCTATGTACCCTTAGTCACCGTGAGTGGTTCTCTATACCAAACTATGTTGCTAACCTAGGTTAGGGTTAAACCTTGAACAAGTGGACTGATAGGAGTCAATGAAGACCATTCTAGATAACAGATGAAGTGGGGTGAAGGATGTATTCTATTTGATGAGTATGCCATCTAGGAATATAAACATGAATAGTATGTGAAAATATTTGGCCAAAGTATCACAAGTATGTTGGTTGTGTTGTCCTATGTCACCTAGTTTAAGAAATGGGATTTAGATGAATATTGGTAACAAATATTTAGATAGGTCTCTTAAACCAAACACTTCAATACCAAGAGAACCAAGTATACTTAGTATACAATACATTGAGTTAACATGAGAGATTGGTAGTATACTTAGGAAGATGAAGTGGAGAATAATGATGAGGAAGAAGTAGAGGATCAAGCAAGGGGGTGAGAAAGAGGTGAGCACCAAAAATGAGGAACCCCAAGCCTCACCAAGGATTAAGTGAAGAAATACATGGAAAGAGAAGTGGTAGGTATTATGAAGGAGTTGGAGCAGAGCATGCAAAGAATATAGAAGCATGCGTGGAAATCCAATTTGGTGATAACCTTCCCAAAATTTGCACAAACAAGTGGGAAAGGCATAAGTGTCACAAGAGTAGGGAATGGGATACATTAATGATCCTAGAAAGGTTATACATGTGCACTTCCAAAGCACCGTACCAACAAAGAAACTCCTGGCTATGTCATCATTTGATGAAGAAGGTGCATATCCCTGAACCAGGAAGATGTTATCTTAGGCATTCGACTCTCACATAGATGAACTTGAGTTTGAAGTAAGAAAGGGAGCACTGATGAAGGTGTTAGAAACAAAAAGGAGTAAATCCCTTGGTGAATGCTCAACAATTATCAGATGAGAAGGTATGCAATGCACTAAAAAAATTTAGTTGAAGTTGAGGCCAGACTATTTGGGAGAAATGATAGAGTGAGATTCCTGGAGGAGGAATTGGAGAAGAAAAAGGAGGATCTCATGGAAAAGAGAAAGGACCTAAAGAAAGAGGAGATGATCAACACTCAGTTGAGGCACAAGATGAAAAGAGAAATAGAAAAGGTGTGCAAAGTCTCCAAGAAGGTGGAGATGATTACGGATGCCATTGTCCTAAAGCATCCCAACTTAGCGCCACCCAAGAAAAAGTATGAATTAACCTTGTAATGTCTGGAGGATTTGACTCACATTCTCACAATGGATAGGTAACCACTCACTTTATATTCTATAGAAGAGGTGCATGCACACTAGAGAAAAGAGGAAAAATGAAGGTTCTCGAGATTTTAGATCTATACACTAAACTCCTTATAGAGGTAAACACTACCCTATAAGTCACAAAAGTTTGCATATGAAAGCTGCGTTGATAGAGATAAGAGTGGCAAGCATCCTGGTTACAACTCATGAGATGGAACCCAAGGAGTTTCAAGAAAAATAAGGGAGATAGAGCGAGAAAGATATAAGATCATGGCTGAGGTGGAAAATAATTCAAAATTAATCGAGACCTACTGAGGGTTGATCAAGAGCCATTGAAGGAACTATACCCCCATATCACATGTAGGATGGATGTGCATGAGGACTTGGGAAAATAGCTGGATAGTTTTGTTGAGACCATGAGTGCCAAAGGAGAGGAATTAAGTTTTAAGGAGGTGAGTTCCTTAGTTGGAGATATTTTCACCAAGCGCAAAATGAGGTTGACATTTGGGAGAAGATAGAGGTAGAAATATGGAAGGATTTCCCTCTCTTCCTTCAAAAATAAGTATTTGTTCTTCATTCTCCCCATTCTTTCATTCTTTCTCCCAATTCTTCATTCATTTATTCTATCTTTCCAACCATTTTAATATCCCTCCATTCTTTATTCTTTGAAGAGAATTGTTTCTGAGGATGGAGAATAGGTGTAGTGTGGGGTGATGTTAGGCCCCATAATATCGGTCAAGTAAAAGAAGGTGCGTAGGTGTGTGGAACATATGTGAAGAAGCGAATGTGGGTTAAAGGCACGTAATGCAAGGTTCTAGTAGGGTTTAGCAAAACATACGACGCACACGTAAGATAAGATGGTGTTATGACTTAGCCATATTTGAAGTTCCGAGATGACACATGAGAAAATTTTGACCCATCTAGAATGAGGAATGGATAAGGTGTCATCACGATATTGTAGGATAAATAGGGAATATTCCATGCATGTGATGGAAGGTTCCGGAGGAACATCATTACACGAGTGGAGAGCTTGGATCAAAGGAGGCATGGTCCATTGGAAGACCACTTGGAAACTTGGCTACCAATTTTTACCTCGGAAGGAATGGTGGTGAAGGCATAAAATATATATATGGAGGTACAAAGGTAAAAGAAAGAGAGAGAGAAGATACTAGAGAAGAGATGCAAAGAGAATAGTGCACCTTTGAAAAAGAGGTGAAACTTTGTATAAATATTATGAAGGATTCTATGGGTTGGGATTAGAGAAAATATAGGAGTGATGACATATTTAGAGGGATGCGTCTATTTTTATCCTTGTAATATGAAGGACATAGTTTAGTTCTGATGCATGACCTTGCTCTACATTATTATGTGGGTCTGTTATGGCCTCAAGGAATGTAATGTGATTACTGAACTCATTAATATCAATGGAAGGTTCTATTCTAAATCATATATGTGTTCATGAGCTTAATTCTAATGTATTTCCTTTGTGTTATGAATCATTTCTATATGTTTTATTTCTCTTTTATGGATGCATTGATATGATAACTCATCCTAGGTTCTCAGAATGAATGCATGGTTCCTTCCCATTATTTTACACTTAAGTATCTATCATAGATGATGCATTCTCACAAGACTCACATAAAGGAGGGATCAACACCAGCATGTGCCTCGAGTGAGCATCTAGCACCCAATGAGTGATAGGTTGATGCACATGGGATTAGACTGTTGTTCTAAGGGTATAAAAATGAATATAACAATCATCAAATTGATTTTAGAGCTTATGAAAACTCCCATGAAGGGAGATGAAAAAGTGATAAATTATTTATAAAAATCAAAAATATTAAGTCACAATTACATGGATGTGGCAATAATTTGATTCAAGATAAATTACTTTATTTCATTATTCAGTTGAATATTCATGAGAAATTTAGAAATTTCATTTTAATTTTGAATTCAAAATATCAAACAAAATAATACATTCCATATTTGTAAACCCTTAGTGTTCTCCTCATACATGAAGACCAAGCAATGTCAAATTTTAATTCTAAAGACAATTCCACTCGAGGTAATTTTAGCTCATAAATCAAAAGGTAAAACGTCTAGATTTAACAAAAAGAGAAAGAAAACTTTTAAACCTCCTAGAAAAGATAAGAAACACGGAAATCTAAGAGTTTTTTTATGGAAATCTAAGAGTTAGATTTGATGGAAATTTTCATTACTGTGGTAAATTTGGCCACAAGAAAGAGGATTGTAAATTTAAAAATAATAAGTCAACTTTCAAAACTCAAATCATTCCATTCTCGATGTTCAAGGTCAAGGAAAAGAAAAAGTGTCAAATGATTTTATTAACAATTTTTTTCAGTTCCTAAACTTAAAATGAATTTTCTTTCTTGTTCTCATTTGACTAAAAATAACTATAGTGTAACATTATTAATGAGATAAATGGTTTATTAAAAATGAACATAATATTATTATAGTTGAAGGCATTTAAAGAGATGGTTTGTATGCATTTAATGGATATCCTTCTCCTTCTTGTTTAATAACGCAAAGAAGTAACATGTAATTTTGACATGAGATACTAGGTCATGTCAACTTCATGAGTATGTACAACATATCTTGACTAAACCTAGTAACTAGTCTACCACCTATTTCCCAATATCATGAAACATGAGAAGGATGATTACATGGAAAACAATTTGCTAACCCCTTCCACAGTCATCATGATGATAATTCTTTTGAACCTTTGGAACCTATCCATAGTGATGTTTGATGACCTTTAGAAGTTCCATCTCTTAATTATTCTTTGTATGTTATCATGTTCATTGATGATTTCACTCATCGATTTGGTCTTATTTTATTAAAAATAAATCTAATTTCTTGTCAAAAATTAAAGAATTTAAAGCTTTAGTTGAAAACTCATCTAGTTATAAAATTAAGAGGCTTAGGACTGATAATGGGGGAGAATACGTCAGTAAGGAATTTGACTCATTTTGCGTTGAATTTAACATTCAAAGGGAGCTGAATACTCCTATACCTCTCAAAGCACAATGGGATTGTGGAAAGGAAAAAATGTACAATTGTAAAAACAGCTAGAGTGATGATGCATTGAGTTCGGGTTTTAAATTCTTAAAATTTGAAAGCGATGAACAACGTTATTCATATTTTGAACAGAGTTCCCACTAAATCCTTAGTAAATTCCACTCCTTTGGAAAAGTGGTTGAATCAAAAATCAAGTGTGTCTTATTTGAGAATATTTGGTAGCCCTAATTCCCTCTTCATTCTAAAATCAAAACAAAATAATCTTGACCAAACCTCGTTTCCTTCTATATTTGTAGGATATAGTGTCAAAACTAAAGTTCTTAGGATCTTTGATCCATCAAAAAGAGAAGTTATATAAAACAAGAATGTTAAAATTTTGGAAAAACCTTTTTTTCTTCTTCATCTTTTGTTATTTATGATGATTCTAATGAAAATGAAATTGAAAATTGTGAAAATGATGTATGTGATGAAGAAACTAGTATTGAACCTATAATTGAAAATGAGATTGTTCCTAGTTCCTTTATAACTAAAATACCTAGATGGGATGAGTTTATTATGCAAGACTCTAATCCTAGAAACCTTCATAAAATGACTAGAATTCATCATACATATCATTCCTTAATGACATTGTATGAACCTGAACCCCAATCTTCAAAAAGCTTCTTCGATGAAAGAGGGATAAATGCTATGAAATCGAATATATTGTCTTAATTAAAAATCAAACTTGGTAGTTAGTCCCTCCTCCTAAAAAATTAAGTATAGTCGGATCTAGATGGCTATACAATATTAAATATAAATAACATAGAAGTGTAGATAAATTCAAATCCAAATTATTAGCTCAAGGGTTTACTCAAAAACATGGTATTAACTACATAGAAACATTTGCACCTATTTAAAAATTGAGCACAGTAAGAATTTTGATTGCCTTAAGCGCTCAAGTATGGTTGGGAGATCCATTAGGTGGATGTCAAAAATGACTTTTGAATGGTGATTTAAAAAATAAATCTATAAGACCAACCTAAATGATTTGAAGAACAAGGTAAAGAAATTTATGTTTATAAATTGAAAAATTATTTATATGGTTTAAAACAATCTCCTAGAGCTTGGTATTCTAGGATTAACAATTTTTTCAATGAAGTTGGTTTTTCTAAGCTGTTCATCGACAATGATTTACTTGTTAAAATTGAAGAAAATGCTATCATTCTCATGTTATAATTTGAGGATTCTAATAAATACGGATTTAATCAACTTACATATTACATAATATTACAATAAATATTTAAATAAAGATTTCATCATAACATAAGTAAATAAAGAAATACATACAGAAATAAATAACACAAGTGACACATTATTTATAGTGAAAAACCCCAATAAGGTAAAAATCACTTTGAAAATAACATTTTACTTGAGAGAACTTATTTTACATCTAGTAATATCACCTCCTCCTTTAAAATCCTATTTACCAAGGATAAAACCGAATCACTTGATTTTCATACCTTTGATATATTTTCCGAATATATCAAATGAGGACCTAAAGTCCTTTTTATATAAGGTGATCGAGTTATGTTTCCGACCCACATCATCAACCTAAAATGTTTGACACATACACCTAGATTTATACTATTTAATATTATAAATATAATCATTTCATGATATTAAATAGTTAACCTAAAGTATATACTTAAGTTAGCATATTTAATAATATAAATATAAATATTTAATATTATTAAATATTAACCTATATATTAGTGATGGACCCATATACATTAAGGGTTGACTAGACCACTTAATCATTATGTTCCAACACCCCCTTAATGTTATGTGGGATAACATAGCATATGCCAATAGATTACCTGCCCGTGGTACACTACAGGATTTACAATCCTTAAAATATAAAGGTTTTAGGCTATCATATCAGTTGAAGGAATTATAACACCTTCATCATACTAAATTTACCTTTTGGTAAAAAAGTATTTGGAATCCCAAAGATCATCCCATGATAAGTGGCTAAGTATGATTTGTGAGTTTTACATGTTCTCACAAGTTCTCATAAAAGGTTATTGAACCCAAGCATATAGGAGTCTTTTTTACAACCAAATACCTCCTTAAAAATATGCTTGGATTGGATGTTTACTAGTAAATTCAATAGCACTAAAGAGTTTAGTGAAGACCAATTTTAAGATCTTTCTACACTTCTTTATTAAAAAGAAGCTAAGGAGGCATACATGCCCGAAGGTCTTTTTAATTTTCCCAAAGGTATTTTTACACTTTCTTGAAAGTGTTTTATAAATGCCCAAAGGTATTTTTACAAAAACTAAGTTCCATTAGGATGTGACATTGTCATGCAAACTCCCCCTCAATGGAAATTTCGATAATCTAAGATTTTCACAAAAGTGACAAAACTTTGCAACACTTAAGGACTTTGTGAAGATGTCAACAACCTGCTCTTTAGTCAACATGAACTTGAGATTTATCTCATCACTTTGCACCTTCTCACAAGTGAATTATATATGTATCTCAATATTCTTCATCCTCCGATGTTGAACTGGATTCATAATCAAGAGTAATACAACTTTTAACACCACATACATGATAAATAATTCCTTTAGCTTCCATGTTTATCTCTACCAACAGCTATTACAGACCACATGGCTTCTTTACTTCTTCCATTGTACTTCTCTACCTCAAAGTGGAAGAAATGGAGATTATTAATTATATTTTTTTCCAAGTAATAGTTCCAACACAAAAAATTTGAACACATATGTAGTATATTTTATAACACAACACCATTCTCAATTTAGAATCACAAAATCCATATAAGCTAGCATTTTCATTCTTATTATGATGCAATCCATAATTGATTATTTCTTTAAAATATCTAATTTTTTTTTGAAAGATTCGATGATCTTTAAAAAGATTCTGCGTAAACCTTGAAGTGATTCCTATTGTATAGGAAATGTATGATCTAGTTATAGTTAGATAAATCAAACTATCAACTAAAAACTTATATAAAATAGGATCAACCTTTTTCATATGTAAATTTAGGATCAATATTTATTCCAAATTCCATTGAAGTAGAAAATAGTTTACAATCAATCATAAGAAACTTTTTCAATATAATGGTTGCATATTTTGTTTTGAAAAATAACAATAAAATGAACTACAATCATATAAATAACATGATGTGAGAAACCTAACTCATTCATTCCAAAGTACTACTTCAATTTCTCTTTAATCCTATGAATTAAATCAGCATTGTCACTAGACATAAGCAAATCATAAACATATATACATATAATGATAATATGCGAGCCTTATTGCTTAATGAATATATCATTGTTAGAAGAACAATTAACAAAACCTAACAGTTTAAAGAAGGAAACAATTTTCGCATACCAAGCTCTAAGAGCTTGTTTTAAACCATACAAGAATTTCTCAACTTAAAAACATAGTTTTCTTTACCAGTTTCTTCAAATCCTTTAGGTTGAAACATGTAAAGTTCTTCTTTTAAATCACAATTCAAAAAAATATTTTTCTTATCCATTTGGTGGATTTTCCACCCAAATTGAGTGGCAATTACAAATAAGGCCCTAACAGTACTCATTTTAGCTACAAGAAATGTCTCAACATAATCAATACTAAGTTTCTGAGTGAAACCTCTAGCAATAAGTCTAGCTTTATGTTTGTTAATACTACCATCACCATTATATTTTACTTTGTATATCCACCTAGACCCTATAATACTTCACGGATCAAGTTCATACAAGGTAATTAATGCATGGTACATATGATGGCTTCTAGTCATTTTCATAAGGTTAATAGGATTTGAGATTTCTAACATAGATTGAGCCTAATTTAATTTCTTATCTAAGAAGATAATAGTTTCAAAACATCTATAACATCAAAACATCATCATGATGATTTACTAAATCAAAATTAAAACTCTCATTTAGAAGCATTTAATGAAGTAACTTCAAGAGAATAAGACAACCCATGTAAACCTTTCACTAGATATATCTATACATTTCATATGAGCTTTGATAATTAACATGTCCTAAACTTTCATGCCATAGTTTTGAGTTATTCAAAATATGAGATATAAAAAAGATTAAAAGAAACTATCAAAATATACGAGACCATTTCTTTGAATTTCTTTAGGTATTATACTCACATTACTATCCTTGATATACCAAATATCCCTATGCATGGATTCTATTTGTGTCCATACCTCTTTTACATTTTCAATATTACCAATGTGTAGAAGGTACTCATCATTCACATTGCACAAAATCATAGAAAGAGCCTCTTGCATTCGTTGTAAGAATGCATTCATGTTATCTATAGTTGCTTGACGCATGGTGGGAGCAACCTCAGATCCAAGAAACAATCATCTAGATTTTCCTCGCCATAAATTTTTTTGACCCAAATGTTGTAGTTAGTTTCATTTAGGATTTAGGTTTTGTCAAGATAGAAATAGCTAGATGCCATTGTTTTCCTAAACTTGTAAAACACACCCCATTATAATATACAATGTACCACAGAGTTGGATACATATTTATAGATAATAAAAAAACACTTTTAATAGAATCATATCTAAATTTTATAGATCTAAAGAAACTATTTGATCATAACTAATTCTATCATTACAATGTATACTAATTAACTTCCCATGATCAAAATAATAACCCACAATATAAAGGACTCGCATTATACCCTAAATTTATATAAAAATATTTTCGACTATATAGAAGTGAAGAAAAGACCCCTAAGAATGCATAACAACTTTAAATTTCT
The DNA here is from genome assembly GCA_018340775.1 of Taxus wallichiana var. yunnanensis. Taxonomy (NCBI): domain Eukaryota; kingdom Viridiplantae; phylum Streptophyta; class Pinopsida; order Cupressales; family Taxaceae; genus Taxus; species Taxus wallichiana. Next base: position 586,084,248 of record CM031239.1, on the reverse strand, counting down.
GAAAAAAATTAATGTAGACAAAAATCTATCCAGCTTAAGTTTGACGTCTAAATGACCGTCATAATAGCTATTTTTATTCTGTCAGTGACGCCCATTCATTTGACCGTCAAATTTAATGAAACCAAAACTTGTTGTGTATTTCCAAAATGTGAAATTTCATAATTTCTTCTTTACGTATAATATTAGGAAGATTATATTTTAATATATTATAGTAACCTATTATAATTTATAATGTAAAAATATATACGATTTGTTTAAAAAAAAGGTATATAGTTTATAGAATGTAAATAAAAAACAACATATAGTTCATAAAAATTATAAACTATAGTATATCTTTTTATATAAAAATCACATAACCCTTATTAAAGAGTTTTAATGGACATAGACCAAGTTAAAATAATTTTACCAAGTGCAAGTAGATTTATGAGAGTATAGATTAACCTGCATATTTTACATGGAAGGAACAAGTAATTTCACCTGACCAATGAAATAAATTGAAATCCATATTTTCATGAACCTTGTTTCCTCCCTTCATTTACTCTTAATTTTACCTCGTACACATTTAAAACTATGTAAATATTGCAAAATATTTTATATAATTCTTGTAAGCTAAAAACTTTAAAACTTTTATGTAGTTATAACTACCAATATTTTAATAAATAATTACCATACTTCACGTGGGACACCAATAAAATAGCCCTTTTTTTTAATTCTCCAGTTATACTTGAGAGTTCCACATTTATACCTGAGATATTATCTCATTTTATTCTCCACTCCCACTCTTATATAAAAGAAAACATTTAAATAGGTTTATTTATATAGTTTTTATAAACTATGAGATATAAATGAATGGGGCCACCCCCTTACATAGATAATATAAATGGTTAGGTACACATCTTAGGTTTTATTTAATAAGTATTAAGATTTAAAATGTAATCCCTTCATGGCCAAGCAATAAACACGCCCCTTACTAAAAATAAGTACGCACTTAGGTTTTTTAAAAATATATATAAACAAAATCTAATAAAATTTATATTTTAAGTGGTTTGAACTAACCATATATATAAAATATGATTCAAACTTAGGTTTGTTTCTTTTTAAAAAAACTATATATGCTTAGATTTATAAGTTAAGTTTGAATATGATTTAAAATTAGGCTTAGAATATGGTCTGTTGACTCTTCTCTCAATTCCATGTAATTTTGATATGGTTTAAGGCTTTTAATATTTTTTTTTTTTCAAAACTATATAAATTTTAATATGATGTTTATATAAATTATTATATAAACCATATTCTATATTATTTAATTTTTATTTAAAAATAATAATATAGTTTTCAAATTATATAGGATATAGTTATAGATTAACTATAAACTTTTGTTTTTCAAATCAAATCCTTTTAGAGGGGACTAAAAACACGGGTATGAATTTACCTTTCAAAATATTTAACCTACAAACATTTGAAATCATAGAAAACATGAAAATTAGTTCATTTAGTAATAAATCCTTTCTTTTTATGTGATTTTCACGTAGGTAAATATTTGAATCCCCTTTCACTGTGCACACATCAATCTCCAAACAAACATTAATTCCATATAATTTACAAACATAGAAAGTAAGAATAATATCATATTACATCTCCCCAAAAAAATTAGGGATTTAAAATTAAAAACCCTAAAAAATTTTACACAAATGCAATGCCAAAATAAATTGGGAGAAAAAAAAGAAGGGGGCCGAGATAGTTTTAAATCCCCTTTCAGGTTGGTTGAAAAACCCGTACAAATTAAATAAATAAAATACAAAACATTTGATTTTAATTTGTTTAATTTACCTCGCTTTGTTACCATGTTAACATTTGAGGATTCTAATAAATATGTATTTAATCAACTTACATATTACATAATGTTACAATAAATATTTAAATAAAGATTACATCATAACATAAGTAAATAAAGAAATACTTACAAGAAATAAATAACACAGGTGACACAATATTTATAGTGGAAAACCCCAATAGGGTAAAAACTACTTTGAAAATAACTTTTTACTTTAGAGAACTTATTTTACATCCAATAAGATCACCTCCTCCTTTAAAACCCTATTTACTAAGGGTAAAACCAAATCACTTGATTTGCACACCTTTGATATATTTCCCAAATATATCAAATGAGGACCTAAAGTCCTTTTTATATAAGGTGATCGGGTATGTCTCCCGACCCACCTTTTCAACCTAAAATGGTTAACACATACACCTAGGTTTATAATATTTAATATTAGAAATATAATCATTTCATGATATTAAATATTTAACCTAAAGTATATACCTAGGTTAGCATATTTAATAATAGAAATATAAATATTTCATATTATTAAATATTAACCTATATATTAGTGATGGACCCATATACATTAAGGGTTGGCTAGACCACTTAATCATTATGTTCCAACATCTCATTGTATCATATGTTGATGTTTTACTTATCACTAGTAATTATAATAATTTAATTATGAAAATTAATGCAATATTAAGAGATGACACACTTAGGATTATTGCATAACTTTTTGGGCATGGCTATATTTCAGGATAAAAATTCTATAGTAGTATCTCAATCAAATTATGTAACTAATTTACTTAAAATATTTATTACGCTTGATTGTAAACCGGTTTCTATTCTTATAGAATTTGGTTGTAAACTTAATCTTAAACTTGCATGTGAAAAAGATAATCCTACTTTGTATAGGAAACTTGTAGGTAGTTTGATTTATCTAACTATTACTAGACATGACATTTATTATGCAGTGAGGGATTGCTCAAGGTTTATTAATGAGTCTTATCATTATCAATGGAATTTATCAGAAATATTTTTTTGTTATATTAAAGGCACAATTATTTTTGGTTTACATTATATTTCCTCTAACAATACATATTTATATGGTTATTGTGATTCTAACCATGTTGGTGATGTGATATATTTTAAGTTAATAATTGGATATGTATTCAAGTTTGATGTAGGTGTCATTACTTGGAACAGTAAAAAGAAGCCAACAGTTTCCATTTCTTCTACTGAGGCAAAATATAGAATTGTAATAAAAGTAGCAAAAGAAGCCATGTGGTTGAAGTGGTTGTTGAAAGAGATGCACATGGAAGCTAAAGGAATTACTCATCTTTTGTGTGATATCTAGAATTACATTGCTCTCGCTAAAAATTTATTTCAACATCAAATAACAAAGTATATCGAGATACATATTCACTTTATTCGAGAGAAGGTTCTTTATAGTAATATCGATCTCAATACTGCCTCACTTTGAAGATCAAGTTGTAGACATGTTTACAAAGTCATTGTGTGTTACAAAGTTCTACAAGTTTTGTGTAATGCTTGTCCTTTCAGAATTTCCATTAAGGGGGAGTATGCATGGTAGTGTCACCTTCTAACATTAGGTCGGTTGTTGACTCCTCCTCTATATGTCTATTTTGGTATAAATCATTGAAAAATTATCTTGTATGATCTATGTAAATTGATAGAGTTTACAAGTAAACTGATAAAATTTATAAAGAAATATCCCAATGGTTGTATATATTTGTAAAGGATGTCCTTGTGTTATAAAATGCTCCTAGAGATGCGGTATAAGAATATTTCCATGAGAAACGGTGAGATTTAGTCTCACAAATACATATGCTAGCCTAAACCTTTAGGGTTTATGGATTTGTAAATCTTGTTGTACAAACATGTAATGTTGGCATATGGATCCCCACTTAATATTAAGGGGGAGTGTTAGAACTATAATATTAAGTGTATCATAATATTTAGTTTATATTTAAATAATATAGAATAACCTATATTCTTATTATTTAAATATAAACTTTATATTAGGTGGTTAGTTAATTTAATTAACTAACATTAAATGGGGAGGTGTGCCTGATCACTTAAGAAGTTCATAACCCTTTGGTTATTTGAATATGATGATAGGTCATATCTAGGATATTAAATAGATTTAATATTGAATATTTGAGTGTCGGGTGATCCTAGTAAAATATGGAGTAGAAGTAAGGAGGGAGTTTTTCATTGGATTTGTTGTAATAGTTTCTCATATAGTGGATTAATTATTTTGTGGTTTTTACCCATTTAGAGGTTTTCCATGTTACATGTTGTGTCAATGTGTTATTTACTTTATGTTGTTATTTATTTTACTTATATGTGCACATTTACATTTATGGTTATTAATTAATGTTCACCTAATATTTCTTAAGGTTAATAAATATTCATTCACCCCCTCATTCGACAGGACAAAAACTTACCATTCTTGGGGACCCATATCCCTTTGTGCATTATAAGGTATTATTTGGTTATTTCCTCTATATACGATTGTTATTCTACAAAGATAGCTCTATAGGTTCGGTCAGGATCTTGCCTCGCATTGATCCTAATACACTATGCCCACAGAAAGATGGTTCTTCCACATCTATTTCCCCTTTTTATACATGGGAAATGAAGGTTCTTCCTATGAGCTGCGAGAGAATAGGACCTCTATGAGCACTCTTTATCTCCAATCTACTCATATCACCAAAAACATGTAATAGGCCAAGCTTATCAGCCTCAATGGTATTTGGAACATTCCAAAATTCACACTTTTCTTCCTGGTGGCTTGTTGGTAGATGAGAAATGCTTAACGCTCCTATATCTCAGTCTTTGGATAATGAGATGGATTCTTTATATCAATCTCCCAAGTATGACCTCATTAATAAGATAATGTACGCTATGGGATATATAAGATATGGATTTGGTGTTAATGAGAAAGGATGATTAAGCTAAAATTTAAATACTGAAGCCTAATTTGAATGTAATATTGTAGTAAATGAATGATAAATTAAGTAAAACAATCTACCCAAGTAAACTAAGTAATAAATAATGAAACCCCTAATGTGAAAAGAAGGAAATATGCCTTAGCTGATTTTTTGAGTTCTAGAAAGTGCACATAGCTAGAAGACAAAGAAATGTGAAGCACTGACCATCACACTAGAGCTCGAAAATTACAGAACAAGAGAAATATGCTAGATAAGGGTGCCCAGGAGACAAATTAGAATGAAAAATCTAGTTGATCTTGAATAATTGAGAAAGGAAGCTCTAATAATATTGTAAGTTGAAGTACCGATTACCTTTTTCACCATGATTCGTCTTTCTAGAGAGTGCCCAAGACCTTAGTGCACCACTATCTTTGGTTGATTTTCATTATTTGTTTCATGATTTTGATTAGGTTCTTATTGGTAGACTCAACAAATCCATTACCCTATAGGTAATATTTAGAAGTCTTCAAGTAGATTCCAATGCTAAGTTCCCGATTAAAAAAATTTAATACCAAGGAAGGATTTTGCATTATCAGAGATAATGGTATGAGGAATGCCAAACCTTGTTATAATTCCCTCAAGAAAGTCAAGGATGACTGAATCGAGTTGATTCCTTGAGTGTGATAACTTCTGTCCATCTAGTGAAGTATTCTATAGTTTTCGAACCCATTTTTGACAATTCTCGAAGGAGGATTAATCACACCAATGAAATATAGACCCTATTATACAAAATGTTGATCCTCTTAGATACTTTAGAGGGGAAGCACTGCCAAATTATGATTTCTTACAAAGAAATATCATTATTTGCATTTCATGAACCACTTGCACATGTATACGAATAGGGTAGGACAAAAGTATCCTCCCTTAATGATATTCATCATTGCTTCCTTGGAAGATAATTTTCCACTAGAGAATCCATTATGAAATTATGTTAACACTTTATCAACTTGTGCATCATCAACACATCTCAGTATCATACCATCAATATTTCTTTTAAAGATAATGCCATCAATCAATGCATTTGGAATGGACTCTAGCCTCATATGTCATATCCTTTCTTTGTTTAAACAAGGAGGGTATGCACTAGAGGAAATTAATGTGACCATGTCCTTCATTGAGGTATGCACGCTAGGATCTCTATTTTCTTAGGTTCAATACACTGTTGTTCCTCATCCAGAATAATGAATTCTCCCGATTATTTTATGTATGCTAAACAATATGCTACAGAGTGCATTGGCTCTAATAAAATTAGTGTCTTTGATAGTCACATCATACTCCATAATTTTGGTCACCCATCTTGCTCTTTTCTCATTGATTTTTTCTCCCATGATGAAGTATCTCACACCTAAGTGTAAAACTAACACCTTGATATGATTTATGGTGTGCATAATTTTGAATTTATTGAGCAAGCACGTGATGGTGAAGATATTTTTTTGTGTGACTCTATTTCAACTCATAATCCTTCAGTGTCTTATTGAAGAAATTCATTGGCTACTCTAGTCCTTATTCATTTTCTTGTGTCAAGATAGAACAACACTTTCATCGACTCTATAATTATAGAGGATAAAATCCTTAGAATAATCTATATTTATGAGTGTTGGCACTTAAGTAATCTCTTTCTTTATTTGTTGAATATCTCAATTCCTTTTTTTGTCCATTTGAAGACTATATTTTTCTTGAGCATGAGGGTGAGGGCCTTACCAAACGTACAAAGTTAGGGATGAATCTCTAAACAAAATTTATATTTCTGAAAAATGACTACAAGAATTTCTTATAACTGTAGGGAAAGAACATGGATGGTATAAATGCACTAAAAATCTATGCGATTTCATCCTTTGAGACCACATGGCCCAAAAATTTTCCTTGCGCAATAACAAAGTTACACTTCTTGGGGTTAAAAGACACCCAAAATCTCAAAAACTTTATCCATATACATCATATGATCCACATTCTACTTTGAGAAGACAATAATGTCATCTAGGTAAACTAGGATGAACTCATTTATATATCCTTTAAATTTAATTTCCATGCTCACCGGAATGTTGTGCCTACATTTGAAAAACTAAACAAAATATTCTAATATTCATATGTTCACCATTTGGTTGTAAATGTTGTCTTGAATAGATCCTCTTCTTTTTCCATGATCTGATTGAAACTAGAATACCCATCCAACATGGAAAATCTTTGTACACTAGCCACCATTTGCATAATTTTCTCCATAAAAGGGATAATGATTCTTCAAGGATTCCTTGTTAAAATATTTGAAATTGACATAGATTTTGATTTCACCATTATTCTTACATATTGAAACAATATTTGCAACCCTAGTAGAGTACTTGATGGGGAATATTATCTTTTACTTAATGAATTTAGACAAGTATTTCCTCATTGGGGATATATCTTAGGATTTACATGCCTTTTATTTTTACGATGGGCTCGTTGTTAGGATCTAAGTCAATGGAGTTTTGAGAAATACTTGGATAAAATCCTTTGAGGTATTCATACTCCGATAATAATATTTCATTGTATTTATGACATAAAGAGATGAGGGCCCACTTCTTATCATGTGTGCAATATTTTCCATGTAGCAACTCTTTACTATGCATAATAGTATTTGGTGTGGAGTCTTCTTTCTCTATGCACATATAATTTTCTTCACCCTTGAACCCAATGTCAAAACTGAAAATATGCTCTAAGGTGACTAGCCCTTTAGGAAAATTGTTTTTCTTCAGCTTGATCACCATAGCTATCATGTAATTCAACTTGCATTCTTGAAGAGAACTCATCTTTTTTTGAATGAACTGAAAAAAATTGTGTCATTGTTAAACACTTGTCCGTTGGTTTCATTATTTGTAATAGATGGTATGATCACCATATTTATAGCTTACACACTACCTCAGATAAAATCCTCAACATGTGATAAATTTGAACCAAGCATGGCCATTTTATCTATCTATTTTTTCATCTTTCTTGGTATTACCTATATATTTCAAGCATCAAATCCCTCTATGAAGTCCCAAACTCTATGTTTATAATACTTTAAAAGATTATTCTTTGTTGTGCACTTTTATTTGACTAGGTGAATAACCAATTTTGTGTCCCTAAAGATCTGCAATGCCTTGACCTTTTTCTTCTCAAGTAATAAGAAGGTCATGCGCCAATGCTTCATATTATGCTACATTGTTGGAGCATGTAAATTTCATCCTATGAGCAAAGAATAACTTCTCATTCCTAGGTTAAATGAGAAAAATACTTACACCTATGCCATGAATTTTTTAGATCCATTCAAAACAAATGTGCCACATCTAGAAGAATTATCATTTTATTCTTTCTTGAGTGTGTGTGTCATAATAGATTCTTCTTAAAGGATACAAGAAGTATCTTGAAACTAGTCTCAAAATATTTAATGGAATCATCATAAGGATAAAATTCATATTTCTTGTCTACCCATTCATCTAATATTAGATCAGGTATAGGGGGAATGGGTTTCTCTATTGAAACAAAGTCTTGTTCCTAGCCTTTTTAGATAAAGCAATTGGCTTGGAGAGGTGAGGGATCATTTTACTCAACATGATATGAAAATATGAGATCAACTTGTATTGTAAATCGGGTCCCATACCTTGTTCTTAGTAACATATGAGACCAATCAGAAGACAAGTAGATACCCACTTTAGTAGTGAAATATCTTGATATAAAAAGGGGGAAAAGGAGGTAATTCAATCATTAAGACATCTTGAGTTATGGTTAGGCTTAGACAATAATGGAGGATTAACTCAAGATTCTTGATGACTTATAGAGTGTGAATTTTGATCCATCAAGTTGTAAACCTTTAGACATGGGGGTGTACTCAAGGCCTAAGACATCAACAAATTTCTTTGGCATAACAAAAGTACTAGCCCCTAAATCAATCATATAATTATGCACAAGATGTTTTCCTACTATCAAGGACATATAGAAAGGTGGGGTTTTGACAATTTTTCTTAATTTCTTCTCTTTTTCTGGTAGATGTTCATAATAGTGTGAGGTATTTGGATAATTGGATCAGTGCATGGGAGTTATGCCAGAGCTTCATGCAATAGGTCACGTTTATATGGAATGGAAAAAGTGTCCCACATTTTGAAATTTACATTTATATTCTTTGTTTGGTCTAAAATGTTAAATGGAAGGTGAACATATTTGTGCATTTGAGGCACAAAATTCTCTTTTCTTAATTGTTCAAGAGAAAAAAAGCTTTGGGTTATGTACAAGATTGACATACCAAAGGATTTCACACCACTTCTATAGGAGTCTTACACAAAACCTCACATGCATAATCTTCGTGTCGAACTTCTAATCTAATTTACACTTGAATCCTTCTTTTTGAAGATCACTTTGACTGAAAAAATGTAAAGGTTGTGTGCTAGAGCTAAGCATATTCTTCTTGTATCTTGTCTTGTCAACAACATGTGTGTGTGTCCTATTTTTGTTATTGTAGCTTGGTTGACTACACAAAAGTCTTTGGAAACCAAAGAACATAAGGTTGGCCTCAAAAAAACTTTTAAAACTTCTTGATTTTCACATTCACACAAGCTTATGGGTAGCTCACATGTGAAGTAGATTGAATCATGTAATCCTACGTGTGTAAGGTATTGACACATCTATAATGGATATGAGCCATGTTACAAGGAAAACACCACTCTATCTTCTAGACCAAATTATTCTTAACTAGAACAAGTGTTTGACTTGAGTCGGGAGTTGGAAGAGGTTTCCCAGGAGGAATTTTTTTACAATGGGAGGTGTGCATTAGCACGTCATCTATCATTTTTCTATTTCTACCCATATCATTGATTTAGATATTAATTTCTAAAGGGTTGATGGATTTTGTTATGTGTTTTGTTAGAGCAAAATCACAAAGACCCCCTGATGCACATAAGCTTCTAGATTGCATCTAGTGTGATTACACAACATGGAAACCTCTCTCAAGTGTGGGACTTGTGAAACCGAGAGATGAATCTCCAGATTAGAGGCTGGTTCCTCAAAACTCCTCCGATTTAGATCAATGCTTGCACAACTACAGAGGTTCGAGATCCTAATCCTACTCTAAATCACAAGGAGACAGGGATAGAAATGCAAAAATTGAAACTAACTAAAGATGGTGATGCACCAAAAGGAGTGGTGAATATTTTTGTCATGTAAATAGAAACAAACCAAAGATTACAACATAAAACATACACAGTGATAAGATATAATTTAGGGTCTAAAATGAAGCAAATAATACAAACAAAGGATTCGAAACCCATTTACAAAGCTTGCATTATCATTTCCAATGTCAAAACCCTTCGCATTACAACCTCAGAGAGGTAAAAAACTATTACAATCTTTGAATAGGTCTAATTCTTGCAAACAATCACTTGTTGGAGGTGAAAGAAGAAGTCTGCTATGCCAAAAAGTATCCCACCCTTTGAAAATGAGCCAAATCTAGCTTTTACATTGCATGGGTCGAGCCCAGGAGATAGAAACATACAAAAACATGGGAGCCCATTCCTCATTGACTGCAAATGCATTAAAACAGCATGGGGGACCTTACAAACCCATACCCTATCATTTTTGACCGAATTGGAGGAGAATGCGACCATTTGCATTAAAACTGTCGTTGCTATCATTTCTAGCCATGTACACGTGTCGAGATGTTTCTTAACTTTCCCTCTGACTAAACCAAAATTCAAGATTGAGAAATCATGTAGAATTTTATAAGATTTCCAATGATATAAAGAACGTGCAAATCCGAGCTCTGGATCGAAAGATATGGTGATCAAGATTTAGGGCACAAAACAGCAAAAATAGTTTTTGAAATTTTTTTCCCGCGCTCCGCCACTGGAAGACACGTTGATGACGATTGGATGAGCAATTCTCTCTCCTTCCCTTACCCGCATGAGTTTTCCTTGAAAGTTTTGACTTTTTGTAATTTTGGAAAAATTCCCATCTTTCCTACAGATCCTCGCCACTTGGGACACGTGGCATGATCTTGTTGGAGGATAAGGGTGCGGGGTCATCCTTTACCTTTTAGTTTTTGGCCAAAACTTTTTCCAAATTCTCTAATTCCTCCCCGAGCTCCACACTCCCCTTCTCCATAGGACACGTGTCCTCTTTTTATTGGCTCGGGCCAATGCTTCAAACCTTTCCCTTTGAAATTTTGGACGTTTTCCCTTGTGACACGTGGCGTTTTGATTCATCCTCGACTCACGTCCCTTGCATAGATGTCCGAGACAAATTCCTCCGATCCACCCGATTGGGCTGTAGCCCCTCTTTCGGCCAATGACACGTGGCAATTTGATTGGCTGAGCTCCTTCGGCTCTCGGCGTCTACGCATCCCTTTGTCCCAGCTGTCCCAAAGCTAAAGTTCTCTTTTTTCGGCTAATCCGAGCGGTTCACGTCCTCACTGAGACTAGATGTCCCACTGCACATTATTGCATGTAGCAGAATTGATTAGTTAATTTTGCTTTTACCTTGGTTCACCCTTTCACGTGCCACGCATCCCAATGTCCCAACTGTCCCAATTTGCATAGACCGCCGGAGGCTTTTCGAAAGTTTTCGACGTCCCAACATATTGCCCCAAGGACCGTTTGACTAGGACTTAGCCAATTTTCATGATTTTTTTCTGTCCCAAGCTTGTTTTTTTGGAACTTTTTCACTCTTTTTAGAACTTGCTCTTTTCTCCTTGGATAGGGAGTTAGAAAAAATCCGAGGGGACCCAGAAACATGATTTTTGCTTTGAATCAATCTATCTTACTTGGGACCAAAGAATTTAGTGCATGTTATCAAAATTTACCCCCGGGGTGAATTTTGGAAATACCTTGATTAGAATTATTATTGAATGGTTACACATGCTTCTTTTCTAAAGATATGACGTTATTGGACAATTTTCTAATGGCCTTCATTTCTTCATCCTCCTTCTACTACATGGGAGAATAAGATGTGGAGGAATGAGGTTGAGCTCTCTACTCAATAATAGTGGAAATGGAATGTTGAGGTGCTTAGGGAATTTCTAGGAATAAGGGCACATTCGGTCTAGGAGATAAGTTTACTACCCTAATTAGACAAGTGTCATCCCTAATATCTAATGCATATGCCCCAAGAAATATTGTGCCCCCATAGATTGGATCATGATAGAAATATAAAAAATTTAAATCCCATATAAATTAAAGGAAAGCTGAAATCCTCTCCCATGTTTTCTGAAATCTGAAATTAAAATATACCAGGAGCTCTCTTGATGGTTTTTAACTATTCAAGTAAAGAGAGGTTTTTTGCCTTATCTCCAAAATGATTGAAAAGGTTTGTCCCCAACTAATTTGAATTAGTGATTGATCATGCCACCAAAATTTTGAACCATTGAAAATATCTCCTTGAATAAAGAATCTAATAACCTAATAGCCACATGTTATTTAATAATTTAGTGGATAACAAGAACATTGGCAATGTCTTGAATATGGTCTACTGGAGTGGTTTGATTTTCCCTGGTCAAGAAAGGGATACTCTTAAGTGTAGATGTTGGAATAGGATTTTGGGAATTAAGAGCAACAAGACAAAAACAAAAAAATTAACAAATGGTTTATTTTGTAGATGTGTCATAATGATAGGTATCATAATTCAAGTAGGATATAAGGAAGCTATGCATGGAGATGGTGTAGAAATTTCATGAAGCGCTGAAGATGAAGATGTGTGTGTGGTTATCCTGAAGCTTATTATCCTTGGAGAAACTGAGGTAGTCAAAGGACTCTACAGCTATTGCACTTTGTATCGATGTATTCTTCTCATGAAAGGCACTCAGACTATTGGAAACATTAAATTTGAGAGCTACAAGTCACCAAATGTGTTGAAACAAGCCTCTAAAGGATGGAAATCACTAAGTCACACACTAGAACTTAGAAATGATGAAATTTAAGCTTTCAATACTAGGTTTACCATAAACCGTCAAAGCTCAAAATTTCACCCATCCCCAGATCGAGATGAACTGGGTTTTTGAGGTAAGAAGGGATTATTTCAAATTTTGGGACCTTGCATTCTTGAGATAAACCTCCAAAGAAGGCCAGTTCCTCTACCTATTTTTAGTACAAAAACTACCCCTATAAAAGGAAATGCATCTCCCTATCACTACTATAAGAATCAAGGGGATCATGGTTAGAAGGAGATGCATTGAAAAATGAATACTAAGCTAAAAGAGGTTATAACACTAGAAAGAGGGGGATGAACAAAACTATATTTAAGATAAAATGAAAGGGAAATGTTTGCAAAGAGGATAACACACGTATCATATTTTAAAACACATTTTCACATTCCTTTTCATGGAGTACGATGGAAAAGGTATCTGCAAGGGACTTGAGAATGCAGAACAAATAAAAATGCAAAAGAGATACAAGAAGAAGCAATAAAAATTAGCCAAGTCAAGGAATATCCAAAAAAAAATTTTATTGCTTCTAGAAAATGCACATTCTATTACAATGGAAGATGAGGCCAATATCCACATGTAAGAGCCGGATCTAAAGGCCTTCAACTCAAATGGTAAGGAGTAGAACTCTTAGAAAACTAAAGGGGTCCAACCTTTTACAATGATATTTTCTCTTACATTTATAAAAGAGGGAAAGAAAGGGGAAAATTTGATTTGAAATTTAACCACCAATACAAGCATTTATTTCCTAAAAACCCACCTGTAAATCTATCGATGCACGCCTCCCATGTCCTGTTTGGCTTGTAGATGAAGGAAGGAGGTGAGATTTGAATAAAATCTAGTGGTTGAATCTACTAGACCTATGCATTGATGGTTGGAATGTGTTTCCATACTTATCACCTACCAAATCCCACAAAAATCTGATTTTAGTGGTTCATCATGTAACCCACATCAACAAATTTCCAATAAGACTAAAAGCACATGGATATGATCCTTCTAGAAAAATTTATTATGTTCTAAAATATACCATACAAAATAAACATGTAAGACACATGGCACACACTAGTTAGCTAAAGGATCAACCAACTATTCATTTTTTTGTCATTTTTTCCATGTGTAGAACAATGGTTCATTCCAAGGATTCAACACCCATTTTTCCATCTTTGATAGGTTGTGTGTGGAACACTCAAGTCTAATAGGTTATGACCTAACATAGTGACTCGGCATGAAAGAATTCACAAGGTGCGTGTGAAATCAATCAGCATGAAAGGTGTAGAAGAGAAAGATTGTGCATATCTATAAAAATATGTAAGTATGCAAGCAGGGCATGAATATTCAAATTAGAAGCGTGTGATGGCAAGAAAGAATGAGCATGGAGCAAGCTAGGAAGGAAGCACACAACACACAAAAATGAGATCAAGATGCACTGGGGAAGAATGTAATAGAAATAGGTAGAGTAACCGGCCTTCTCTAGAGTTCTTTCTCAAGCACGCAAGATCCCACAACTTGGAGACAATCCCATGTTTCCTCAACAACCCAATTCATCCCGATCTAGGATATGTGCATTTTGAGCTCAAACAGGACTAAAGTGCATCATTGGGTAATGACTACAATATGTAGAGATATAGTGCAAATGTGTGTAATGAATAAGACAAAAAGTTTGTAGTAGATTCTACTGAGAGGAAGATTTTGTTTGAAAATGTGTAATGTGTAATGTGTGGTGTGTAGTGTGACTAAGAAATGTTAGAGGTATGCATTATGAATGTGTCTAGTGTAAATGTGTGAAGATGTGTGGTGTTTATAGTGTTTAGTGTTTAAGGCTTGTGTGTATAGGATTCCCTCAATAATAATGTTTGAACAAAGCATAAGAGTTCATCATAAGGAAATGATGATACAAGAGTCTCTGTCAAGATGCGCATGTAATATGTGAAATTTTAGATGTCGAGTGATAAGAAGATAATAAGGTGATTAATGTTGGGGGAAGTTATGATGGCCCAAAAGTATGTAAGTGATGGACATCTAGTCAAAATACACTAAGTGGATCAATGTAGGGAGTAGTTTCCTTAACAAAAGTGATGGGATGTTGAGGTGGTAAAGATGTGTGACCATCATCAAAATCAGAGTCAACCACATTGTTAGGATTGAAATGAAATGGTTCATTGACATCGTAAGCTTCATCCGGGTCCCATTCATCAACATAGGCATTTTCTAGAGCACAAGGTAGAATTATAAGTTTAATTATAGGTATAGACACTTGTAGTTTGGTCAAAAAACTATTATTCCTAATAGTGCACTAAATTTTCTCCTCCTCACAAATTGACGACATACCGATAGTTAGACCTATCTAACTCCCCTTTTTATGACACTCTTTTGGTCGTATTCCTCTTATAAGTCCATTAAATAGGCTAATATAGCCTCTTATTGGCTAAATCCTCTTCTTATTCCCTTCTAGACCACTTCTATTAGCTTCCTAGAGTATCAATCCATTCCATTGGATTAGTTAAGCCTCTCACAACTCTTTCAAAACCCTAATTTCTCTCTAAAACAAGATTAACTAGCCTAACCTAGGTTAACTAGTCCTAACCATGGTCAACCTCTTCTAAACCTAGTCAAATCTTACTTTGACTTGCTAAAAGTGCTTTTGGGCTTTTTCATTTGTCCCACATGCACCCAAATCTCCCACTTTCCCAAATGGAAAACTATAAATAGCCTATTACCCCCTCTCATTTCTAAGAACACTTCTTCCCTCTAACATAAACTATAGTATTATTGCTAGGATTAAGAGTTTATTTCATTTATTGAGTTATTTTCTTTACCATTGCAACACATACAAGCATAGAGTAAATGGGAAGAACCATTGGCCTTGAAGCCATTAATGGTGAGCTCCCATTCTCTTAAGCACAAATTGATTGCTTAGATCCTTATTAGGCTCATTTACTTAAGCTTTCAAGAATAGAGGGTAGTTATATTTGTTGGTTTGCTTGTTTACTTCAATATTAATGCATGCAAAGTAGGAATCCTTGTTCATTTCTTATTTAATGGTCCATTGATTGGTTTTGCACAAATATTTGGGGTTTATTAGGTATTCTTACCCCATTTCCATAGCTTTTGAAACCTTTCTTTGAACACATTTTGCACGCCAGGTGGGACACTCACCATTGTTCTTTAGGGGTCCTTTTTCAAGATTTTTAATTCCACTTTCATGTTTTCTAGGAGAAACAACTTGTTATTTACATAATTTCATTTTTTAAGTGAGCTAAATCATCCTTATTCATATATTTTTGTGGGTTTGAGCTGAAAATAGGATTCTTTAACTAACCTTTAACCTGTTTTCTTGTCAAAAAAATTCATTTCCGTGACTTTTCCAGGTTTTTCATGGGGAACGCAGCGTAGGTTTCTGGAAGGGAACATCTTCATTGAAATCTTGGCATAGGCGTTGAGTTGGCCACACACCCATTTGATCATACTACTTATTAACAATTCATTTAGAATGGGGTTGCATCTTCGTTGAACCATAGGCATATGTGGGGTGAGCGTACCTATCACTCTAAACACGTTGATGTATACTAGCTACTATCTAAACTCTATCATTTTAACCCACAAGTGTATCCATAGAACTATAGGCATATCTATACACTATTGGGCATCCCTGTGTGTCTTGAATGCACTGGTGTCTTCCGTCACACTATATTTTTTAATTTATTTTACTTACAGGTATATCCATTAATTTGAGATCGTCTCGCATTGAAAACCTAGTGCACCTTTCTGGTAGGCCCGCATAGGTGTTGGGGCCCACTATCATAAAACCCTACCATGCATCCATGTTGGTTGGGGTGTGTATCCATTGGCTAGGGCACGTAGGTTCATTCGTACACACAGTGTCTGGTTAAAATTTGAAATTTATTTCCCTGAGCTGTAAGATCATTTTTTAAAATTTTAGAGGTTTTCAAAGTCTAATAAAGTGAGTGCAGGGTGTTGTTTAGTTTTTTAAAACTAGCATAACTTAAGTGTTTTCGTTTCATAGCTAGAACAAGGTTTGTGAAGTGTGTATGCTCTCTCCTTGCACCTTCTAGGTGATCTTGGAGATCAAAATCACTTCTACAACCTTTTGTCACATCTAAAAACACTTGTTTTATACTTCTAAAAAGGGTAAAATAATTTCCATATAATTTTTTTAGTGGAATTTTCACATTGTGTATGCTCTTCCTTCGTGCCTTTTGGTGATCTTAGGAATCAAGAACAACGTGTAAATTCCATTTCTTGATATCATTATTCTATGGAAAAATACTAACTCGGTGCGTATAGGTCCTAACGTTTATCAAAGGAAGACACCAAGACAAAAAAAAACCTTCTAATCCACGTGTTCTCATAAGAGTTGGCAAACGATGTGCTACTTAAAACCACATTAAGTTAATCAAGATTAAAAACACACCATTTCCCTTCACATTGTATTGTAGGTTTCAAAAATGGTATGTCCCTATCCTCTTAAATGGAACCCTAAAGTAATCCACCAATGAGTAACCTCATGGATGAAATAGGAAGCACTTTGCTTACCCATTTGACTAGTTTTTCATCGTGAGTTAGAGTCAAATTTTTCCTTATCCTGGACCCCAGGTGATGGTACAACTAAATACACTAGTTGCTAATTGTATTAGAAGGGGTAAAGTAAATCCTAGATACTCCATAATAAGTTAGTGTGACTCTTTGCATAAATAGAGCTCGATCTTAGACAACTTGTGACACCTAGTTGAGAGATCTTATTAGGGAAGTCATTTTATCTTGGAGCCCACTTTGCTAGTCCATTGTCGTGTCAAGCCATCATGAAGTGACGACTCACTTGGAGTTTGAACGTTATTTTTCGAACAAGGTAAAGAGCCCATGTAAGTTTGAGCTAAGTTTCTTTCATCATGGAATTAAACAATGTCCCACTTAGCTCGGTTCATTCTTATCTTCAAACGAGGTGAAAACTCTTCCCGGTGGTGGTGCTTACTTTACTTTTATCTATACCCTTGCATTCTCATCACCCATTTTTCGTGGTGAGAAGGAAGCATACATTGCATGTTTTATCAAAGATAGTACTCATCACTTTTTTTTCTGTTTAGGCTCATCCATGTTTGTGGCTAGGTTTTTAAATGTGTAAAGTGTGTAGGTACACTTTTGTATATTTAACAGTTCTTTGATCTTGATTCCAAGATCATCTTCACTAGTGCGATTTCATTTCATCATTTATGTCTTCCTTATTTTGATAGTTTTTTTCTCACATTCTAGTCACACAGTCTTTGTACTTGTGTCGTGTTTTCAATTTCTTTAGAACTTGATATAAGTCCCTTTATTGTGCGGTTACGCTGCTCACACAACTAAAAACTTATTGCTATACTCATACTTCATTTAGTTCTTACATCATCTAAGCCTTTTTAGGGTGTTAATATTGCCTTATATACCGAAATAATGTCATCTTGATACTAACACCTTGCTTACTCAGTTAATGTATCAAGATAGTATTGTTATGTTATACATACTCGCAACTTCCATTTTTAGAAAACTTAGCTTTCATCAGCATTCAAACTAGTTTTAGTATACCTTGTCGAGAGATTGCATCAATACCACTTTAATATTTAGGCCTTGTTATAATTCTAAATCGACCTACATATTGATATGATATTGTCACTATTTTCTTTGGACCCTTCACCGGAATCATAGTTAGGGCATAGCTTAGCAAAAACAAAATGACAATTTGAGTGATTGTTGCATTTGAGTGTTCATATGAGTGTTCTTTGAATCATAAAAAAACATAGAAATCTTAATAACAATTGAATAACATTACTTCTAGAACACACTAGGTTATTTCAACATCACATCGAGTGACTTACACAAAACTTCGAAATAATTTAGACAAGATCTAGTATCACTTTAACTAGTAATGCCTAGAATCATGAAGATGGCATCCAAACCAAATGATCGTGACTTAGGAGAAAATCCTTTTGAATCGTTCCCATTTAGCAAAAACAACTTAGTACCTCTATTTTCACAAGTTAAAGACATATAGCCATTGATTGATCATAGCGGAGAGGAGTTTGACTCTTCTAAAGAAAAACACCAATTAGACCTAGGTCACTTTGATGAACTCCTTTATTACAACAGGGATCAAGTACTTACAAGAGTCTTAGAACTAGGGTTAAGCTTCCAAAAGAACGTGAAGCGGAAACTAAGGTCATTAATCATAAAATATAAGAATGAAGATCCCTCTTAGATATAGATAACCCCTTTGATGTAGGGTACACTTCTACTTCTAGGAAACATCATAACACCATTGAAGGAGACCCATCCAATCCACTTGGTGATCCATGGTGACCTTATTACAAATCTTCACGTAAAGTGAAGATTGAGCACAAATCCTCACCACCTCCCAAGTTCAATGAGGAAGAGGATCCGTTAATTGAAGAAGATATCCTTCAAAAAATATGTTGAAACTGAGCCAATAATTAGCAAACTTAGGCCCTTCAAATAGGGATGTATACAAAGACAAACTCAAAATGAAATCTAGCAAGTTCTACTTTGATCTGTATAGTGACATGACTTTTAAAGTGGCGAAGGCATAAAGAAAATGTCACCTACCAAAGAAAAAATCATTGAATGGGAATTACAATCAATGAAAGACATGCTTACTACACTACAAGAGGGAAATGTAGGACATAGTAGGAAATATTTTTATGAAGAACTATACCCTTACCCCTTTGATAAGAACATGTTACGACAGACCTTCCCAAAACATTTTACCATTCCTAAATTTGATAAATATAAGTGCAAGGGTGATCCTCGTGATCACATAAAAGACTTTTATATGGATTTCCAAGAGGTTGCATACAACGATAAATTCTTAATACGACTCTTCCCTCGTAGCCTAGGGGTACTAGGATTGGAATGGTTCTTTAGTAGAAAAAATTGTACATAATTACTCTTATAACATGAAAAATTACATCACAATGAATGAACCTTGTAATTCAAAACAAAATCCCAATGAGACCTTTGTGAGATTTTTACAATGATGGCAAGGGTTGGCAAGTCTTTTCCATTGTGCCTTGCTAGAAAAGTAGCTGGTAAGAATATTTGTCCCCAACTTGAACCCAGAGATAGCTTTCCATTTAGAAATGCATAATGGCTATAAACTTAAATAATTTATAGAGAAGGGAAGTCAAATCGAGAAGGCCCTCATCATAAAGGGAACACTTAAACCAGTTATCAAAGACAAACATGAAGAAAAATCCTTAGATAAACTGAAATTTTTCAACAAAAACAAACATGTTGTTAGAGATGGCATTATGGACTCCAAAAGAGTCCAAGTCCTGTAGACTATTCCACTTTTAAATCTCTCATAAGGACTGAGTCCCAAGGAACCTACCAAACATGATTTCACACCATTAACATAATATCTATCAACCATACTGAAATAGTTATATAACATAAACATGGTGGAGTACCCAACCATGATGGTACCATACCTAGAAAATGCTCCAAAACCTATTTGGTTCAAATAACATGAGTACTGTGACTTCCACCACGTTAAAGGGCACAAGATAGATAGGTGTTTGAGACTACACCATTACATACAAGACCTCATTGAAGAGGGAAATATTGCTATATATTCTCCCCTTGACTCGAACAAGGTCCAAATGAGAAAATGGGTATCTTTAAAAGAGCTTTCCTAACCATGCAGATAAAAATAAAAGGAATCCAGATCATAGACAAACTTCCAATGATTATAGGATTTCCACTTATATTTATCCCACTAATGATAGTCCCTTCGATTCTCTCATAAGATGTATTCATTCATCTAATAAACAAGTCAATACTATTTGGATATTAGAAAATATTTGTGCAGTAGGGACAAGGTGCACTCATTTAATCATACCAGATCCCCTACCTATCCCTTAGGAAGGTCAATACAATTTGATAGACCAGTTAGAGAAAACACCTACTAGGATATCCATTTTAGATCTCCTCAAAATATCTACTACCCATAAAAACATATTGTATAAAATGCTACAGAGTTTGAGAGTCTCCACTGATGTAGATTTCGTGCACCTTCAAGCCATGATTGCACACCTTGACTCCAATGATCATATCACTTTTGATCATGCTGCAATCTCATGTAACGACCCAGAGCACAACTTAACCTTATACCTAGAAGTTGGTTTTTACCCATCAAAAAATTAAGAGAGTACTTGTGGAAGTTAGATCTAGTCTAAAAATTTGTACTTTAAAGCTGGTTAAGTAGCTAGGCCACTAAGAAGTGGATCTAGGTGCCAAAAATATTACAATCATGGCCTATGATAATGAGGATTGAGAGTCAATAGGAACTATAGTAATTCTAATGGAATTAGGGCGACTTTTCATGATACAATGTTCCATGTCCTTGACTTGGATCTACCATACAACATGCTCTTAGGACACCCATGGATCCATTCAATGTAGGACATTCCTTCAAATTTTCATCAATGTACCAAGATGTGCCATAAAGGACAGATAATCACCATTCAGGGCGATCTAGATCCATTTACACATTGTAGATCCTTGCATAGTTTCTCTCATGTAGGTTATGAATGCACCTCTGTAGACATTGTTGTTCCTTTACAAATAGAGGCTATCAAGGAACATGTGGATCGATATTCACTCACTCTTTGCAAACAAGACTTTCCTTTTTGGTCAAAATTTCGCATCATGTGAAGCAATGGTAGAAAAATATGGCCCAGGTGATCCATTCACCCTTGAGAAAGCTTTATTAATATCAGATTTATCAGTGTTACCCAAGACACATGGTAAATCTTATTTTCAATTCAAAATCAGTCATGAACAATGCCCTAAACCATTAGATAATTTCATTCCCAGTGGTTTCTTTTCTAAGGAAAAGATGTTAGGGGATCCTACTAATAGAGTGTTAGAAGGTACCATTGCTTCATGCCATCAGGCAACCTAATATACAAAGGCCACTACATGATGTTTGTCATGGGTTACAATGGGCTAGGATGTGGTATCAATACACAAGGGCAATTAGAACCCATTCCTATCCCTCACTTCAAATCAAATAAACATGGTTTTGGAATATGACCTCATGATGATCCACCCTTTGAGATTGAAACCACTTCTTCTAAACATGAGA
Source organism: Taxus wallichiana var. yunnanensis (assembly GCA_018340775.1). Lineage (NCBI taxonomy): Eukaryota > Viridiplantae > Streptophyta > Pinopsida > Cupressales > Taxaceae > Taxus > Taxus wallichiana. Next base: position 586,062,325 of record CM031239.1, on the reverse strand, counting down.
TCGATTCATCTCATTCTGATATCGATGTGGATTCCCAATGTAGCCTCTATGAGGATCTTACCTCAACTAACCTATTCCTTGATTCAGTTGTCCTTACCTTGTTCAGATCCAATCCTCAAAACAATTACCAAGTAGTTCTCTTGTATATCCCGAACTATAGATTGGGATCAACAATTTCATGTGCCAATCGACTTCTTTGAGAATGATGAGGCATTTGCAGAATTCATGGGACTCAAGGATTCTATTTTGGTTGGGGATCATAAGAAAGGCTTTGAAATCTAGCTAGACACATTTGTGTACTTTGGATAAGTAGAAAAGATGTTTTGATGCTTGAATAAGAATGTCACAAAAAGAGAAAAAATACTTGAGAGAAACCTGCAGTGCAAGGAATAAACACAAGTCTTATAGTGAAAACTCTTTGAAGAACTCGTAGAAAAATAAAACAAAGAACCTATGGAAAAAATGAGCTATCCATTCAAGGATGATGATGAGCTACCTAAGGAGGTTAACTTTACTCTTCCCTCCGATCCTACCCGGATGGAGAATGCTTTTGAGATGTTTGTGGAAGAAACCATTAGTGTCAACATTGGCTTGGAAGAGGAACCTAGAATGATAAAGTTGGGAGCTTCACTCTTAGCTCAAGAGAAAAAGGTTTTTGTAGAGTTGTTAAGAGAATATGCAGATATATTTACATGGTCATATGTTGATATGTTTGGGTTAGATCCAGACTTAGTCATGCACAACCTCATTGTGTACCCGGACACTAAAATAATCAAGCAAAATTTGATAAATATACACCTTATAGTTGTGATCATTGTCAAGGAAGAACTGGAGAAATTATTAGCTATTGATTTCATTAAGCCCATCGACTATTCAGAGTGGATATCTAATATAGTCCCTATTCAGAAGAAACCTATTAGCATAAGAATCTACATTGATTTTCATGATATCAATAAAGCATGTCCTAAGAATGATTTCCCCTTTCCTAAAATTGATATCATCGTTGATTCCAATGCTAGTTATGAAATGTTGTCCTTAATGGATGGCTTTTCAGGTTATAACCAGATTTGGATTGCAAAAGAGAACCAATATAAAATGACTTTCATCACTCCTTGGGGAATGTTTTATTACAAGGTCATGCCTTTCGGACTCAAGAATGTCGGGGCTACCTATTAGCATGCAATGACTGTCATCTTCCATGACATGATGAATGACATCATGGAATATTGTGTTAATCACATCCTAACCAAATCCAAAAGTAGAGGAGAGAACCCGAAGTGCTTAGGTGTGTTTTTTAGTGTCTTAGGGATTATAAGGTGTGCTTGAACCCCAAGAAGTGTGTCTTTGGCATTTTTTAAGAAAAATCCTAGGTTTCATTGTCTCATGGAGAGGGATAGAAGTGGACCTTGCAAAGGTTACAACTATCATATAAATTCCCCACCTACCACTCTCAAACAACTAAGGAGTTTACAAGGAAAAATTCAAGCAATCTATCACTTTATTTCACAACTTGTGGATAAGTGCCACCCATTTACATGCATCTACTAAAGAAGGATGTTGCATTCAACTGGGGACTAGATTGTCAAAAGGCATTTACATTACTAAAACAATACCTTGTTAACCCACCTATACTCATGCCACCTACCCTAGGAGAACCTCTCCTCTTATACATCTCTCTGCTACCCAATTTGTTATTGGTGCACTACTTGCCAAATATGACCTAGACCATAAACAAAGGGAGGTTTATTACCTCAGTCACACTTTGATTTCCTACAAGTTGAATTACCCATGATTGAAAAGGCATGTTTAGTAGTCATCTTCACCTTTCAGAAACTTTTCCACTATCTCCTTAACAATAAAACCAAACTAATATCCAAAGTTGACCCTCTCAAGTACCTTTTATCCAAACCCTCCCTTATAGGATGAATGGCTAATTGGATCATTCTCCTAAGAGAATTTGATATTGAATTTTGAATCAAAATTCTTAAAGGGAAAAGTATTGGATGATCAGTTGGCGAAGCTCCTCTACCAGGAATGGAACCTTTGTGTCTTGGACCTACCAGATGCATCCATGATGTATGTTGAAGAATATGTAGAATGGAAAGTCCATTTTGATGGATCATTTACCTTCCACGGATCAAGGGAAGGAATAGTTCTCATCACTCCCATGGGTGAGTTTATCCCAAGAGCATTCCATTTGGGATTCCCCTACACTAATAATATTATAGAGTATGAGGAACTCATTACTGGCCTCAATTTGGCTATCACTTGGAATATCAGATAACTACGAGTCATTGGAGACTCCCAACTCATTATTAAGCAAGTTAATGATGAATATAAAGTTAAAGATGAGAAACTTGTTCCATACAAAAATTAGTTGAAACCTTGAAAAAGTATTTTACGTAGATCATATTTGAGAAAAATCCAAGGTCGTATAATAGATCAACGAGATGTTATGGCTATAATTGATCTCTCTTGTGAATTCCACCTCAGAGAGAAAAATGCTTTTCTTTGTAGAGTATTTAAAAATACCCACATTCGACATGCTAGAATCTTGTTTGGCATGTGAAATTATTGGACCATTCTCCCCTTTGTATGACCCTATTTTTAGATACTTACCAAATGGAATATTTCCCAGACATTACCCATTCGAGAAGAAATACCTTATCCTCCGTATAGCCTTCTATACCCTCCTAGAAGGAACCCTTTATCGTCATGGCTACGACAAGAATATGATTCATTTTTTAGACATATCGATTCAATCCATGCTATTAAGGAAGTACATGGTGGTATTTCTAGAGCACACAATAGTTATATGATCTTGGCTAAAAATCTCTTAAGGGTAGGTTATTATTAGCCACCATGGAAGCGGACTATTGTAATTTAGTCAAAAATGTGAGCTATGCCAAAAGTATGGGAACTTGATACATGCATCAGCACATGATTTATAGCCTATTAATACCTTGGCCATTTTCTAAATGGGCTTCGATCTCATAGGGAAGCTCCATCCTTCTTCTTCGATCCCCACACCCACATTATCACTACCATCGAGTATTTTACTAAATGGGTAGAGGTTTTACCTCATACTTACATCACCATTGCATAAATTTCCAAATTCATCATGAGCCATCTCATATGTCATTATGGTATCCCTTCTACCATTGCCACTGATAATGGTAAATCCTTTTAAAAAAATGGTTAAGACATTGTGTCAACGTTTCCATATTCAACTCAAGTGGTCTAACCCTATTACCCCCAAGGTAATGGACAAGATGAATGTACCACTAAAACCCTTGTATGAATCATGGAGAAAATGGTAAGTAAGATTGGCCATAATTGGCACCTACATATACATCCTTCACTCTAGGCCTATCGAACTTCCATCTACACTCCTACTGGTGTGACCCCATATTCCCTATTTTATGGCACTAAAGCCATCATACCCTTAGAAGTGGAGCGTCCCTCCCTAAAATATCTCTCCGGGATTATCTTTATAAATATGAAGACTATAGAGTAGCTCAACTAGTAGATCTAGAATCTGTTGGATGAGAAGTAGATAAGATCGCTTAATCACCTCAAGGTCTACAAGAACAAAGTATCAAGAGGATATAAAAAATGAATCATTCATCATGAATTTTATGTAGGTGATCTAGTGCTAAAATAAAATAAGAAGAATACCATCAAAGACAAAGAAAATAAAGGTAAGTTTGAGGCCAATTGGCTAGGGCCTTATGTGGTGATTGCTAAATATGGGTCAAGAGCTTATAAACTAGCATATTCAGATAGTGAAGAGCTTGGGAACCGATGAACACTATGCATCTCAAGTGGTTTTAAACTTAAAAATAATGATAATAACAAATAAGAACTGAAAAGTATAAAAACAAAGAATAAAATAAGAAAAACATGAAAATTTTGATAAAATAGTAAAGAAAAATAGTTAGTCCATAGGTGAAAACCACACAATTGTGGTGTAGTGGGTAGGTATTTGGGTGAAAATTGGGTTTCGGTACTCAAGGAGGATTTTCCAGTCACAAGTCACTCTTGTATCAGGATGGGAAACCCTCACTACTTTCTAGGGATAACTTCCTTTGCTAGGTCTAGGAACCCTACCAAATCCGTCTTCATTGAGCCGTGATCGGCTTATTTAATATTATATCTACATGAAGGATGTGCCTTTTAATATTCCCATCTAACTTTGGGGGCACCTTCACATTCCACTATCTTATACATACACGCATGAAATTTTTCCTGTTATATATTCCCACATCACACTGGGGGCATCCGCGCTTCTTTGTCCTTGCACATTATTTTCAGAACATGACCTTAGAAAAAAAACATTTAGAAAAGGATACATAAAATCAAAAACATTCCAAAACCTCCTTCTAGGGACAAAGCTACACCATTTGTGCACTCAAAAACATATCCCTTAGGATAACCTAGAAACATTAGAAAATATATATCAATGTTGTTCTACAAAAACAAAGTAGTATTTAGATTTACTTTTAGTTGTTGGTTTGTATAGTATTGATGTGTTGAGCTTCTCAAAGATAGTTTGTTTGCTTACCATAGATTGAATATTGTTTAATTTAATTGTGTATTGCATTGAATTCATTTTTCTTGTATAATATTGGTATGTTTACATCATCTATTGCATGCATCTATTGGGATTCATTTTACTTACTTAGATTGAATGTCAATTTAATCTATTAATTAGAAGAAGTATGTATTCATTTTTTGCATTTGGTTGTGTTGTTTTGTATATACATGTGTTTAGCTTTGTTAACTTTTTCTTGTGTGTTTTTTTACTGCACATCTGTTTTTTATCACATCTATCATCTACCATTCATCACATATAAACATCATTTGATACATCATATATACAAAAATGCTAAGTTTTACATCATGCATGTATACTAAGCTAATCATCACATATCATATCATAAATGTGGGCAAGAGGGATTGTGCATAATCAAAAATCTATCCCCCACACCAATATCATCTAGTATCATCCCAAGTGCTAGAATAGAAATCAGAAACATCCCATAAATCCAAAACATATGATACTATATGTAGATATATCATCAATGCAAAAACATGAAACATAAACATCTCTAAAGCTAAAGTATGTCACATACATAAAAGAAAGGGAGAACATACATCATGATACAATCATCTACAGAACATAAACCATCACCATAGGATCATATCAAAGCAATATACAACAAATAAATCATCGAATATCCATATAATACATGTATAAATGTCTATCTCAAAATCAGGTATACATCATCGATACAATATGCCATCTAAAAGGGGCATGCATAAAAACTCATCCTTCATCAAGATGCATCATCAAAAAAATGGTAAATGAATATGTACATCAATCAAAATCAACCTTTATAAGAGGCATGTATACATATAATACATCTGTACAAAATTAAAATGGAGGAATCAACCATAGCTCTCACCCTCTCTGGGGCTCTCGGGTCCATGTCCTGGGGGACAGAAAAGTGGTGGTTGTGATGGGCTGCAGTGGGGTACCACCATTTTGTCCAGCTATTAGTCATGACAATCGGGTGACAAAATGATCTAGCCGATCAACTCGACCATCGTGATCTAGAACCTATCCCAATCACATCTAGTTGATCAAAGTGAACCACCCACTACTCTACTAGGAATTCTCTGAAATAGGCGGTCCTATAATACAAGGCCTCACCGCTAGCCCTCATAAAATCTTGAATCATGTCGGCATCACCAAAATCGGTGGCTTCCCGAATGGCTATGTCTCTCTCTCTCCTACCAATCAACCTTTATCAACATGGGCCTATTGTGTGGCACCAACCTCTCGATCTTTTTCCCACGCTAGGTGATCGCTTGCACTGGGATCGAACCCGGTCCTCCGAATGACAAAACCTTGTGCCTATGCCTAAGCCTTATCCCTTTGGGTAAAAACCATCTGCACCCAAGTCCGGACTGGTGTAAGAGACTCAATATCAAAACACCGCCCTACTAACTAACTAATATGATGTTTCAAGGCTGCACCATCCCCACTACGAATAGCCTATGCTCTAGCTTGGTATTTCTCGAATGACAATAATCGTATCAAGCGCTAGCATGATCTAGCTTTATTGTCAAAGCTTATACATGTTCCATGGCCTCATCTCTCTCATCAACAACTTGTAAACTATTGCTGAAGTGTAGCTATTTATCCATTATCACCAATGTTGGTTCAAATATTCACTTTACACAATTTGCCCTAATTTTCTATATCCATTTCCCAATTTTTCAAGAAATGTTCATTTGCTTTCGAGATATGGGTTTGCAATTCATCTTTTCCAATTGAATGCTTTGAAAATGCCCTAAATTTTGTTGTGTTTCCCTATATTTGAACAAATTTCCAAGTTTCCCCTTCTATAACCTAAATTTTTCCTTCCACAACTTGCCTCATTTTTCTTTCACAAACGTAAAAATTTGAAACAGATCAAACCTAAGTTTTCATTGTTAAAATATCATTCCCCAGGCCTAAATCATTGACAAATCATGTTTCATTGGATTCAAAACCAAAAAATCCACCTTCCTTGGGTAAAAATTCAATTTGGGCACCCTCTATATTTTTCACATTTGATGGGCTCTTGGGCGTCAAATTAATCATTCTGGATTTTGGTGACGTGGTAGGCTCTCATTGGGGAAGGTTGAAAAAAAAATTTATAACTTGTCATTTTTGAAATTTTGGCAAAAGGAAAATTTTTGTCCGAAGCCCCCTAAGTTTTGCAGTTGATGTGCCTATGTGGCATGATCTGATTGGTTGATGGATCGGTGGGTGGCAGGCCGCACTTAGGAAATTTTCTTCCATTATGGAAAATTTCTCAAAATCAAATTTTTCCCGAAGGCCCGCAGTGAATGGCATGATGACACATGCCACAGGAGGGCCAAGTAGATGGCAAAGGACTTGGGAAAATATTGGTGTTTTTTGGCTCAGGGTGTTAGGGGAAAAATTTGGCCCATGAGCCCACACCCAATGGGAAGGTGACACGTGTCTCAGGCAAAGTGGGGTCACTTAAATTTTTCTTCAATTTTTGAAAATTCTCAATGTCAATTTTTGCCCTCAAGCCTACCTCTAATAAGAAATGGATACGTGTCCGGAGAGTCAAGCATGGAGAGGTGAATAGTTGGAAATTTTTGAAGCTTTTGAATTCAAATGCCAAAGAAAAATTTCAATCTGGAGGCCCGCATCTAATAGGGAAGTGACACGTAAGTGGGGGATGAAATCGAGGGGTGGAGGTTTGGAGAAATTTGAAGTTTTTTAACTTCAAAGGGTAAAAAGGAAAATTTTGGCTCAAGAGCCCATGACGAATGAAAAGTGGACACGTGTCCCGGATTTGGTGGAGATGAGGAGCGCAGAGGGAAAATGAAAAAAATTATAAGTTTTGGCAAAAATCTCAAAACCAAAAACTTGTTCGTGGCCCCGAGGGGAAAAGTTGAAGGTGTCCCCCACATCCAATCAGGGGTGACACGTGGCACATTTCAAAGGGTGAAAAGGAGAGTGCGGGCCCATAGAGGTTTTTGTGCTCGTGAAAGGTTGAAGGCAGAATGGAAGGGATGGCTCCGCATCTAATGGGACAGTGACACGTGGTAGAAGGAGCAGCGGGTGTTCGGGCCCACAGAGAATTTTGAGAAAATTTTCCTTTTCTCAAAAATGTGGCAAAATTCATCAAATTATCCCGCAATTTTTGGTGGGGCCCACGTGAGGACATGTGGCGTGTCCAGGGGGCATGCGGGGAAAATTTTCAAAATTTTCCCGAAGTAAAAAGGTTTGAAATGAATTTTGGAGGCAAAGGCCTAGTCCAATGGTATTTGGACACGTGTCCCACCCCATCCAAAGACAAAAAGGAGAATATTTAAGATCTCATCTGACATGTGGAGGGCAGAATTTTAAAGTTGATTTTAATCAATGGCAGCTGTGTAATTTCATTTTTGGGCGCCATGGAAGCTCCAAGAAGTGTGGAATCATCATTTTTGCACCAAATCACATGAAATTTTATATGAAATCACATCCCCTCGACCTTTTGGATGCAATGGCATCATTTATTTGAGCTAATTTAGTGCCATGTAGTGTTTTTCATGAAATATTTTTCTCAACCCATGTAAAAACGTGAAAGGTAAAAAATGAAAAGTTGCAGAGTTAAAATGATGAGGGAAAAAGGTATAAAATGATTACAAATGCATGTTGGCATGTCTGAATACCAAAAACGTGACCCTAAGATGGATAAGGATCTAAATTCATGCAATATTTTAAACTATTTGTGCATCCTCGGATTATGCGAGCTATTTTATAGTTTGGTGTCATTTTCATGAAATGGATAAGAGTTGTGTAACAAATTTGATCCCTTAAGCATATTATTTGCTTGGGATGTAAGGATCCAGGGTGGTAGGGGGTATATGATGCATTTTTGAGGCATTTTTAAGGTATGTTGAGAATTTTGGAGAGGAGAGAAGAATTTTCATGTGGAAAACCTGGAAGAAGTCCATTTCTTTTGGAGAGACCGCCTGAGAGCCATTTTGGTTTCTGTTTGCATCGAATGTTCATCATGTTGAGTTGGTTTTAGCTATAAAGCCATCAAAAGCTTTGAGATTGTCTAAATAACATTCCCTTGCTGATACATCTCATCAAATTCTTGGATTAACTGGTTTTATATCTTGGAAAAGCTTGCATGCACTTATATTTCAGTATGTTTTTAATTTGTGTTTCATGCTCATGTTGCAATCTTGTGTTTAGGATATCTCTGATCATACAGGGTCTCATTTCTAGTTGATGGTTTAATAGAATTTGTAATATTGTATTCGTAAGATCTTTCATCGATAGAAGATAAACAAATTTAAAATCATCTTACTTGTCCTTCATTAATGAGACTATCTATAAACCTTTGGGTGTACCTTAGGTTATGATTAAATAGGGATTCTTGGATGTTTCATTGATATTTTGCTTCAAGCCTTTGTGGCAGGTTATCAAAGTTTTATGGAATAGTGCAAATTTGGGCATCCATGTGCACACATCCTGGTTGAAAGATAACTTCAAATTCATTGAAACATCTCTCGTTGTTTAGGTGTTGTAATTTATTTGCAAAGTTTCCCAAAGAAGGTAATGACTTCTAACTACTCTTGTTCCAACATCTCTCATCAGAATTTAATTTTATACTAACTCATCCTACCTATAATACCCCTGCATTTTCATTATGTGTCCACCAAATAATTCAATCCTTTCACTAAAATGTGCAAAGTTGATCGGGGTTTTATCATGTCTTTAAATGACTCTATCTTTGTTTTGAAAACATTTCCATCATTTAGTAAGAATAACTCCTTTGAGTTTGGATAATGGATACTTGATCATGTTTTCACAAGGCCTCTTCTATGTCATATGCAAAACATAAGGATAACTCCATCTCCTTACCATATAAGGGTTGCAATATAGGTTCTCTTTCCTTGGTTGATAGGCACAACTTAAAATAGTGAGGGTTAGATCAAAACCCTCTTGAAGGTGCTATCCACTCCCTCAATTCTTGAATGAAAACAAGCAGATAGGTGCATCCTCAGCTACAAATGACATATAAGTCATCTATCTATCCTTGAGTGTCTTGTGCAAGTTCTTGATGTTGTTCAAGTTATGAAGGAGATTAAATCTAGATACCAACACCCGAGTGGCACCATTTCCGGGGAGTTTCTTTGATTTCTTGGTGGTTTTGAAGTATTTGAGAGGTTTGAGCATTTGTGTGATTAAGTATTTGAGCTGTTACATTCTTGAGATATCATTTCATACTCCAGATTTGCATATTTTAGGTAAAAGATTTCAAGCTCAGCCTGCTTTTCTCATTTACTAGTAGTTTATATGATTTGGATACATTGTTTTTGGTTGAATTAAGAAGAGAAAGATCTGAATTGTAAACCCTTGCAAAGTTTTCATTCATAGCATGCATTTAATAGAATATTTTAGTGCTTTATTGCACAACTAAGGTGGAAATACTTAGTGGCGACTCCATGTTGTTGGGATCTTCAAATACCATTTTTCTAACACATTTTTATCGTTTGAAATTTGTTGTTTAAATCTGTCAAGCTGGAGGGAAGGAGATCCCTCTTCATCAAGGACTCTTCTAAGAAGTTTCTCACCGAATCAAGAAGCTTAGAACTAGAAGGAAGAAGAGTGTGGAAAGTGGTTGGTGATTTGGTTGCAAGGAAAGAGATCCCCATAGTTGATTTTGAAGGAGAACAACCTGTCATTAAAGATTATAATTCTTCTTCAAGTAGATTTGATTCAGGAAATCTTCTTGCTGATTTTCATTCTCCATCGTGTGGGGACCTTCTTGTGTATTTAAAAACTTTATCCTAAATATTCTCTTGTGGTTTCTAATTTTCCTAAAGTTTATCAAGAGAGAAATCCTTTGGGGGTTATCATTTTAAAGATCATTAATCTATTTCAATCGGACCCATTACTACTCCTCATTAGCTTGTTTCACCTCCAAGATCACCCTCACCAAACAATATGGCTCATCTTAGACCTCCATTTTTCATTAACACCTTTGGTCCTATAAATTTTGAAGGGATGGATGGTTATCCAAATGTTGTCCCACAAGATGTGAGAAAGAGGTTACCGAAATTCCAAGGTAACAATGCCATTATTGGAGATCAGCATCTCAAACTCTTTATTAACATGATGAAATATTTTGAGATAGAATTTGAGGATGTGTATATTAAATTTTTTATCCATACACTTGAGGAAGATGCAAGAGATTGGTACAAAGCTCTACCGATAACTCTATTGATTCATGGACTGAGATGAGTAATGCATTGATTATAATAAGGAGACAAAACAGATCCAAGGTTCCTTCTATCCGAGTTTGAGAACATCAAGAAGAACCCTAATGAGACCGCTCATGATTTCAATACAAGATTCAATAAAAATTGAGAAGGATTCCTATCATTTTGAGGCCTTGTGATGAGTCTTTCTTGATCAAATATGCAGATGCATTTGATAAAAAGCCAGCCTATTACTTGAGAGACAAAAATCATACAAACTTGAGGTAAGCTTTCACCATGGCACTTCAAATTGAAAATATATCAAGGCTATTGGTAAACCACTTAAGAGGGATGGTGTGAAGTTGATAAACCCCGAGAAGCCTCAGGGCTAGCAAGGGTGCTGATTTGGAATATGTTTTCAAGACTTTGGCAGGGGTTGTCAAAGAAATTTCTTACAAATTATCCGGGAGGAGAAAGGAATTGGGAAAAGTTCACAAGGAAAGAAAAGAACTCAAAACCATGATAGATTTGGAAATCATCCTAGGGGTGATCAAAGACAACATGATAGAGGTAAAGGGCCTATTGGATCTGCAAATAGACAACCCCAAGTATGTGAAAATAGAGTGGTTCTCGACCCTCATTCTGCAAGAGTTGTTGCAGTTCAAGAAATTATAGATATGGATTAGTTTGATAGATCTTTTCTTCCTCATCCTCCATGTGAAATGGATCAGCAAGGTGTTGATGATGATGATGAGAATTAAATAAATGATGACATTTTTATGATGGGTAGCTCTTCAAGCTCACAACAAGAAACAACATCAACAGATGTGATAAGTGCAAGGACTGCTACAAACTTTTGGTATTGCATAAAGAGGGTTCCATTTCTTTCTCTTCTTCAAACTCATGATGTAGATGTAGTTCGGGACTTTGAAATTCCTAATAATGAATTTGAATATCTAAGGGATTTAATGATCAAGAATTATGATGGTGGTATTCCTTCGGAAGGAAGATAGACAATTGTTTATGAGTGTTGTGGTTGGTCAAGAGAAAGAGTACATTACTATAAGTAAAGTTGTTAGAGGAGCTGGTCGTCAAGCCAAGTCAAAGACACCCTTGATCGCAAGCATTCCCAAAGACAATCCTAGAAAAGAAATAATTACCAAGAACCCCTGTTATCCCATGCAAATATATCAGTCCTCTTCATACCTGTGCTACTAAGAATACTTATCCATCTGATGAACCTTCTTGTCTCCCTTCCAATGTTGTTTTACCAAAGAATGTTCCATATGATATAGCCCAAGTTTTGAGCCAAATTAAAGTGAGTGTTCTAATTATTGAATTGCTTAGAATTCTTGAGCATAAGAAGAGAGCATTCGAGTACTTGGGATTGAAAGAAGAAAAGATTACCCCAAGCAGAAATATGAATGTTGTTGAGAATCCTCTTCAAAGCATTGTTGGCCTTGAAATACCTCCACCAATGGAAGATCTTGGAGAGGTGCCTGAAGTATATTTGGGGACATCCTTGGTTGATTCCCAATTGAATGTTGATCCATTTTTCACAAATTTTCTCATTAAAGGTAGGTTGCTTCACAATTACATGTTTGATTCCAGTGCATCATGTAATGTCATGCCTCTAGAAGTCATGAATGAGTTGGATATCAAAGTGACAGCAACATATGGGAAGTGTACAGCCATGGATTCAAGGGAAGTGCCGGTTGTTGGTTTTGTGAAGGGGTTGGTAGTGTAACTTGCAGCCTATCCGGGTAAGAATTTAAAACTTGATGTTGTAATTGTTGACTTCCTTGCCAAATGGGGTATGCTTTTGTCAAGAAAATGGGCTGCAAGTGTTCAAATGGACATTACTTTCACCACCATTCCCATTGAGGGAAGCCTTTTCAAACTCTATGGTGAAAAGAAGATGTTACACTTTATCGAAGATCCCAACAATGCTTCTTATGAAGTGTTATTTGCTGATGTAGATGTTGAAAACTTCATTGGTTTTGCTAATGGAAAAGAGAATAAGATGGAAAAATCAGAGTGCCTTGGTATGGTAGGTTCTCCATGGACATTACTATTTGATGGAGCTTGCTCCAAAGTTGGAAATGGTGCTGGTATAGTGTTGGTTTCTCCCAGTTTGGAAGAGTTTCCTTTCTCCTTCAAGCTCAATTTTGAATGTACTAATAACATTGTTGAGTATGAGGTATTATTATTGGGATTAAGGATTACATGGAAGTATGGAGTAAAGGATATTGTTGCCAAGGGAGATTCAGAGTTGATTGTCAAGCAAGTAAGAAAGTTATATGCCACAAAAATCAGCGTATAAAACAATATAAGCATGTTGTTTGGGACTTGATTGAAATGTTTGATTCCTTTAACATTGTTTACCATGATAGAAGTCTTAATACTATTTCTGATAAGCTATATTTTTGGGTTCTAGATTTGACAATTACAGCGTTTCACCTTTTTGTGAATATAACATTGAAGTGTTAAAAAGGCCGGTTGTTCGGATAATGTGAAGCATTGATGATTTTTGATGACGATGCGCAAGTGTTAAGATTCTTACAATGCCAAGGTGAGTTTTCTAGTCATAATATTGATTGGGAACCAATGGTATGCATGAATGAAGGTAGAGAAACTTTGTTTGACAAGGATATTATACAATTGAAAAAAATACCATTCCTAAAGGTCTTGTTGCACTTGAATCCAATTTTAGCAATGTTGATTGCATCATAAATAGAAACTTGTTTGCTTCAAGGGATGTGGAAGAGCACAACTTGGGAACTAAAGACAAACCAAGGAAGATCTAGTTGGGAAGCCATCTCAGCAAAGAGGAGAAATAGTCCTATGCCCAACTTTTAAAGAAATATCAAGACTACCTTGCTTGGTCTTATTCAGAGCTGAAGGCATATAGAGAATATTTATTTCAGCATGAGATTCCCCTTGAGGCCAAGACTAAGCCATTTAGACAAAAACAAAGGCCCATTAATCCACTTCTATCCATGAAAATGCAAGAAGAGTTGAAGAAATTGAGAGATGGTGGCATCATTCAGCCTACTAGATACTCATCTTGGGTGGCAAACCTTGTCCCAGTTAGAAAGAAGAACAGGGATATCAGAATTTGTGTGGATTTTAGGAATCTAAAAAAGCTTCTATGAAAGACAATTACCCTTGCTAAAAAAATATTTTGCAGCTTGTAATAGGGTCATAAATTCTTTCTACTTTGGATGGTTTCTCCAGATACAATCAAGTAGTTGTCAAAGAATCAAAAAGACTTAAGACAATATTCACTACTCCTTGGGGGACTTATGTTTTTGTAAGGATGCCTTTTGGATTGATGAATGTTGGTGCTACTTTTCAAAGGGTGATGGATGTTGCCTTTGCTAGTTATATCAATGAATTTATTGTAGTTTACCAAGATGATGTAACTATTTTTTCAAGCGCAAAAGCAAGCGGACCATTTGCAACACCTAGAGAAGATGCTAATTAGATGTAGAGAGTATGGCATTTCACTTAATCCAAAGAAGTGTCATTTTGGTGTGAAAAAGGCCAAGCTGTTGGGGCATATTGTGTCCAAAGAAGGTGTTATGATAGACCCTGAGAGAGTGGAAGTAATTAGCAAGGTGCCTTTTCCAATAACCAAGAAAGGTATCCAATCTTTCTTTGGCAAAATTAATTTTATTAGAAGGTTTGTTTCTAATTTTGCTGAGCTAACTCTTCCAATCACGAGCATGCTAAGAAAGGATCAAGTTATCAAGTGGGAAGAGGTTGCCATTCAAGCTTTTGAAGGAATAAAGGATGCACTTAAGCATGCACCTGTTTTGGCAGCTCCAAACTACAAGAGACCTTTCCAAATCTTCTCTTTTGCATCTGAATTTACTATTGCTTCAGTTTTGTTACAAAAGGATGAAAATGGAGCTGAGAGGCCTATTGATTTCTTTAGCAAGGCTTTACAAGTAGCTGAATTGAAGTATACAATCATGGAAAAACAAGCATTTGCATTGGTAAAAGCAACAAAGATTTTCAGGCCCTACATTTTGAGTTCAAAGGTTGTTGCTTATGTTCCCCACACCATGGTTAAAGACATCTTATCAGACATGGAGATATCAAGCAAGATATGTATATGGTTCAACAAATTACAAGAGTATGATATGGATATCCAAACAACAAAGCTGGTAAGAGGTTTGGGCCTTGCCAAGCTCATGGCTGAGAGTAATTTGTAGAATGTAGAAGTGAATCAGCTAGAGGAAGAAAGGGCAGATCTTCTTGACAAATTGATGAATTCTGAATGGTACAAGGATGTGGTCTTCTACCTCAAGCACCTATGTTGTCCTAGTCACTTGAATAAAAATCAGAAAAGAGCCCTCAAGCTGGCTTCTCAGAAATATATCATAATGAGACCTTTGGTTGGCTTGGAAGAACCCGAAGGTGTCCTCTTGAAATGCATAAATGCAGATGAATCTCCCAAGTTGATTGCTGATTTCCATGGGGAGTTTGTTGAGGACATTTTATGTGAGAGTGACAACACATAAGATTTTAAGAGCTGGTTATTGCTGGCCAACTCTTTTTAAAGATGTAAACTAGCTAGTTAGAAGATGTGATAGTTGCCAATGCTTCTCGGGAAGATTGAAAGCTTCAAGTTCCCTTCCTTTGCATCCTGTATCAATTGAATCTCATTTCAAGCAATGGGGAATGGATTTCATTGGTGAGATTTCAGATCCTTCTAGTGCTGGTCATAAATGGATCCTTATAGCAATTGATTATTTTACAAAATGGGTTGAAGCCATTCCATCTAGAAAGGAAACACACCAAGTGGTAAGGGATTTCTTACTTGAATCATATCATATGTAGATTTGGTGTTCTAGTTAAGATTGTATCGATAATGCCATGTGTTTTAGAGCCAAGCCTTTGATGGCAATGTACAATGAATATGGGATAAACTTGACTTTTCTATAAACTACAATCCACAAGGTAATGGAAAATCGAATCAAGTAATTAGAAGAACCTTGGAAATCAACAAGAAGAAGTGGGAGAACATTTGAAATTTGCGGTGTGGGATGATAGAATAACTTTGAAAAGAGCAACTAGTAAAAGTCCATTTGAATGGGTGTATAGAACTCAAGGCTTTGCTTTGCCATTACACTGTAATTATCCACTTTTTAGTTTTCTCAATTGGAAGATCAAGAACATGGCCCATATGAATCAAGAATCAATCAGATCATTGAGTTGGATGAAGAAAGGAGAGCTTCTCATTAAAGGCATGTCAGGTTTTGGGAGAAATTGAAGAAGTGGTTTGATAAGAAAGTCACCCTAGAGATTTCGGTGTTGGAGATCTAGTTTTTCTATGGGATAACGAGGCATGAAGACAAGCGCAAGCATGACAAGTTTGATGCTCATGGATGGGCCCTTATGCCATTGATACCCGGATTGGAGAAAATACATTTTTTCTCAAGGATTTGGATGGGGATTTGTTGGAGCTTCCTGTTAATGGCAGACATTTAAAACATTTCTTGGATTAAATCCCCATGTGAGGTATGCACAAGTTGTACATTTTGTATAGTCCTTGTTTTTGTTTTGTCTTTTTCTATTGTTGGCTCGTGGTTTTCCCTTTTGTCCTTGGCAACCATGGTTGGTCTAGTTTTCTCGGTCCTTTTTGGTGAAAATTATGGTTTTTTTGGGTTGCAAATGTGTTTTTAGACTCCTTGCTCAATGGATTTTTGGCACTTGGTCTACGTTGTGATCTTGTGGCACTTGCTAGGAGTTCCCATCCCCAAGCAAGAGCCAATGTTGGTGCAAATATTCACTTTACACAATTTGCCCTAATTTTCTATATCCATTTTTTCCCAATTTGTCAAGAAACGTTCATTTTCTCGAGCTGGGGGTTTGCAGTTCATCTTTTCCAGTTGAATGCTTTGAAAATTCCCTCAATGTTGTTGTGTTGCCCTATATTTGAACAAATTTCCAAGTTTCCCCCTTCTATAACCTAAATTTTTCCTTCCCATGGGATGCCTCATTTTTTCTTTGTCAAAACGTGCAAGAAATTTGAAACAGATCAAACCCGAGTTGTTTGTTGTTAAAATCTCATTCCCCAGGCCTAAATCATTGACAAATCATGTTTCATTGGATTCAAAACCAAAAATTTGCCTTCCTTCGGTAAAAATTCAATTCACGGGGGTATCCTAAGTATTTTCACGTTTGATGGGCTCTTGGGCGTAAAATTAATCATTACATGCTTTTGGTGATGTGGAAGGCTCTCATTGGTCAGGAAGGTCGAAAAAATGTTATAACTTGTCATTTTTTAAATTTTGGCAAAAGGAAAATTTTGTTTGCACCCTGCGATCTTTGTAGTGATGTTCCTACGTGGCACGATTTGATTGGTTGATGGATCGGTGGGTGGTGGGCCACACTTAGGAAATTTTCTTCCATTATGGAAAATTTCTCAAAATCAAATTTTTTCCCGAAGGCCCGTAGCGAATGGCATGATGACACGTGGCACAGGAGGGCCAGGTGGATGGCGAAGGACTTGGGAAAATTTTGGTGTTTTTTGGCTTAGGGTGTCAGGGGAAAAATTTGGCCCATGAGCCCATGCCCAATGGGAAGGCGACACATGTCCAGGATGGTCAGGCGGGTGGCGGGGGTCACTTAAAATTTTTCTTCAATTTTTGAAAAATTCTCAATGTCAATTTTTGGCCCGCAAGCCCACCTCCAATAAGAAATGGACACATGTCCAGGAGAGTCAGCATGGAGAGGTGAATAGTTGGAATTTTTGAAGTTTTTTGACTTCAAAATGCCAAAGAAAAATTTGATCTGGAGGCCCGTATCGAATAGGAAAGTGACACGTATGCAGGGGATGAAATGGAGGGGCGGAGGTTTGGAGAAATTTGAATTTTTAACTTCAAAGGGTAAAAGGAAAATTTTGGCTCAAGAGCCCATGATGAATGAAAAGCGGACACGTGTCCCAGATTTGGCGGAGATGAGGAGCGTGGAGGGAAAATGAAAAAAATTATAAGTTTTGGTGAAAAATCTCAAAACCAAAAACTTTTCCGTGGCCCCGACCGAAAAGTTGAAGGTGTCCCCCCACATCCAATCAGGGGGTAACACATGGCACATTTCAAAGGGTGAAAAGGGAGAGCGCGAGCCTCGCAGAGGTTTTTGTGCTTGTGAAAGGTTGAAGGTAGAATGGAAGGGATGGCTTCGCATCCAATGGGACAGTGACACGTGGTAGAAGGAGCAGCGGGTGTTTGGGCCCATGGAGAATTTTGAGAAAATTTTCCTTTTCTCAAAAAGGTGGCAAAATTCATCAAATTAGCCGATAATTTTGGTGGGGGCCCACGTGAGGACATGTGGCACGTTTAGGGGGCATGCGGGAAAATTTTCAAAATTTTCGAAGTCAAAAAGGTTTGAAATGCATTTTTGGAGGCAAAGGCCCGGTCCAATGGTATTTAGACATGTGTCCCACCCCATCCAAAGACAAAAAGGGAGAATATTCAAGATCTCATCTGACACGTGGAGGGCAGAATTTTAAAGTTGATTTTATTCAACTAAGCTGTAATTTCATTTTGGGCACCATTGAAGCTCCAAGAAGTGTGGAATCATTATTTTTGCACCAAACCACATGAAATTTTATATGAAATCGCATCCCCTTGACCTTTGGGATGTAATGGAATCATTTATTTGAGCTAATTTTGTGCCCTATAGTGTTTTTAGTGAAATATTTTCTCACCCCATGTAAAAACAAGAAAGGTAAAAATGAAAAGTTGCAGAGTTAAAATGATGAGGGAAAAAGGTATAAAATGATTGTAAATGCATGTTGGCATGTCTAAATGCCAAAAATGTGACCCTGAGATGGATAAGGATCTGAATTCATGTAATATTTTAAAATATTTGTGCGTGCAATATGCGAGCTGTTTTACGAGTTTGGTGTCATTTTCATGAAATGGATAAGAGTTGTGTAACAAATTTGATCCCTTGAGCATATTTTTGCTTGGGATGTAAGGATCCAGTGGCGGGGGTATATGATGCATTTTGAGGTGTTTTGTAAGGTATGTTGAGAATTTTGGAGGAGGAGAGAAGAATTTTCATGTGGAAAACTGGAAGAAGTCCATTTCTTTTGGAGAGACTGCCTGAGAGCCATTTTGGTTCCTATTTGCATCGAATGTTCATCATGTTGAGTTGGTTTCAGATGTAAATCCATCAACAAGTTTTGAGATTTTCTAAATAACATTCCCTTGTTGATACATCTAATCAAATTCTTTAATTAACTTGTTTTATCTCTTGACAAAGCTTGCATACACTTATATTTCAGTATATTTTCAATTTTTGTTTCATGCTCATGTTGCAATCTTGTGTCTAGGATATCTCTGATCATACTGGGGTCTCATTTCTAGTTAATGGTTTAATGGCATTTTTAATCTTGTATTCGAAGATCTTTCATCCGATAGAAGATAAACAGATTTAAAATCATGTTTACTATCCTTGATTAATGAGACTATTTGTAAACCTTTGGGTGTACCTTAGGTCATGATTAAATAGGGATTCTGGATGCTTCATTGATATTTTGCTTCAAGCCTTTGTGGCGGAGTTATCAAATTTTGTATGGAATAGAGCAGATTTGGGCATCCATGTGTGCACACATCCTGGTTGAAAGATAACTTCAAATTCATTGAAAATCTCTATTGTTTAGGTGTTGTAATTTATTTGCAAAGTTTCCCAAAGAAGGTGATGACTTCTAACTACTCTTTCCCAACATATCTCATCAGAATTTAATTTTATACTAACTCATCCTACCTACAATACCCCTACATTTTCATTGTGTGTCCACAAAAGAATTCAATCCTTTCACTAAAATGCACAAAGTTGATTAGGGTTTTATCATGTCTTTAGCAGCTCTAGCTACGCTTTGAAAACATTTCCATCATTTAGTAGTGACAACTCCTTTGAGTTTTGATAATGGATACTTGATCATGTTTTCACAAGGCCTCTTCTATGTCATATGCAAAACATAAGGATATATCCATCTCCTTACCATATAAGGGATGCAATATATGTTCTCTTGCCTTGGTTGATAGGCACAACCTAAAATAGTGAGGGTTAGATCAAAACCCTCTTGAAGGTGCTATCCACTCCCTCAATTCTTGAATGTAAACAAGCAAATAGGTGCATACCCAGCTACAAACAACATATAAGTCATCTATATATCCTTGAGTGTCTTATGCAATTTCTTGATGCTATTCAAGTTATGAAGGAGATTAAATATAGATACCAACAACCATCACCCACCTTTGGAGCATGAAGTGGCGGGCCCTTCTATGGAAATAGCTACCGTAAGGGGGAATATATCCGCACTAGAATGCCTATTGGAGGAAAATATATATTTGGATCCCTAGGTTCCTATCTCTCGTCTCGAGTCTGGGTCCCCTATCTTTATGGCTACTATTAATGGGGACCTTATCCCCCTCATCTAGCCATCAAATGGATCATCATCATCGCCACCACCTCCACCCTCATCATCATGGAAATGGCCACTCTTAGACTAGTCAAGAAACATGGAATCATTCCATTTTACTAGGGGGCATACTGCGGAGTACAAACAGATCTCTAATCTATGTCTCGTACTCCACATTGTTGGTACCACATGTAAAAATATGGTGGGACCCTACCCTTACACTTTGTGGCCCCATATCAAAATACTCTTTGGCCCTACGAGCATACCACATATCTAGCCCAGGTACATCTTGGGTAATTCCAAACTATCTCTAACACCGATCTACCCTATATATCTCCCGCATATAGTTGTGGTTTCCCAACATAAAGTTCTCAACTATCACAGTGTTGAGCTCTAGGCCATCCTAAGGCCACTGAAAATGTCTGTAAGGCCTCCATACTATGGCAGCCTATTGTAACTCATCTAACTCATGGTGGTAGTGGTAGGCATCTCCCATATGTGGCTGCACATCATCCCTAATTAGAACCCATCCCATAGAAGAAGGCTCCTCTAGAGCTCAAGCTCTCAACACACCTATGGGGTGACCAATAGCAATATGGTCCCATGCCCAAATATGTAGTAATCTGGTTGGTCCTACCATCTTCTAACGGTAGTATGTGATCAAATGAAGGTCCTAATATAAGTGCACTAGTATGCACTGACCCTAACAATATGTCTCCCCCTTGATCAATCCATGTATCACTCCGATGAGGCCAAGCAAAAATGAAGCATTGGTTTTGCAGGGAGTAAAACTCCACTAACAAAAGCCATTAAGTAGACTACAACTCGATCAAGTTAGGGATCCTCTATACACCCTGATAATTTGACTATCATCCCATGACATGGTATCATTGGGATGTCGAATAGCTCAATAATACACCGATCAATATCGGGATGGTGATGGGTATACTAGATCAGCTCACCCTAGATAGGAACCCACATAATGCGCCATATGTCCTCCAAATTAATCATGATCTCACTAGTGGGTGGCCTAAAACTTTCGAATATTTTATTCCATCGCTTGGATAGAGTTGTAAGGGAGGTCGTGATCTAAGATAATCTATGGCATATCAGCCATGTAAGATAATCTAGTGACATATAGGAGAATATCTAATATCCTCCTATTATCCTCATCGAATTGTGCCTCTATCACTACTAGTCAGCCATATCTCTCACGGGTATGAAGGATGGGTAATATACGCTACAAGAAAACACACACATGTTAGGGTTACATTTCTATCTACTTCTATCTAATTTTCTAAACAAAAATCTCTCATTCCATCTAACATGCTAATTTTTCACCTTCTTCTACAAACCATCTAGTCTATTTTTCATCTGTACTTAGCTATTTGGTTATAAGGATGAATTTCCCCTTTTCCCTACCGTGTGCCTCTACTTCGGCACTTGTGTGCCTATCTTGGATTATACACTCCCAACATGTATACACATTTTCTTTGACACATATGCACCCCGCCCGTGTGTGCTTCCCCCTATTTCTACCTATTCTTCCTATTTTACCAGAATGCATGTGCCCCTAGTGCGACACATATGCTCAACCTTTGACATGTGTGCATGCATGTACATGTTTTTCCCCCATGCGTGTACACCCTCCTTTTTTCATATACTTGGGTGTGTACCTATTTTTCAACATGTACACATACGCGTGCCGTCAATCTGAGGCATGCCCATGCGTGCATCCATCGAATCAACACATGTGCATGCACACATTCACAAAAAACACCTAATCTACCCTAAAAAGGATGTTAAAACCACATTAAATGCATGATGGAAAGAAGGGATAAGGCACTCACATAAGGTCCATCCACTAGGTCCCAAAGGAACTCTCGGATGTGATCTTCCCATCTCGCTTTCTTGGTAGCCTCGCCATCTCACTCTAGGGCTCTCGCTCTCGCTCACGGTAAAAATTCAAGAGCTCTACCACAAATGAACTGGTAGTGATTGTTTTAACCCCCCGGGGTGGGTATATTAGGCTGATGTGGCGCCCCCAAGAAATGTTTTCTCTGTTGTGATCACTCTAGTACTTCTTCTAATTGAAATGATTATTTTTATATCTAAAATGATTATTTCTACTTTTATTTTACACGTTGAGGACTCGGAACCACCCCTGTGGTCACTTTTTTATCCTAGAAATATTTATGAATATCCATGTGCACCATTTTCCTATCATTTTTCTTCTATTTTTCCTCTCTTTTTCCTATCACGATGATTATTTTATTAAATAATCATTGTTGCTTAAATTCTTTTCTCGCTAGGGCATTTTGTTGCTATCTAATACCCTTGCCTTTACTCTTAGGAATTTTCACATGTTGTTAGGAGATATTTGATCTCTTATGTAGTTCTTTTGACTAATCAAAAATTTAAAAATTATAAAACCATTCAAAAAGCCAAAAAAATCATAAAATTTTGAAAATGGACTAAAATTGGTAAAAGCTCATTTATAGCTAAAATATGTGTCTCTCACATGGAACTCATCTCGTATCTTGCTAACATTTTCACATGTTTTGAAACAATGACTCACAGATCACCTAACTCCACAATCATTTTTCAAAATCTATGCTACTTACTTTGTTTGTAGTCTAGGGCACATTCGGTTGCCTCGTACTATTTTCATCATGCACTTTACTTTTCCATTGGATCCAAGTGTCCTCCATCCTTTCCCTTACAAATAAAAATTTCTTGGGGCATAATTTTAAACCCTTGAAATTTATTAGAACATTTGGGACTACATATCTATAATAAAATATTTGTGTAACTATCTTGAACATTGTTAGTTTGCGTGTGTGATTGTACTTATTTCCACGTTAGATGAGTTTGTTTACTCGTATTACATTCCATGTTTGTATGTAAGGCGTTATTGTTTTAACAAGGGTTTGTTGTTTATATCTTGAATTTTCATGTCATTTTACACTTCTAGTGTATACTTACATTTTAATAAGGACCGATGATGAGGATTTAAGCAACATTATTATAAAACAATTTTTAGCACTGGTTTGTGGATAACTCAATACCCCCTTTTCTTGTTATTGTCTCATCTTCTCTTCTTTACTCTTTTTATCATTGATTGAGTTTCTTCTATCATCCCATCAACACTTGAGGGGGCATCATACCTTCATCCTACTAATTTTTCTTCTCCTCCTTCAAAAATTTTCTACTCATTTATACTTGTCTACTTTCTTTGAAGTGACGTAGCTTACGTCACCCCAAAGATGGGAAAATGTAATGTAGACACCCGTAGTTTGGTCAAAACACTATTATTCCTAGTAGTACACTAACTTTTCTTCTCCTCACAAATTGACTACATACCGATAGTTAGACCTATCTAACTCCTCTTTTATGATAGTTTTTTTGTCATATTCCTCTTATAAGTCCACTAAGTAGGCTAATATAGCCTCTTATTGGCTAAATCCTCTTCTTATTCCCCTATAGACCACTTTTATTAGCTTCTTGAAGTATCAATCCATTCCATTGGATTATTTGAGCCTCTCACAACTCTTTCAAAACCCTAATTTCTCTCTAAAACAAGATTAATTAGCCTAACCTAGGTTAACTAGTCCTAACCATGGTCAACCTCTTCTAAACCTAGTCAAATCTTACTTTGACTTGCTAAGAGTGATTTTTGGGCTTTTTCATTTGTCCCACATGTACCCAAATCTCCCACTTTCCCAAATGGAAAACTATAAGTAGCCTAATACCCCCTCTCATTTCCAAGAACACTTCTTCCCTCTAACATAAACTATAGTATTATTATTAGGATTAAGATTTTATTTCATTTATTGAGCTATTTTATTTACCATTGCAACACATGCAATCATAGAGTAAATGGGAAGAACCATTGGCCTTGAAGCCATTAATGGTGAGCTCCCATTCTCTTAAGCACAAACTGATTGGTTAGATCCTTATTAGTCTCATTTACTTAATCTTTCAAGAATAAAGGGTAGTTATATTTGTTGTTTTGCTTGTTTACTTCAAGATTAATGCATGCAAAGTAGGAATCCTTGTTCATTTACTATATGATGGTCCATTGATTGGTTTTGCACAAATATTTGGGTTTCTTAGGTATTTTTACCCCATCTCATAGATTTTGTAACTTTTCTTTAAACACAATAGGAAGTGGTTGCAGAGCTTGACTTAGCAATATCAAAGATATATTTAATAGATAAGGAGTTGGATCAACCTTAAGAGGAGGTTACTTATATTGACTTGGTAATTTTTGGTGTTTATACTTTCACCCATGTCTTGGATCTGGATATAGATAAAGATGATACAAAGGAGTAACATTCCAAATTGATGTGGAATGATTATTGAGATATAATATTTATTTCATCAATTTTGAGGATATTTTCACACATTTCCATGATGTTTTGTGGTCCAAATAGGTTGGTGGTCAAAGGGTAGTTTTGGGTTCTCGAGATAGTAGGGTCTAGTAAAGTGAGCACAAATTGAGCTACAAGTGGAATTTTGAGAAGATTAAAGTTGTGTTGGAAAGTAGATTCAAAGATATTTATAGTGATATATTTCATGTCTCATGATTAGGTCATTTGAAAAGGTTTGAGCATTCTTTGATCAAGAATATTTTTTGCGATTAAGACAACATCTATTATGGTGAACATTTGATTTTATTTGATGAATGATGTGTATTCGGTGGTTCTTCCTATCACATGAAATGTGAAGAGGGATGGAATTTTCATCCAATTAATCCATTTGGAGATCTTTAATGCATGAATAATTGATTTTATGAGCTAACCTTTGGAAATAGATTTTTGGTAGGTTGATATGGTGAAGGAAAACGGTGTTGTGGTTTGAAGTGAAATATGTTTCATGAATTATAACTTTCTTATAAGTTTTTACAAGTTCTACCATTTCTTTGGAGTGGTCACATGAAATTTTTGGTTTATTAGAAGTGATTTGGTGGTCATATTAAGTTTCTAGGGTGCTAAAGGGTGTAGAAACAATGTTTTGAAGTTTTTAAAGGGAATTGGACCCAATAAATGAAATAATAACTTGTACAAATTATATTACAAGGTGGGAATAAGTGGAGTCTACAAAGGATTACATGGAAGCTACGATACCAAGGTTTTGTGGGAGAATATTATCAGTGGTATGGATTCCCATTGAGTTTCACAAGTGATATGGGTACTCATTTTCTTAATGAGACCATAGGATACTATAGGCAGAATTTATGGTTGTATACCATAAAATAAAACCCTTTCACCCACAGGCTAATGGAACTTCTAAGGATTTCAACAAGATATCGAGACATACATTGATGAATATTTGTGATGTTGGAAGGAAATATTGGGATGATAAAGTCTTTGTTGTACTTTGGGCATACATGACAACTTACAAAAGATTAAACAAAGCCACACCATTTTATTTTTTGTTGGGCATGGAGGTTGTTTTAACCATGGAATTTGTGTTACCTTCTTTGTGTATTACACATGTAGGAGGTTTGGATAATGACTAAGAAGTTGAAGAGAGTATTGATAACCTGATGTAGTTGGATGAAATGCACGTCATTTCCGGATGGAGTTAAAAGATAGAAAATTCTAGGAAAAAGGCATGGCATGATAGGAATCTTATAGATAAGAATATTGAAGTTGGAAATAAGGTTTTTCTTTATAAATCCATGTTCTTGTGCCACCCTGGAAATCTCAAAGTGCATTAGTTGGGACAGTATGTTGTGACTTATATACTTAATTCAAGTATGTGTCGATTCACAGTGCTATATGGGACATGGTTTCCTAGTTACTTCAACAAGAGTAGGTTGAAGCCCCACTATAAATAATTCTTCTTGGATTTTGTAATAAGGTAGTATTTCTATTTAGATTATATTTTCTTTAATACATTTCCTTTATATGTGTTTTTTCATCATTTTTATTCTTTATAAATTTAGTTCATTGTTTTGTGTAATAATCATGTTTTGCGCACTGAAGTGATTACTATCTATTTAATTCATGTAAAGAGGACTACACATACTTTTAGTATGGGTGGAGTGTATAAAATATAAATGGATCAATTTTGAACATTCTTTGAAAGATGGGCATGCATATAGAAATATTGTGCAAGTGTTTAAAGTAAAGGAATGACTATAGAAATATTGTTCATGAATGAAGACCATGTATGATTGAATGGATGCATAATATAATGTGAGGTAGGCTATAACATGATAAACTACTTGGTAAAATTTTTAGTGGATAGGTACTTTAGCATATGAAGGAGCAAAAAGGAGGTATGTGGCCAAGGAGTAGTACGCATGCCATAAGGTTATGACCGAGGAATGGAAAATTCAACATGGTAAAAGGAAAGAAATGCCAATTTAATGCTAAGTATGGTGATAGGTGGAGAATAATAAATTCAAAAAAATTCAAAATTTATAAAAGGTGGTGTTGTGAAATCATTTTTACCTTTTCGATTAAGAAGAATTCAAGTGAGTCAAGTGAGTGAGTTGAATGTGAAATTCAAAGAGTTGTGATATGAAACTAAACAAGATAGAATTTTTCATGGGATTCATTGGAGATCCATTAGAATAATTGTTTGAGAAAAGAAAAGGTGTGCGGGGAGGAAAAATCAGTAGTTAGGGTTTGATTTTGATCTAGGTCACATGGATTTTTAGCTAAGACACATGGGTTTTGAGTTGTAGAGCTCAAATCGACTAAAATAACACATTTTTATAGTCACTATGGCACCTAAGAGAACATCTGGAGTGGCTACAAGGGATATAAAATAGAAGGAATTTGAAGTAAAAGTTGAAGACACCTTCAAAAGTTGATTTTCAAAGATGCAAAGATCCGTATAAGGGGTTATTATGGATTGCGATTGGGAGTAAAAAAATTTAGCATTTCAAAGTAAGTGACTATAACCATATAAATAAGAATAAAAAGATGAATTGGAAAAGCTACTAGTAGTAAAGAAAGCTATGAGAACAGAAAATGATATGGTTGTGTATGATGACACAAAGGAAAAGTTGTTGTCAAATGTAAGATTTTTAAAACTTTATGAACTCCCTTACTTTGGAAAACCCAAAAATTTGTATCAAGTGGGTGATGAGAAGAGTCATGAGGAATTATTCTACTTTTTTGGGTGATGAATGAGGCTTACTATGTCCATGATTGGGAAATTAAGAGGACTAAGGAGTTTGGGTATTGAAATAGAAAGTGACCTCACTGACAAGGATGGAATAGAAGTGTCTAAGAAAGTTTTGGATTACATTAAGGGAGGGCACAAGATGGATATCCCTAAGTTGTAGAAGTACCTAGTTGTTTAGGTGGTAGCATACCTCCTCACTAAACTAAACAATCAAGAACATTGGTCACAACTAATAAGGCATGGTTACATGTCACAAAGAAGATGACAAAAGGAGTAGTTTACAATCTGGCTAGCTTTATTGTTGAGACCATTATTGAAGAGGTGCACCAAGGTGAGAAGATAATTTTTGCATGATCCTTTTGTCTCTTATTTTTGTAGAAATTGGAGTGCCCGATAGGCCAAAAGATAAGATGTGGCAATACTCAGAGGAGAAGAAATCTCTTATAGAGAGATTTACAAAGTATACATGTGATGGATCCATGAGAAGACCCTATAAGAAGAGAACAACACTTTAGCATGAGATCATGCACACTATGTTTAAGGAAGAATGGAGAATACCTAAGGATATTCTTTTGGTATTGGACAAACATGTATAATTTATAGTTTACCAACATTTTTACATAGGGCACTTTGGCATGAAGGATGGAAAATGGATCCCTTGGTGTAAGCTCCCATATGGCTTCACTACACACTACTTCTAGGCATCGGTACATAGGTTATCAAACACATGTAGTTTTATGTTTAATGAAGAAAAGGTGGATTGTGAATATCATACACTCTAGAAGACATATGTCTACATGAGTAAGTTTGTGCATTGAAAAATTGATTTCAGATGATATTAATATTAAATCTATGATTTTGGAAATTGGGAAGTCTAGGGAAGATCTTTTATACATTTACCTTAGGACCAAGTTGGAAAATGGAAAGTATGTTGAAAATGAATTCAATATCCCTGGACCGCCTAAGGGAAAACATACTATGGGCACACTGTAGGATAAAGAGGACACTTTTCCCCTTGATGATGAAGAAGAAGAGGAACTTAAAGAGACATTAGTGGCTTATAACATATAGGTAGGAAATATCCAACAAAGTGGGAGAGAAAAATATCACGCAATCAAACACCTACTTTAGGAAAGAAGATGAGGAATTTTTGGAAATAAGTGCTATAGAGGAAAAGATAGAACATGGTGTTGGGAGCCATAGTTCAAAAGAGTGTTGAGAAGAACCAAAACTCAAGGTGTGGGACCTTCAAACCACTATGGAGTTTGACTATGACTTCCCTATGAAGGCGGAACTAGAGAAGAAAAAAGTGAACAAGTAAATTCCTAGGAAGGATAGTGAAGGTGAGAAATATGAGGATAGAACATTGAGAACTCCGATCAATACTAAGGATATTAAATATCCTTGGGATTAAAAATTGAAACAGATACAAAGGATTGAAAGTGCGGGAGATAGAGACGGTGGCTCCACATAGAGATACCTAAAGATAAGGTTGAGCCATTTGGTGAGCCTCTTGGTGCTCAAACTAATGGAAGACTAGTGATGGATTTGGGCATACACATTCCTAAGGGTAAGCGCTATGGAAAGGAGAAGGGGGAAGAAATATATGAAACTCCTACATTTGGGTATGTTAATGACCTGACAAAAATATACGCACTAGGTTCCAAATAAATTTGGATCTCAAGGACCTGTATGGTTGGGAATTGGTGGATTAAGATATGGTGACCACGTGCACACAGAAAAAACTATCCTAGACCATGTAGACTCATATGAATGAGCCTAATTTTGATGTGTGTGAAGAGTCATGCATCTCACACAAAATGAAGAAAGTGTCATATTTGTGCCATGTAATAGTTAAGACTACTTAGATCTCAAATGAATAGTGAGAAATGCACTAACAAAGGTATCTGCAAAAGTTATGCACATAAACATAGATAAAGAAGAAACTATTCGAGATCTTCTAGAAGATAGAAAAGATAAAGATACCAAGATAAAGCTAATGGAGGAAAAGGAGAAAGTTGAGGAAAAGGTGAGCACATTGGTGAGTATGGCAGAACAAATTGGAGATGAAATTTTGAAGGAAAGGCCATAGATCTGGAAGATAAAGTGCCGAAAATTTCCCTCTATAATGCACTATTTGCACACACTTGTTCATATGGTGATGGATGAAGGTCTAGTGTGCATGCCAAAACCAAAGGATACTACAACATAGGTAGAAAAGGATAAGGCAA
Organism: Taxus wallichiana var. yunnanensis; assembly: GCA_018340775.1. Taxonomy (NCBI): domain Eukaryota; kingdom Viridiplantae; phylum Streptophyta; class Pinopsida; order Cupressales; family Taxaceae; genus Taxus; species Taxus wallichiana. Next base: position 586,032,718 of record CM031239.1, on the reverse strand, counting down.
CAATAACATGAAAAATTACTAGTTATGAATCTATACTGCATACCTTAAAGGATGAATTGAAAAAGGTAGATTTGGCATTAAATATGTGCATGGTCCCTGATGTACTAATAAAGACAAGGAATATGGAAGATGAGGAGGATTTCATTAAAGCAATGAAGAATGAAATATTTTGGCATGAGGAGAGGCTCACTTTGGTATCGAAGAAGCATGATGTGCTTGCGAAGCCCAAAACCCGCACAAGGAAAGGATTAAGGAGATTGGAATACTCATTGAGTGGAGGATGGATCTCACAGACGGGATGATCTTGAGCCTAGAAAATATTCTCAGTGTGTTACACAATGAAGGTGATAACATGACTTTAGATGAGTTAGATGGGGTACTAGTGGACATCCCTGAAAAAACTAAAAAGGTGTTAAGTGATTGGAATTATCTTGAGGTAGAGATAAAGGTTGAATATCTAGAGTTAATCCTACTTGTAGAGGGATAAAACATCCAAGTATTCTTTATTATTTATGTACCGTTATTCTTTCATTCCTTATTCTTTACTTCTTGGAGATATAAGTCGGGATTAACCATTACCGGCGGTGAAATGAAGTAAGTGTGGGGTAATGTTGGGTTGATGAATTATAGCCTAAGTATTAAAGGTGCATAAGGATTAGGAGTGAAGACATAGAGTGCATATGTGCATGCATGGGAAAATGTGGAAACAAGACTTATCCTTTTTAGTATAAGGCTAAATATAGATGTTGAGTGTGGAGCATGTTTTGTAGAAGACTTGGAAAGCACGCAAAGGCTATTTTGGACAAGTGGAAGATCAAGCAACATGCATAGTTTTGGAGCTATTAATAGGATTAGACTACAGTTATATTATTAGATAATCTATTATTAGCAAGATTGCATGCTTTTGTATTTATCATGTAAGGGCACATGGCTATTCTTATCATACAACCTTTTTGAGGGTGCATAGATGGTGATGGGTAAGTCCCCACCCTTATCTATGTATTGATTTGCATAGTTTAAGATCATCAATGTTTTGTAAAATTTATGTTGTTGTTTATGTTATGTTTTTAGTTTCTTGCATGTGGTTAATATCTAGATCTAGTTTATCTTATGCATTGTACTTGATTACTAGTAATGGATCTAGAATATTTATATGATCATTCAAACTCCTTGAACAAGTTTCCATAAAAGAGGGACTTGGCACCCTTCAAAACTTTGGGTGAGAACTCATTGTTGGTTGAGTGATGTCCCAACACACCTTGGGTTCTTTGTGAAATAATAAGACTATACTATGAATGAGAAATTCGATCAATGCAGGAAGATTTCTAAGGATTCTTACTTTTGATTTTATTTTTCTTTACTTTATGAGACAGATCGATGATCAATGAGGGAAGTCTTTGCCATCATGATATAAAGGAGTAGTCATCCTTTGAGAGAGTGGTCTACTTTTTTATTTTATGCTTTTTTGACTTATGATTTTTTATTTTTGACAAATGTTAGGGATAATATATGGATGATAGTTGTCCTTGAGGGATCGAGTGTATACTTCTTAATTTTTATGCTTTTACGAATATTTTTCCTTTGAGGGATCAGTCTATTTGCTTTGAATTTTATAGGAAGAGATAGGGATGGTTAGGTAGACCACTTCGGAGGGGATAATGAGTGTACAAGTAATACCCATGGACTGTTAGAGTGGTTTAAATAGGTGAATAATAGGGTGATGGATGAAATGATCATGGAGTTCTAACCAATAAGGAAGAACCTATCCATAAAGAATATACTATGAGTAGAGCTATGGTGCCCATATTCAAGGTAACATATAAGGAAGTCACGATAAACCACACAATTCCATATCACTACAATGAAAGATGGAATGGATAATGATGGAAGGATGACCACTAGGATGGCTAAGTGAAAAATATAGGTATGCTAACAATAGAATGGCTACAAATGCAATGCATTAAGATGTTTTGTTTCTAGTTTACCATTAAGGGAATCCAAATGATAGGCCCAGACCCATACTTAAGCATGATAATGTGAGGTCCAATTCAATTGGGAGAAAACTTTTGATATTGGATCCTTTCTATAGTATTGAAATTTTGATTTTCCTTAAGGACAAGTTCATTAATGTTAAAGAAGGATAAGATGATAGATTTTGGAAGACTAGATAGAGTGAGATAGATAAGATGGAATAAAAACTTATGAGTTATCTTTTGAATAGTGAGGAAATATGTGTCCATGGCAAGACGAAGATGGCCATATAAATTGGGCTTAAGATGAGGTATGGTGCCCCAAGAGACACATAAAGATAGTCATAAGGGTGGACTTAGAATGAGATGTATTAATAAAGAGGTGGATTGGATAAGGTGAAATAACAAGTTGGATGAGAGATAATTAAATTTAGATAAGATGACATGAGATTTAGATAAGATGATGATTAAGAGGAAGAGGGATAGCCTAATAACATACCAGTCCTAGAATTATTGTGGATATTTATAGAATTTGGGTAAAAGGACACAATGTCATTGATGTCCATGGGATGTTTAGATGAAGAAGGAGATGTGAGAATACTAAGAGAGGGGAGTGAATTCTCCCCTAGTTAGAGATGTTGTTATTGGCATGGTATCCTATTAGGTGTTATCAATGATGAAAAACTATATTAATTACAAATTGGATGTTGTAAGATAATATTATGATGATGTATGTGGTGCTAACATGATGGTTTAGATGTATATCAACTACTATAGTGGGATTCAATGAGGTATGCTTGATCTAACAAGCCCATATAGGTACCTAGGAGGTATTGATTAGTAGTGTGAGCTTTTAGTTTCTTAGGAAGCATTTTTACATGATTTATTATAGGTTTTGAGGGTTGCTTGTGTACTCATAATAGTATCATAGTGTAGGTACATGTGGTTCACCATAGTACAAGTGCTTACTGGGAGGAAGTATGCTTTCTTGGAGGTATGACAGAGTGTGTTAGAGACATTTGAGATCATGGATGCATGATATAAGGTATATCATGGAAAATGAGGTATGTTTTGGTCATTTTATGAGGTTTCGTGTTTAGTTATTTAATTATTTCATTGTCCCTAGTTGTTACTCCGAGGATCTAACATGGAAGCATAGATAAGTATTTGTAAGTGGAGAGATGGAGATATGGCGTTGAAATTTATTTTAATGGATATGTTATAGGGATGATTCATAGTGCTCTCAGAAAAATTCCTGTGCCTATGTTGTGTATTTTTTTAGATATGTTTGCTTTTGTAAAACAGTGGTCAAGAATAAATAAAAATCAAGCTTCAATTTGAATTTTTGATATTCATTGTGAATAGTGTTATTTACATGGGACCTTGTGGATTTTAGGGATGATTCTAAGGTTATTTTATAATTTTTAATAAAAATAATGAGGTAATTTTATCGTCACATTTTTATGAACGAATGTTAAGAAGGTAAATGGGTCTAAAACCCTAGTTAAACCCTAACTATGAGTAGTTTGCGAGAAAGTGAAGTGTTGTGAAATTTTTTTGATTGTTTCATAAAAATTGATGATTTGATGTTGTGTAGTACTCCTTGATATTTCCATATATGTATGGTTGAGGTCATGATGATATGTGGGCCCCACCTAAAAATAGTAGTTTCTGGGAAAGAAGGATATAGATAAAGATGGTACAAAGGAGTAGCATTCCAAATTGATGTGGAATTATTATTGAGAGATAATATTTATTTCCATGAATTTTTAGGATATTTTTATACATTTTCATTATGTTATGAGTTCTAAATAAGTTCATTGGTAAAGTCTAGTTTTGGGGTTTCAAATAAATAGTGGTCAAGTAAATGAACATAACTTGAGCTAAATGTAGAGGTTGGATATGATTCAAGATGTGTTGAAAATTATATTCATATATATTTCCATTAATATATTTATTTCCTCATTATAAGGTCAGTTAATAGGGTTTCTAGAGCATTCTTTATGTAAGAATATTTTTAGTAGTTTAAGACAAAGATCTCATTGTGGTATAAGTTTTATGTTATTTAAAGCATGACATTGATTTTTTTATTCTTACTATCACATGTAATGTAAAGAGGGATGAAAATTTAATCCAATAAATACATTTTTAGATCTTGAATGCATGTATAATTGATTTTATGAGTTAAGCTTTAGAAGCGGATGTTTTGGTAGGTTGATATGGTGAAGGCACATGGTGTTGTGATTTGAATATAAGGATGTTTTATGAATTATAAATTACTAAGACATCTTATAGAAGTTCATAAATTTATTTTTAGTGGTCACATGGCATGTTTTGGTTTAGTCAAAGTGATATTTTGATCAGATGAAGTTTCGTGGTGTTAAAGGGTGCAGGAAATAATTGTTTTAAAGTTTGAAAAGGAACTCGGGCACAGATAAATGAAATAATTTGATTGGTTTATTAAATGTGTGACCATATTTGAATGTTTTATTATGTGTTACTCATATGTAAAGGGTTTTAGGTCATAAAAAATTTATTTTTTGAAGTAAGGCCATTTTTAAGAATGTGCCCATGGGGTCTTGAGCCATTTTTGGCATATGTAATGAGGGTTTTAGCTAGGATGACCTACTTGGGTAATATGTGCATGTTGTAATTAAAATTTATGAATGTTATAGAGATATATGGGTAAAAATTATCATAAATAACTAGCCTCTTTTGGTTTGGAAGGAAGAAAAGTATATTTAATTGTTTATTTGGTTCATTTTTGAACTAGTGCTCTTGGAGGGAAGAAGTATGACCTAGAGGGATATGTTTTGTAGGTATGTGAGAATGTTTTGAATACTAAGGAAAATAATAAAAGGTTTAGGAAAATCAGATAGCATGATAATAAGAGGATAGAGTGAAGAAAGAAAGAGAAAGAGCAAGTTTGATGCCCTAGGGTATGAGCTAGGGTTTATGAGCTGAATTAGTGATCTCCATTAGTTGTGGTAGAAACATTTTTAGAGATCAAACATCTTTAGGTGGATGAGTTGTTTCTTGGTCATCATCGTGGGGTTGTATCCTCATTGTGCAAAGTGGGTGCTTCACTAAAGTAGGGGTTGGTGCTCCTTATGAAGTTAGTACTTCACTAAATTAATTTGGATTTTGTAATATAAGTATATTTTCATTGGTTTTTCTTCCCCATGATGGTTTTCCACTTATATCTTTTTGTTCTTGTATATTCTCATTTGATTGTGCTTATGTGGTTGAATATTTCATGTTCTGATCACACTTGGATGGATGGATAAATGTTAATGGTGCATATGTGTTAATATAATTTTTTTTACAAAATTGTAGGAATGATTCACCCCCATCCTTCTTAGTCCCTTGTGCTTCCAATAATAGGTATTAGATCAAGTCCTTGTGAAGAAATTTTAGGAACTTAAAGGAAATCCTAGAAGCACAAATGACTAAGTTTGTAGATATTTGGAGAAGAAATTATGAGATTGTTGAGTCTTCATTTTTTTGGATCAGAAGATACAATGGATTAAATGGATAAATATTATGATCTAGCTATCAAATATTTGAAATATAAAGTGGAAAGTTTGTCTAATGTCCTAAACAGGAGAAAGAATGTGTTTTTTCCAAGTATGAAGAGAAATTAAAGGCACTTGAATCATATTTGGAGAATGCGTCAAGTAGATTGAAGATGTATGAGAAGATTAAGAAGAGCTCTAAAGATCTTGATAATGTTCTAGAAGGAAAAAGGGCCATAGATGACAAAAATTCCTAGGGTTTGAAGTAAATAATGATGATAAAGTTAGTAAAAGAACTAAATCTACTAAGAAGATGAAAAAAGGAATATCCAAGAAGGTATAACATAGTTAGACAACCTAGTGTTATGAGGTATGGCTCTCTATGAATGGATATTATTATGATTTGTCATGATTTTGGTCATAGAGATTGAGATTTCCAAAAGAGTATTTCAATGAATGAATTAGGTGTCTTCTAGGGTGAATGCTACTCATTTTTTGGATATGAACATAGAGCTAAACATTGTGGATAAAATCTAAGGGTGTTTGAACCTAGAGGACTAAGAATGGTGTTGTGTGCCATAAGTGCCACAAACAAGGTCATATTGCTAGATTTTTGTTCAAAATGGGATTCTAAGAGGTTCTTGTAGATTTAAAACATCAAATGGAAGGGTTTACAAGAGAAAATATAGTCCTATGAATGAATCCAAGGTTGTTATGTCAGATCTAAAGGTCAAAAAGGAGGTTAATCAAGTCAATAACATACTTTCTTAGCCTAATCCTGCAAGGTCTATCAAAGAGGTTCTCGTGGCATCAAGGAAGGGTTAAAATTATCTCTAAAGGGTATGTTTTCTCAAGTTCAAGAAGATAATTGGTGCCTTCATGCCTCAGTTCATGAGAAGTTTAAGAATCTAGGAGGTTGGAATACCTCTAGATTGATAAGGTGTGAAAAGTGACCCCTACCTTGTTTTTGATTAGTTCTTGCTCTTATAGGTGTCTGAATTTTGAGTCATAAGGTCTTCTCATGGTATTTATTGGTCTTAAATATTTTTTTCATCATGTTGAAGTTTTGAATTGTCTAAAGTAAGGTCTTAGATTGAAATACTTGTATCTCAAGGTCTATAATTTTGTTGTATCTTTAATTGATGTATCAAGGTCTCAAGAAGTGAGTCCTTGTTGTAAGGTCTGCATAGTATGAGAAGTCTTTTCAAGTATGTCATATCATGATGCCATCAGCCTTGCCATCTTCTGGTGTTAGTTTAAGTTATGATCAGTCTAGAAATGTATAAGCCTCTGAAGTAAAGGTCATTCTGTGGTTTTAAGTGAAGTTGTTACAATGATCCAAGAATATGAGTCATGATAATGTATGTTGTTCTCTCTGTGTTTTTGCCTCAAGTCTGATGGTATGGAGTCTAAAATCTATGATCATGTTAAGGTTTTTGTGAAAAAGTGTTTGTGATGTTCATATTGATATGTTTGAGTCTTATGAAGTGTCATGTGGTCTTCACTGGTTGTAAATGCAAGTGTTAAGCATGTATATGAGTCCATAAGAGATCTTGTCATCCACATTGGTCTGTGCTAAATAAATGAGTGTCTTTACGTCATAAATATTATGAACATGGTCTTGTATTTTATCTCAAGGATATATAGCTAAGTGTTGAGGGTTCCTGAGTAAAAAATGGTCACAAATGCTTGATAGAATCTCTAAGGTGCATCATATCATGATAAATTTAATCCTTTAAAATATGAAGATCTCTTTGGGATCTTGAAGTGGTCTAAGTTTTCCTTGAGTATGAGTTGATGATTTGAAGGAGTTAATAATCTATATCAAGAGTAATTTTTAATGGTTTAGTTATATGTTGAGTCAAACTATGGGTCTAAGTCTTGATAACATAAGTGTAAGTACTTGATAGTTAAGAATATCAAAGGTGTAATTTTTGTCAAAGTTGTCTTAAATCTTAAGTTGGTAGGGTATATGAAATATTTATTTAATGAATAACTATTTCACTATTTGAGTCAACTATCAAGTGGATATCCTTTTATTCATAGTAAGAAAGTGGTGTCTCTCGTCAATATTCTTTGATTAAGCATGTTGTTCATGTGAGAAGCCAATAATCTCATTAGAAGAGTATGAATATGTATATGTTTAAGGTCAAATAGAGATCAATGTCAAGTTGAAAAATGACTTAAATTTAGTATGTCATGATCAGTAGACATGTGTTCTTAGTAAAATAATAATAATGGTTTGTTTCATAGGACTTGTATGTAAAAACTTGACCTACACAAGCTATAAATATCAAGAAGAATACAAATGTTGTATTTTACAAGGTTTCAGGCAAGGTTTCTAAGTCAAGGAAAAAGAAAGATAAGGTTCATAGTATGAAAAGTGATCTATAGAAAATGATTCCTCAAGAAAGCAAATGGAGTATGTCTCGGGAATGTATATGTAGGGTGATCTTGACAAGGTTTTATAATCATGGTAGATATGTATAGGTAGGAGAAATTGATGAAAGAATTTGTTTTCCAAGACTTTTCAACTTCTTCAGAACATGGAAGGCCAAAATTTAGTTTTTCAGTCAATATGAAGTAGGATAAACCTACTCAAAGTCCTAAGAAGTCTATATGAAGAGCATGATGTAACTCTATGATCATGTTAAAGGTGAAAATACTATAAAACTATGTTATAATTCTAGGTGCAGTGATTTGAAGTATTGTGTGTTCTTTCAAACAAGAATATTTGTAAGTGGTTCATTTAAGCTCACATAGGGGTATCAAAAAGGAAAAATGATCATCTACAGTAAGAAGTATGAAGGCTTGACATATTCAACCTATGCAAAGATATGAAGGAAAGTGAGTTTTTGTGCTCTATGGGCTTGACAATGAAATACCTAAATTCATGTAATCCTTAATAAATACTTATTGTCTCATTAAAAGGTTGATATGCCAATAATGTCTTAGTGTGATAATTATCTTGAATAAGAGAAAGAAACATTACAATACTCAATAAGATGTGTAAATAAAGAAAAAATATAGAAGGGAATGTATGAGACCTGACAATTTTGAAGAGCTCCAAGATGAAAATTTAAAATACGAGGTAAGAGGGTTTGATCATTCAAGACTCTAATGATTTATTGTATTGATCCTATGAATGCATGTATCAAGATGGAGAAATCTCAATAAAGTTATTAAAAGGAGAGCTATAGGTATACAGTCATTTTTAGAGCCATATGGAAGTTGAAGGTCTATACAAGTTCAAGAGGTATTAGAACATAAATATGTTACTTTCCAAAGTGATTCTCATGAGGTATATATATATTTTTTACCCATGAATAATATTAATCCATGATCAAATGTGTTTCTATGACTGAGTGATGTATTCAAGGGTTTGAAGTTAGAAAACCTATGTTTTCTCAAAGTTTCTCATGCTCTGAAAAGATGAGTGATGTATTCTTATTATCTACATTTCAAAAAGTCTAGGAGTAAGGAAACCTATGTTTTCTCAAAGTTTCTCATGCTCCAGAGATAAATCTATGTGTGTTAAAATAGAGGAATATCAAGTGCACACTAAAAGATAATTTTCAAGATTCCTAAAAGTATTTATTTCAACTTATTATCTACATAAGGCCTCAAAATATCTATCTAGGAGTAAGGTATTAAAAGTTACTACATTAATACAATTTGGTATGTATTCTAAAGTTTTCAAGAGTCTTGGAGTTGTTAGAGATAAAAATATGGTATTCTCAGTCCAAATTTTCCTAAATTTATGTAATAGTGGTTTAAGGAAATGAAAGCATTCAAGTGTTGATATGTGAACACTAAAAGGATGTATTGAGGTTAGCACACTATTTGTAAAGATACTATATATCGCTATATCTAAGCATACATTCAAATAAAAGTGGATATTATACCAGAAGAAATACACTTTAAGTTTAAAACAAAATATATAAATCAATATAAGATTTAACTTGGTTCACCCGATATCGTAATATCAGTGTGGGATATGTATAGAAAGAACATTTATTAATATATTATCTAAATATTTCACAAGATATACAATGAATATTTACAGCTGGATCTTTGACACCTTTCAATCAAGTTTTTCTTCTTCTCCAAGAATTCTCTCTCTCACAATTATTCTTACAATAATCATAAATTTTGTAAGTTCTTAATTTTACATCTAAACCCTAGGTTTCATGTTTATATAGTCATATACAAAATTAGGAAACATAGCCATGCAATTACAATCAATAAATCTACTTTAATACTAAAAATAGATCTAATTCCCAAGAGTTAAATAAAACACTCCCGTATAGGTAACCAACATCGATTCGTTTGATCACTAGTTCTTCCTATCCCTAGCTAATCTTTGGTTCCTCCTTTCCCGACTCGATGTTAGTTACTTATATTTTCCAACAAGTTTCATAATACATGATAATCTGTTTTTAAGTAATTGAGCTCCAAAACTCAAAAATCTCCCACTTGGAGATTAATTACTACACCATACCTATCAACGTCATTCTTAGATCCTTCCTTATCTTTGTTTCTTCCTCTTCAAGTATCAAGCTCGAAGAGTAACAAAAGTGGAGTTTATCTCCAAATTCTCCTTTCTAATAGATTCATTAACATATCACATGGTTCTCACTCATATCAATATTTTTTCTAGATTCAACTGCCCATCCTCCAATACCTACTTTCTATGTTTCATCTTCGCTTAAGCTTTGAGTGAATATGAAGTGATCGGTTGAAGTCCTCAACTGAATTTGTTTTGTTCTTGAATGAAATGTTGAGTTATTTTCCAAATTAATTGTGCTTTGATTGTTACTAAATAGTTTTTGCTTGGAATCATCTTGTTCCTTTCCCAACTCTTTCATATTAATCGTCGAAGGCGTCTATATTTTCTCTATCAAGGAATAATAATGGGAAGGTTGCGTGAACCTACTCATCCATATCATCTCCTTGTGAGCCTCTATAGCTATAACATACTTTGCCTCTATATGTTAGTGTTGTGCGATTGACTTCGATTTTTGTCCAGGGAAACCTTATGTCGATCTTGAAATCGTGGGATTGTTCTTGTGTTTTGAGCATGATTACATCCAGCGTTGAATATCTAGTCGCAATCTTGAAATCTAGAGTTCTTGAATATGGCGTCGATATTTTCTCATTGTTGAATCTTGGAAATCCTATTTGATGGATTATTCATCCCACCTATTGTGAAAATATATTCAATACTACTCTTCCTACCATCCGCTGGTGTATAATGTGAGATCTCTAGTCATATCTGAATCAACATAGCCACATAATGAAATATCATATCCTTTATAGCATAACTGGATTCATGTTAGATGTCCATTTCAAATATAGTGGAGTATCCTTCTTGGTCACTAATATTTATGATTTCTGAAAAATGCTATTTACCTATATTGAGCCATATATCTACTCATAACTCCCATTTTATGTGCAATGTGTGCTAGGTACAAACCATCGAAGCATACATGAGAATCCCAAATGCTTAAGCATATGAACTCGTGTCATGTATTTGAACTCCTCATATGATGAAGGACACCGATATTTTCTCAATTTAAAGTGTCCGAATGACCATATTTAATACTAACAGTTTTACATTTTGCATCTTGAACCTTTATAGATGATCTACTGTAGATATAATCGTCCCATGACAAATAGAATTTCTTGTTCTTCATGTCTCTATGTATTTGAATGCCAAGGATTATGTTTTCATATCCTAAATCCTTCATATAAAATGTGTGAGCTAAATTTAACTTCTCCTTAATCTCACCAATGTCCTCCATACTAGATCTTGTAACACTCTATTAATAAGCATATCATCCACATACGAGAAGATTAATAAAATAATACAACTCCCATTTTCAAGCTTGGGACTAATTAGGAAATAAACACAATGGTCGATTCACATCTCAAGTAACCATGCTGATTCATAAAACTATCAAACCTCATGTACCATTTCCTTGGAGCTTACATTGAGCCCATATAGGATTTTTTCAACCTACTCATGAATAGATTAATGTAGTCATGGAATGAATAGAGAGGTACTCCCAGTCATTACAGCCAAGGGCATGGACATCTGTTATGAGAGAATGGTTGTTTTTGAGATTTCTAAATTATGTACATTATTTGGGCGCTTTGATTGTTAATTAACAGTTTACAATCATTACTTTCTCCTTTGCCCCTTGACTTCATACCCAAGCGAAGCCTTCGCATATAAATATCTTCATCCAAATCACCATGAGAAGGAAATCTATCTTCACATCTAGTTGTTCTAAATGTAAATCATCTACTACAAACTAAACTCAATATAGTATGAATAGAATTTGTATTTACAAATGGAGAAAATATTTCACAAAGTTAATGCCTACTTTCTATGAAAATCCCTTTACTACTATTAGCCTTTCCTTGTACCTTTTCTATCCACCCTCTTCTTTCTTAATCCATGTAAACCCACTTGTATTTGGACTGTAATGTCCTCTTACCTAGTAGAAACTTAACCAAATCCAAAGCATACCTGGATCTATTCCAAGGATTCCATCTCCTCATCCATGCCATACTCTCGTAGATATAATCGGACATGGGTCTCATCCAAGGATTACAATGATTCTTCAAACATCTCACGGTTCACCATTATAAATCAATAATAAATAAAATAGAGAAGGTGTAAATCTTTAGGAGGTTTACTTACCCTTTGTGACCTTCTCACGATATTTTGGGGTACTAGAGGCTCATTCAAATGGAGAAAATATTTCACCGACCTCCCTAGACATTTGTATCCAAATCTTTGTTGAATAAATAATGTCGGAAACTTCACCTATAACCAACATCTCCTCATCCTGCCATACTCTCACCGATGTTGATTTTAGATATAAATCAATAATAAATAAAATAGAGAAGATGTAAATCTTTTCGATACTAGTTCACCGACCTCCTGATGTCGGTCTAAGGGTAACCAACAAACCGACACGAACCGATACTAGTTCTACTGCCGATCTTGTATAACCATGTCGTATAACCCTCACAATTACTTTTAAATCCGAGAGTTCATTTTTATTCAAAAATTCTCAACTAGTTCATCCTTGGGAACCAAAATTTTATCATTGTACATTCTCTTTTCATTCCATTCAATATCAAAACTCCTAATAATTTAAGAATTCTCTAAATCTAAAAAATGGAATCTGAAATCACCAGATCCATAACCAATGAAAGTGCATCTCTTGGATTTTACATCCAACTTTTTCCTATTTTCCTTATCAATATGCACAAAATCTTATGAACCAAAAAATTTAAGAAAATGAATATCTACCTCTTTTCGGCCTAATATTCCTCTGGTATTCCTATATATAATGAGCTTGAAGGCCCATGGTTAATCAAATAAACCATTGTATCAACTACTTCTACCCAAAATTGTAAGGGAAATCTAGAATGTATCCTCATACTTCTAACACATTCTCTAATTGTCATGTTCATTATTTCTGCAACACCATTCTCCTGTGGTGTTCTTGGAACCATTCTTTCTCTACATATCCCATTCACTTAACAATAATCATTGAAATCCTTGCTACATTATTCACCACCATTGTCAGATCTAAGGCACTTTAAATTTGAATTTGATTCATTCTCAACAAGGGATTTCCATATTTTAAAAGTCTTAAAAACATCAGATTCATGTTTAATAAAATAAACCCATACCTTTCTAGTAGCATCATTAATGATAGTAACATAATACTCGGATCCTCCATGAGAAGCTACCCGAGATTTTCCCCACACATATGAGTGCACAAGCTCCAATTTATTCTCCTTCTTAGTTACCCCAACTTTGAAAAATATCACTCTCTTTTTCTTTCCAAAGACACAATGCTCACATAAATCAAGATCTAAATATTTCAAATCGATAACTTACCCTTAAAATTTAAGATTTACATTCCTTTTTTACTCATATGTCCCAACCGATTATGCCACATCCATGAATATGAATCTGAAGTAGATAATGCAAAAAGGAATCAATAACATATGTAGATAAATATAGCATTCCTACCTTCTTACATCTTTCCCAAAAAAAATGCACCTTGGTGACTTTCCTAGAGTCTGTTGTGAATGTAACCATCTAATGTGATTCACCTAGTTTCCCTACAAAAATAAGATTCTCTTAAGGCTTGGCACATGCCTCACATATTTCATTACCCAAGTATTTTCATTTTGCAATTTTAGATGAACTTCCCTTTACCAAGTAATACTACAGGTTCATCATCACCCAAATAAACATGCCCAAAATTTCCCTAGACATAATTTTTGAAATAACCCTTATTAGGGTTCCATGGAAAGAAGTTATTGAATCTAAAACCCATGATTCAATTCTATTATATAAAGAAATAATAAGAGTATCTTGCATTGCCTCTATTGCAGTAAATCTTTGCTTCTTTACCTTTTCTAGTTGTTGATTCTCTTTATCCTTTGATGAACAATCTTTCTTTACATGTCCTTTATTTTCACATTTCCAATAGGTAATTCCCTTACCTCTAGATTTAGATCTATTATCCCTTGAATTTAATTTCCCATTACTCTTACTCTTGGATCTCTCCTCCTACTTGCCCCTACTTTCTACTTTCAAAGCATTCCTAGATTATGATTCCTTTGTACTCTTCCTTTGAATTTATTCATTCATGATTATACTAACCACATCATCAAACTTCAAAATATTATTAGCAAATGTTGTATTACTAATAGCCATTACCAAGTTATCCCAACTATTAGGAAAAGAACATAAGAATAAAAGTGCATTCACTTCACCATCAAATAGTATATCACAGTCGATTTTAATCGATTTATAATAGATCTAAAATAATTCAAATGACTAGATGCAGATCCACCTTAATGCATCTTAGAACTAAATAGTTTCTTCACTAAATAAAATTTATTTAAAGCACTAGGTTTTTCATATAATTTAGAAAGAGACTTCATTAACCCTATCATAGAAGTCACTTCTATAATATTGGAAGCCATGGATGCTACCATGATCAATCTTATAAATCCCAATTACTTTCTCGTCAAGAATATTCCATTCTTCATCAATCGTCTTCGTAGGTCTAGATTTATCATCCAATGGTAAATAAAAATCTCTTTGATACATATAATCCTCAATCTGCATCTTCCATAATTGATAATTTTGGCCATCAAACTTCTCTACCTTGTATTTTTGTAATTTTTCCATTGTTGTAGCTCCCACTCAGTCAGAAAACCATCTGTGAGTAAATTTGTCAACACATAAAACCCTCAAAAAAATCTCTGATACCATTTTTTGGGGTTAGCACACTAGTTGTACAAATAATATATTAGATCTAAGCACACATGCAAATAAAATCAAATATTCTACGAGAAGAAATAAACAAAACAAAAGATATAAATCAACACCATATTTAATGTGGTTCACCTATTGTGGGTTACGTCCACCAAAAAACAAGCCAATCTATTATCCAAAAATTTCACAAGATTTACAATCTTCCACACCTCTTAGATGAGCAAGACTTTCTTTCACTCAAGCTTTTACTTCTTCTCAGATATCTATCTCTCTCACAATTATTCTCACAATAATCATCAACTTTTACAAGTTCTTCTTAATTCTTACTTCTAAACCCTAGCTTTCATTCTTATATAGGAATACACAAACTTAGGGAACTTAGCCATGTAATTACAACCAATAGATCTGCTTTAATACTAAAAATAGATCTGATTTCCAAGAGTTAAATAAAACACTCCCGCACAGGTAATTGATGTAGGTTATCCCTAATGATGCAGGGTTCCTCCTTTCTTGACTGATGTCAGTCAAAGGTTACCAATGTTGGTCCCTCCATAACCGATGTCAGTTACTATATTTTCCAACAAGTTTCATATTGCATGCTAATCTGAAGTAATTAAGATCCACAGCTCAACAATATGGAATTTTTTCCTAAGAATTTCGATTGAACCGTAATGCTCTATGGCATAATAAAGATCAAATTAAAGATGTCACAGATCTTTGAGAAGAAATGCTATAAGGGTCTATTCATTAATAACCCTTATATTCCTTTGAATGAAGTTGTTATCAGATCAAGAGGTATGTGCATGATTATTGAAAGTGATCTCAATTTTGTCTTCATATTAACAATGTGTCTTTGTAAAGTGTTGAATAATTATACTTAAGTATGTCAATAGGTTTTTACCAATTCACATCAAGTCCAAAGCTCAAAACACGTATGAATATCAGTTTTCTATGATTTTGATGAGTTTAATACACTTGAGACTTAGTATGGATAATCGATAACACATGAAGAAGCCATAGTTTTATAATCTTTAATGTTATCCAAAGATCTACATGTTATAAACTAGCTGAAATGTGTGTGATTGTGCATCTTGAGTTAAATAAAAATATTGATTATGTTACATGATATGATGACTATGAAAAGTGAGCTTATTCTACATTATTGAAGTTTACTCCTACATGTGTGAACATGATGAAAAAAGTGTGATCAAGCCTACTAAAGTAATGGGGAGCATGTGTAAGTTTACATGATGAGTTCTAGTCTTAAGATGTATAGTTGAGAATGTTTTCTTAGATCAAGAACAAAAGTTGTCATTTCTAAGTCAAATGTGACTATACATGACCGAGAAAGTGGTTTTAGGACTGCTTAATAGTTTTAAATGTGTTTCCAAGGCATGGTAGAAGACCTATTACTCAAATCTGTAAGCTTGAGCTAGTATTTGAGGCATTTTGTCGAGGAGGGATAATAGTTGTCTAAGTCTAAGCATGGTTGATCCATAGTTGCATGTTTAACTTTGTCAATTTTACACTAAAAAGGTTTCTCGTAGGGCTTTAGCTTAAAAGGTATAGTATGAGTATTATGAAGATGCCTTGTATTACATGAATTTAAGCCTAAAGATGGTGGAAATTGTCAACACAGTTAAAGTGATGCTAAGAATTACCATTGTTGGCACAATAATGGTGGTGTTACCTTTATTCTATGAGTCACATTGTACCATTAAGAAGCTCAAAACAAGGTTATAGGTTAAAATTGGTGTTTTTACATTCTTAAAAGGATAGAAATGTTGTTTTATCCCCTAACAAGGTAATAACATGCTTATTGATGATATTAAGATCTTGTAGATGCTTATCACAGGGGAACATGGTGATTGCATGCTTCAAATGAGGAAAAAATCAAGAAAATGGAGAAAATTGAGACCTTTGGTTGATTTTTCAAACCAAAGCATGGATGTATGATGCTAAAGAAGGTGAATAAGGTGAGTTATAGGTATGTCTTTGTCATTAATGTAAAAAGGGGGAGAAGTTCAGGGTGTTTTCCATCAATGAAAAAGGGGAAATTGTTGGCATGATGTCCTAGTAGGTTTTTTCATTGATGTAAAAGAAAATTAATGAAAAATTGGATGTTTTAAGATGATGTTATGGTGATGTATGTGGTGCTAACATGATGGTTCAGATGTATATCAGCCGCTATAGTGGGATTCAATAAGTTATGCCTTCTCTAGTAATCCCTGCACGGGTGCTTAGGAGGTATTGTTTGGAAGTGTGAGATTTTTGGTTGCTTGGGAAGCATGTTGACATGATGTATAGAAGGTTTTTAGGGTTATTTAGCATTCAAATCGGTGTCATAGTGCAGTGTCAGGTGGTTCACCATGTTATAGGTGCTCATTGTCAGAGCATATTTGATTGCGTGTAGTTGTGGCTGAGTGTATTAGAGCCATTTGAGATCATGGATGTATGATATAAGGTATATCATGGAAAATGAGGTATGTTTGGGTCATTTCATGAGGTTTCAAGTTCATTTATTTCATTATTTTAGTTGTCCCTAGTTGGTGTTATGAGGATCTAACATGCAAGCATAGGTAAGTCTTAGTGACTGGAGAGATTGAGATATGATGTTGACATTATATTGATTTTAGATTTTATAGGGATGATTTAGAGTGCTATGAAAAATTTCAGTTTCAAATGTTGTGTATTTTTCTAGATATGTCTGATTTTGTAAAACAGGGTCAAGAACAAGTAAAAAACAAGCTTGAATTTAAACTTTTGATACTCATTATGAGTAATGTTATTTGGATGGAACCTTGTGGATTTCAAGGATTATTCTAAGGTGAATTTAGAAGGTTTCACATAAATAATGAGGTTAGTTGATCGTCACATTTTTATGAACAAATGTTAAGAAGGTAAAGGAGTCTAAAACCCTAGCTAAACCTTAACTAGGAGCAGATTTACAAAAGTGAAGTGTTGTGACCCGATTTTGATTAGTTCATCAGAAGAACAAGTAAAAACAAGCTTGAATTTAAACTTTGATACTCATTATGAGTAATGTTATTTGGATGGAACCTTGTGGATTTCAAGGATTATTCTAAGGTGAATTTAGAAGGTTTCACATAAATAATGAGGTCAGTTGATCGTCACATTTTATGAACAAATGTTAAGAAGGTAAAGGAGTCTAAAACCCTAGCTAAACCTTAACTAGGAGCAGTTTAAAAAAAGTGAAGTGTTGTGACCCAGTTTTGATTAGTTCATCAAAAATGATGATTGGATGTTGTAGAGGACTCATTTTTTCCATAAATTTATGGTTAAGGTCATCACTATATTTTTGGTGTGAGTTATCCTATGTGTCCTCCTCACATATTGGAGGGTCATCTCACATGGGTTAGGTTTAGGTTTAGGTTTAGGGTTTACATGTGTGTCATGCACTAGGGTTACTCAACACCCTATATGTACTCTCTTTCTATTCATTTATGAGCATGCCAAGACACTCCACTATCTTTTCCTTATGTGCAACCTTGTTTCTATTTTGCAAATATTCCATTGTTTATCAATCCTTGCAATTACGTTGGACCCATTCGATTCCATTGGAGTGAAACCTCTTCCTGGTGCATCATTGCCGATACGATTCTCATAGTCTCTTTTATGGTATCATAGCTACATGACTTTCCATCACACAAAAAGCTCCAACTTATGGTGGAGGGGATCTCATTATGTCAATTAGTTGGTTCGCCAATAACCTCCTACACGAAGGAGCAGGTATACACCTAATGAGGTCCAACAACATTAGGAGGGAGTGACACCAGAATTTCTCGGGAGGTTACCCATCAATAAATACTCACGGGGCTAGCGCGCTTAACTATCTGGTGTCATAGCTGCATGAATTGCCTTGGTTGATGGTACTCTTTATCGACAGCCGATTGGTGGGGGCTTGATTTACTTGACTCACACTTGACCTGATTTATTGTATCTTTATTGGGATTGTGTCAGATTCATGCAGGAGCCACATGAGCTGCATTGGAAAGCAACCAAATGGATCCTTCATTATGTTCATGGCACTTATACAGATGGAATTCACTATCATGGAGGGGTAGATATTGATATTATTGGGTTCCTGATTTTGATTGGGCCGGTGACTTAGATCATCAGAAATCTACTTTTGGCTATATTTTCTCTCTTGGTTTGGGTCCTATTAGTTGGTCTAGCAAGAAGCATAATGCAATTGTGATATCATCTACAGAGGAGTAGTTAACACTTTCACATAAGCTATTTAGGTACAGGGTATTACGATAAAATTTGGCATTCACTTTCGGTGGCCTACCATTATCTACTGTGATAACATAAGCACTATCTCTATTTGCATAAATCCAGTTCAGCATCAGTGAATGAAGCACATTGAGATCCATATGCACTTCATAAGGTAGCTTATTCATGATGGTATCATCGACATTAAGTACATTCAGACAGCTGATCAGATTGCAGATTTATTTACCAAGCCCTTCACTGAGATGAAGTTTCTTCACTTATGATCTCTTCTTGGGGTGAGGTCTTCTACAGCTGCTCATCTTCTTCAAGATATGTAGTCCTTTTTTCTTCTTCTTCTAGGAAGATGTTGTTTGTATATGGGCACCTTATCAGGCCTTTAGTTGTCAGGCCCCATTAACACATATTTCTTAGTTGTTTAGGGGTGTCTTCTTTTCAGCCCGACTCATCGTAACCGCTACCCGGAGTTCGATGAAGGGGGTTGTTGGTGTGATTTATCCTATGTGTCCTCCTCACATATTGGAGGGTCATCTCACATTGGTTAGGTTTAGGTTTAGGTTTAGGGTTTACATGTATGTCATGCACTAGGGTTACTTAGCACCCTATATGTACTCTCTTTCTATTCATTTATGAGCATGCTAAGACACTCCGCTGTCTTTTCCTTATGTGCAACTTTGTTTCTGTTTTGCAAATCTTCCATTGTTGATCGATCCTTGCGATTACATTGGAGCCATTTGATTCCATTGGAGTGCAACCTCTTCGTGGTGCATCGTTGCCGATACGATTCTCGTAGTCTCTTTCATGGTATCGAGATGTATGACTTTCCATCACACCAAAAGCTTGAACTTATGGTGGAGAGGGATCTCATCATGTTAATCGATTCTTTACACCAATATATATGTGGGCCCCACCTAAAAATAGAAATTTCTAAGAAAGAAAGATATAGATAAATATTGTATAAAGGAGTAGCATTCCAAATTTATGTGGAATGATTATTAAGAGATAATATTTGTTTCCATGAGTTTTTATCATTTTTCATGTAGTTCCATATGTTTTGAGGACCAAATAGTTGACTAGTCAAAGGGATTTTTGTGGTCTCAAATAGGGTCCAGATAAATTAAGCATAACATGAGCTACTGGTGGAGTTTTGAGATGATTAAAGTTGTGTTTGAAAGTAGAATCAGAGAAATTTATAATTATATATGTTTTTCCTCATCATTAGGTCATTTGACATGGTTTATATGGCATTCTTTAAGAAAGAACATTTTTGGCGATTCAAGACATCATCTATTATGGTGAATGTTTTATTTTATTTGAAGAATGATATGAATTTGGTGGTGCTTCCTATCACCTTTAATATGAAGAGGATGGAATTTTAATCCAATGAATCCATTTGGAGATATTTAATGCATGTATAATTTATTTTATGAGTTAACCTTCTACAAACAGTTGTTTTGATAGGTTGATATGGTGAAGGCACATGGTGTTGTGGTTTGAAGTAAAGGATGTTTCATGACTTATAACTTTATTATAAATGTTCTACAACTTCTGAAATTTCTTTAGAGTTGTCACATGGAATTTTTGTTCATTAGAAGTGATTTGGTGGTCGGATGAAGTTCTAGGGTGTTGAATCTGAAGGGTGCATGAAACATTTTTTTGAATTTTGTAAAGGAAGCTGGGCCCGATAAATGAAATAATAACTTGTATAAATTATCTTAAAATGTGGGAAGAAGCGAAAGTGCTATGAAGGATTTCATGGAATCTGAAGCAAGGTTTATGTGGGATGATATTATCAGCAGGTATGGATGCCTATTGAGATTGAAAAATGATAGGGGCAATCATTTTCTCAATGAGACCATTAGGATACTATAAGAAACATTTAGAATGGAAAACCATAAAACAACCCTCTTTCACCCACATGATAATGTAATGTTGAGGCTTTCAACAATATATTGTGATATACATTAATGAATATTTGTGATGTTCGAAGGAAAGAATAGGATGATAAAGTCTTTGTTGTACTTTGGGCATTCAAGACAACTTATAAAAGATCAAACAAAGCCACTACCTTTCAGTTGTTTTTGGCATGGAGGATTGTTTACCCATGGAATTCATGTTACCTTCTTTGCATATTGAATGCACAAGAGGTTTGGGCTGATGAGAAAAAATTGAACACCACATTGATAAAATGATGCGATTCGATGAAAGGCGTACCATTTCTAGATGGAGTCGAGAAGACGAGAAAAGGCTAGGCGAAGGCATGGCATGATAGGAATCCTAAAGACAAGAAGATTAAAGTTGGACAGATGTTTCTTATTTATGAATCCATATTTTTGTGCCACCCTAGAATTATCAAAGTGCATTGGTTAGGATTGTATATTGTGAATTATATACTTGATTCAAGAACTTTCCGATTACATGTGCTTAATGGGACATTCTTGCCCAGTTACTTCAATGGGAGTAAGATGAATCCATACTATAAATAAGTCTTCTTGGTGTTTCTAATAAGGAATTATCTCCATTTAGATTATATTTACTTTAATGTATCCCCTTTATATGTGTTTCCTTTCATCTTTTTATGCTTAGTCAATTTAGTTCAATGTTTACATGTAATAAGCACATTTGCATGCTAGAAGCTGATTACTATCTATTGAATTCATGCACAGAGGAATGCACATACTTTTAGTGTGTGGTGGAGTGTATACATGATAAATGGGTCAAGTTTGAATGTTCTCTAGAAGATGGGTATGCATAGAGAAATATTATGTAGGTGCTTGAAGTAAAGGTGTGGATAAAGAAAAGATTTTTCATGAATGAAGACCACATACGGATGAATGGATGCACATTGTAATGGGAGGTAGGTTGTAGTATGAGAAACTACTTGGTAAAAGGAATAGTGGATAGGTACTTTGACACATGAATGCATGTGAAATGAGTTATGTTGCCAAGGAGTAGTAGGCATGCCAGAAGGTTATGACTAGGGCACAAAAAAATTAGTACAGAAATAGGAAAGAAATGCCAAATATAATGGTAGGTGGAGAGACATACATGTGGATTTTTTTCAAAAGTTATAAAAGGTAGTGTTGTGAAATCATTTTTACCTTTATGATTAAGAAGAATTCAAGTGAGCTAAAGAATGAGCATTTGTGTGTGAAGTGTGAAGATCCATGATATGAAACTAAACAAGATGGATTTGTGAATGGGATTGGTTGGTGCTCCATTTGAAGAAGTGATCAAGCGAAGAAAAGGCATGTGGGGAGAAAAATTGGTAGTTAGGATTTGAGTTTGAGCTAGGGCACAGGGATTTTGAGCTAGGGTATGGGGGTTTTGAGTTACAGAGCTCAAATCAACTGAAAGAACACATTTTTATAGTTTTTATGACACCTAAGATAGCACCTAGGACAAAAACAAGGGTAGAAAATAGAAGAAATCAAAATAGAATTTGAGGGCACACCAAAAGTTGATTTTTAGAGATACGTATCTATGAGGGTTTTTATGGGCCATGATTGCGAGTCACACGTTCGGCGCTACAAAGTAAGTGACTATAACCATAGAACTAAGGATAAAAATATGAGTTTGACAAGCTCCTGGTAGTAAAGACAGCTATGAGAACTGAAAATCATATGGTTTTGTATGACGACACGGGGAAAATTTGTTGTCAAATGTGGGAGTTTTACAACTTTATAAACTCCCTTACTTTGGAAAACAAAAAAGTTGTATTAGTGATTGATGGGTAGAGTCTATGAGGACTTCTTCTACTTTCTTAGGTGACAAATGAGGCTTCTTGCACCTGATTAGGAAATTGAGGTGAGTAATAAGTTTAGGTACTAAAATAGGTTGTGACCTCGGTGATAAGGAGGCAATAGAAGTGAATAAGAAAGCGTCGGGTGACATGAAAGTAGGGCGTGTTAATGGATATCCCAAGCTGCATAAGTACACGGTTCTTGTGCAATAACATACCTCCTCACTAAGCTAAACAATCAGGATTGTTTTTTTATCCAATGAAAGTGGAATACTTAGTAGAAGGCACACAAAAGGTTTACGTGAGAGAACAAGGCACATTCAAAGGCGTGGAAGGATAGGGGAGAACATGTGCACAAAATATAAGGGCAGATTTGGGACTTAGCCATTTTCACATGAGCGGGCTATTTTTGGAGATAGTGTGTAGAGCACATAAACTAGGAAAAGACTTGTGTGACACACATCGGCTATTTTTGGAAGAGTGGCTACTAAGCACTTTGCATGGGTGTGGGATAAGAATAGAATTTCTACTACCAATTAACTAGAAGAGGTCTATTATTAGCGCACTTGCATGTGTGGTTGTGATTGTAAAGGCACATGGCTATTTTCAACATGCGACCTATTTTTGGAGTTATGTAAGTGGTGAAGGGAAAGTCCCCACCCTTATAAATATGTAATGATCTGCGTAGGATAGAGAGGTGTGTGAGAACTATGGTATTATCTATTGTAATGAGATTTTGTGTATTCATTATGCTTAATATAATGGAGTGTGTTCATTGAATCGAGTATTAACCATGACTATAATTGGTTCTTGCATGCTTGATTTCATTATGATCATTATTTAAATTTGTTATTCTTTAGATCTAGATCTGAACATGCACTCTAGAATGACATATTAATTATGGATCTGAATGCATTAAGTCTTCATCATGTTAACATCCCGTAATAGCAACCCTAAAGAGGAGCCTTATACCTTTACGTGCTTTGGGTGATAACTCGAGTCTAGGGTCGAGTGATGTACTAGCGTGCCTAGGATTTTACTCATAAATTCTAGGTTGCATCATTGGTTCCATTGCTCGGACCTCTTTTTTTAGTTGTTTTTAGGATGGTTCACGATGACGAAATATAGGTTGACCTTATACACACCTATAATTACGCCCACGAAATTTAAATACTTAAATTACGCTAATCATCTCCCCTTCTCGTAAATTGGCAACATATCATCAAAAAAACTCATATTCTCTCTTACTATCGTTAATTAATTACAATACACTAATTAGTAAAGTCGTATATCCAACAAACATCACGATTAACGACACGTCGACACTAAAATTTTCCTCCATAATTTCTATTTCATTAATGTATGTATTAGGAATAGGATGTTGTTAAGTATAATTAGTAGTAGCGTCGATAGAAGATAACAAATAGCCGTCGATGCGGTGTTGCCAATAATGAAGTAAATATTTGTAAGTAAGTGGTCCGGTAATGTTAAAATGTCAAAGTTTGGGTAATTAGAAGTAGGGTCTACATGATTAGGAATTAGAATATTATATTGGTAATAAGGACAAGGAGTGAGGTCATAAATATTTTGTGTATTTTATTTGTAAAAAGTCTAAAAATGTGGAACCCATGTAAAATGATAAGGTTTATCTTATCTTAAGAGATAAGCTTACATGTACGGATAAGAGTTAAGGTATGGAATATGATTCGTCAGAGTGGATTTCTTATCCTATCTTAGAGATAGGATGGATAAGCCTAGAAGTTCTATAAATAGAGAGGCCACCCCCCTCATTTAGCATAGAAAGAAGTAGTGAGAAATATTGTAGGAAGTGTGCTGAAGGAAGCCATCGGTTAAAGGTGTGTTGAAGAAGCCATCGAGAGGTGTAATTGTAAAGTTTCTCCCATAGTCTTGTTGTACCTCATGGGTGAGATTGTAACAATTTCATGTTAATATTATAATTTACTTTGATATTTTATTTTTCATCATTAGTCTTATCATAGTCGATGGTATTCTTGTGTTTGGTTGTTGTTTTGTTTCAGATTACATCCACAAACTAAAGGTTGTGCATTAGTAAATAATCATAGCACGAGAGTTCTCGGTGAAGAATTATCATAGTGCGGATTGGTGATGACATTTTAGTTCCGTTGCGGGACCATTCCTCGTTGGTGGATTTTACGGAGAGATATTCCCACTTAGTCAAAAATCAATTGGAGGGTAACCTTGTTTTTCACATGCGTAGTAGTTACCATGGTAAAGTCATTTTTACAGTGAATAGTAGTTACCATGATAAAGTCATTTTTGCTATGAATAGTATTTATCACAGTAAAGTCACTTTTTACCGTGAATAGTATTTACCGCAGTAACTTCACTTTTTACCATGAATAGTGTTTACCACAGTAAAATCAGTTTTTACCGCAGTAAGTCAAGTTTTACCATAGTTTACCGTGGTCATTTCTATAGTAATTCCAATTATTTGTGCACATAAGTCTTGTTGATTGTACTTGTGGGTTGGTATTTCACGGTGGTTACTTTTGAAAATGGGAAAGATTCCTATTTTTTCAGCTCAATCTAATGAAGATGCTTCTTCTTTCATTCAAGAGTTTAAACGATCTTGTATTTGTAATGGCCTCATAAGAAGGGAACAATGGACTGAATTTTTTCCTACCTTTTTGGATGGTTCCACACTTAGGTGGTTTGAAACACTAGGTGATAATGTGAAAAATTCATGGGATTTATTAAACTGAAAGTTTTTTTGAAGAATTTGGTGAACAACGAAATATGCGAGATCTCATGATCGAGATCACAAAGCTATCCCAAGGAGAGAAGGAGAAGATAAGGGATTATCATGCTCGTGTTCTAGAGCTAAGGAGGAAGCTCGATGCCCAGATCCGGAAGGAAAGATTAGCGGATGGGTTGATGAATGGCATGGATAATCTCTCTATGTAAGCACTTCATTCTTGGGATGAAGCGAGAGATCGAGACAATGAGTGAAGTATGACCGCTCAGCTACCATTGAACAAGCAAAGGAGATTGGAGAAGGCAAGAAGAAAGCATGGAAGAGGAGCCCAAAGAAATTGTTGCTAAAGTAGAGCCTACACCGGCACCTTTGGTCAGAATCCTGACCACTCCGGTGAGCACAAATATTTCTCCTAGTACATCACGAGTATGAAGATTTGCTTAGGAAGATGGGCGAGTTAACTATTAATCTTCTTGAGGAAAGGAATTTAGTTCTCGGGGAGGAGATAGAGGTCAAAAAAGAAATATTTACTGAAGTTGTTTGTTATGGTTGTTATAAAAGGGTCATTATAAGTATAATTGTCAGGATAGAGCTTCACATCAGTAAAGAGATAATGATAAAGGAAAAGCACTGTAAATTCTCTTGATGTAGTAGATAAGAGTAGAAATAATGAAGTAGATGTGTTTGTAACAAAAAGAAAGAAAGAAAAAGATAATCAAGATGGAAATGATCCTAAGAAGATGAAAGGAGAAACTAGTAAGAAACATAGGAGAAGAAAGTTGGGTGTGCGGGATTTTTACGATTTCACGGGGCAAGGACCATACTCCATCTTGGAAGATCTGTCCAAAGAAGCTGCAAATATTACATATGGTCAACTCTTGGCTATGTCTTCGAGAAGAGGCGGGAGTTGCGAGGTGACTCAATGCTCGAAGAAGGAAGGAGGTTGAGGTCCCTGTTTTTTGGAGCGAGGCAGATCCCTATGCTCCCTGGTGAGGTATTATGTAATGGTATTTCAATTCATGATGTCTTAGTTGATGGAGTGTTGCGATTAATGTAATGACCGAGTCTATAATGAATATGTTGGGTTTAAAAATTGATCGCCCTTGACACTTATGTTAAGGTCATTAAATAAAGGAAAAACTAAACCGAAGGTGTAGTTTCAAATGTGGCAATATATCTGTTATGGGTGTTGTATGTGTGGTAGACTTTCGGGTGATGAAAAATGAAATGCTTATTGCGTACCCAATCTGCTTTGGGAAGACCATGGCTAAGGAGAGTTCATGCAAGAAACTCTGGAATGAAGGTTTCATGACACTTGGACGTGGTAGAGAGAGGGTGAAGATAAATGTGATCCCTCGACATCATAAAGCGAGAACACTGTGGATTCAAGTGATGGCCCGAGTGATTGGACATCCTCTTATTACTCTAGTACCGGTGAAGTGGACACGAAGATGAAGAAAGTGAGGTGGATGTTTGAGTCATGGATATCTTCCAGTCACACCAACTCATGACCCCATAAAATTATCGAAGAAGAAGTTGATGATCATCTCCAACAAATAAAGATTGGTGATCTTTGTGATGGAGAGTGAGAAGGAATCCTACCTCCGGCTCTTTTGAAGGTACATACACCTATTCACTTTTGATTACAAGGAACTCCGTCAAGTAAGTTGGGTAGAACATTGTATTGAGGTGGTAGATGGTGCTAAGCCCATAAAGCAAATGCCATATAGAATGAATCCTAATTTTTCCAAGACTGTAAAAGAAGAAATAGATAAGTTGCTTGATATAGGATTCATATTTCTTTGTGGAGAATTGAGAATGGGTTTCTCCCATTGTGATCTCAATAAAAAAGAATGGGAAGCTACGCATTTGTGTTGATTACGGGGAAGCTCAATAAGGCAACAAGAAGGATCATTACCCTCTTCCATTTTCAGATCAGATCTTGGGCCAGTAGGTGGCGGGGAGTGTTATAGTTTTTTGATGGATATAGCAGCTCTGACCAAGTTCGTATAGCAGAAAGATCGGTGAAGACCACGTTCACCACTCCTTGGGAGCGTTTGCTTATAGAGTTATGCCTTTTGGGTTGTGTAATGCTCAGCAACATTCCAGCGTTTGATGAATAGGGTGTTTGAACCCTACATTGGGACCTTCATCGGAGTATTTACGGATGATTTTGCATCTATGGGAGCAAGTTGGACCACTGCCAGATGGAGACAACATTTCAAAGGTTAGATGAAGCACAAGCCTCACTAAACCCTACAAAGTGTGTCTTTGGATGTTCTAAAGGCGTTTTGTTAGGGCATGTTGTATCGAGAGATGGTATTAGTGCGATCGATAAAGTTTCAAAAATCAAAGATTTACCATTTCCTATTAATAGAAGTAAGTTGAGATCATTTTTAGGCCATGTGGGTTTCTATAGAAGGTTCATCAAAGAATTTCTCAAAGATTGCACTGACCACTAACTTGATTCTTGAAGAAGGATGTTGCTTATGAACCGGGAAACAAAGGCGCATGAAGCTTTTGGACAAGCTGAAGGAAGCCACGGTGTCTTCACTGTTTTGAAGAATCAAATTGGAGCAAGCCATTCATTGTGTACTGCGATGCCTCGGATGCGTGCAATAGGAAGTACTTTGAGCCAAAAGGATGAAAATGGGAATGAACATCAATTTACTTTGGGAGGAGCGAGACAAATGAGCTTGAGTCTTTGAGGTAAACTATATCATAAGCTGAAAAAGAGGCTCTGGCTATCATTTTCTTTGTAAATAAGTTTAGAAATTACTTGCTAGGGTAGAAATTTATAGTTTATGTGGATCATCAAGCTCTAAAATATATTGTAAATAAGCCTAACCCATCGGGAGGATAGCAAGATGGATAATTTTTCTACAAGAATTTAATTTGATATTATAGATAGGCCGGGGAAAGAAAGAAGCATGTCAATGCGAGATGCACTCTCTCGAGCCTATGATGGTTTAGGATCATCTTGTGATGATGATGATTTTCCCGATCGGCATTGTTCTCCTTGACACAATCCCTAGTGAATAAATAGATATTTGGAATTATCTGAATGAATTCAAGTTTCTGATGGTGCCCGATGCAAATACTAAGAGAAAGATTACTCAAAGCGATCGTCCATATTCTATTGCATGGAGCATTATTTGAATAGGACACGATGGCGATCAAGAGGCGAGTTGGCGTGATCAAGGAAAGGAGCTGCTAGAAGAATTCCACAATGGTACATGTGGAGGCACTTCTCTGGACAACTTACAACAAGAAGGATCTTGGATGCGAGTTATCACGGCCCACTCTTTTTAAAGATTGTTATAATTATTGTAAGACATGTGATATTTGTCAAACACATGGTAACCGTAAGACTTCATCAGCTCCATTATGTCCTATTCTTCCCTTGGTCCCTTTGAAAAGTGGGAATAGACATTGTAGGTCCACTTCAACTACATCACACCAAAATAAGTATATTGTAGTTTGCCACAGATTATTTAACCAAGTGGGTTGAAGCTAGGCCATTGAAAACAACTTCCATGGATGAAGTGGCAATGTTCATATATGAATGCATTGTCACGATTTGGTTGTCCATTAGAAATTATAAGAGATCAAGGAAGCCACTTCATTAATGAGGTGGTAGAAGCCCTAGTCAATAAGTTTTCTATTAAGCACGGAAGGAAACAACATATAAGCCAAGCACAAATGGACGGAGTGGAGCGAATTTTTTTGTGTTGTGTCAAATTCTAGCAAAAGATGCGGCCTTGGTACATAAATGGGATAAAAGGATTCATGCAGCATTGTGGGCATATAGGGCAACATCAAAGTCAGCAACAGGATACTCCCCATTTCGGTTGGCCTATGGCATTGATCAGATTCTTCTATTGAGTTTGATATTCCCCTTTGTGAGAGTTATGAAAAATGAAAGGATGGATGAAAGTGATTCGGTAAAAGAAAGGTTGGTACATCTTCATTTCTTTAGAGGAAATGAGGAAATAGCAAAGGATACAAGCCATAAGAAGAAAATGAAGCGAGAAGGAATACTTTGATCAAAAGATCCGGTGGTCTCCATTTCAAGTGAATGACTTGGTTCTAGTATATGATTCTAGATACAAAAAAAAGAAACAGAGAAAATTTCTTCCAAAATGGATGGGGCCCTACAAAATAGTATTATGCATGAAAATGATGTACGTGCTGATTTGGAGGAATTGGATGGCACTCCCATTACGAAATGGGTCAACCACGACAAGTTGAAGATTTTCAAGCACGAGAATAGTCTACTCAGAGGACGGAGTAGAAGCTAGGAAAGGAAGATGTCGACACTAAAATTTTCCTCCATAATTTCTATTTCATTAATGTATGTATTAGGAATAGGATGTTGTTAAGTATAATTAGTAGTAGCGTCTGATAGAAGATAACGGCGCCGTTAGTACGGTGTCGCCAATAATGTGGAGAGTACGGTATGATCAAAGTACAATAGGAATGTTGTAAAAAGTAAATATTTGTTGTAAGTGGTCAGTAATGTTAAAATGTCAAAGTTTGGGTAATTAGAGAAGTAGGGTCTACATGATTAGGAATTAGAAATATTATATTGGTAATAAGGACAAGGAGTGAGGTCATAAATATTTTGTGTATTTTATTTGTAAAAGTCTAAAAATGTGGAACCCATGTAAAATGATAAGGTTTATCTTATCTTAAGAGATAAGCTTACATGTACGAGATAAGAGTTAAGGTATGGAATATGATTCGTGGAGTGGATTTCTTATCCTATCTTAGAGATAGGATGGATAAACTGGAAGTTCTATAAATAGAGAGACCACCCCCTCATTTAGCATAGAAAGAAGTAGTGAGAAATATTGTAGGAAGTGTGTAAAGGAAGCCATCAGTTAAAGGTGTGTTGAAGAAGCCATCGAGAGGTGTAATTGTAAAGTTTCTCCCATAGTCTTGTTGAA
The DNA here is from genome assembly GCA_018340775.1 of Taxus wallichiana var. yunnanensis. Taxonomy (NCBI): domain Eukaryota; kingdom Viridiplantae; phylum Streptophyta; class Pinopsida; order Cupressales; family Taxaceae; genus Taxus; species Taxus wallichiana. The sequence goes on along the minus strand of CM031239.1, from coordinate 586,002,232 downwards.
GTACCTCATGGGTGAGATTGTAACAATTTCATGTTAATATTATAATTTACTTTGATATTTCAGATTTGTCATCATTAGTCTTATCATAGTCGATGGTATTCTTGTGTTCGAGTTGTTGTTTTGTTTCAGTTACATCCACCAAACTAAAGGCTGTACATTAGTAAATAATCATAGCACGAGGAGTTCCGGTGAAGAATTATCATAGTGCGGATTGGTGAATGAGACCTTCCATTAATTATTCACCCCTTCTATCTAGACTAATTAATTATTATTAATTAATTAGCTTTCCCTTCCATTTAACCAATAAATTTATATTTAATTGATTTAATCTCATTTTAATAGCCTAAATCGTACTAATATTCCTCTAATTAGCTTCTATAAGCTTACATCTACCTATTATTTAATCACCTTTGATTAATTAAAACACCCCCCAACTCCCATGACTTGCTAAGTATAAATTAAACCCTTCTAAAGTAAGGTTACCTTTTATAAAGAAACCTTATCCATTCCTAATCATGTTTTACCTTCATCCCACATGCGCAAAGGGATGAAGTGTTTCCTTTATCCATTGGGCTATATAAGGAGCCCTCCTTCTACCTTTATACCTACACCTAAACTTCTTGAGAAGACAAATGCAAAGCATATAGCAAAATAGACTAAGAGCTTGCCTTTTGTTTTCTTGAGAGTTCATCATCTTGAAGAGTTAAGCCTCTTTCCTAAGTGCTTAGGTCATATGGGAGGTATCAAAAGGGTCTTGTAGCCCAACTTTGACAAGCCCTCATTCCTAGGTTCTTGGAATACCAAAGACAACCCATTTTTATTGCCATGGAGCCTACATAAGTCCATTCATTTATTTGTTGTTAGAGAATAGAGGATTTAGATACTTAACATTGTTAGTTTAAAGGTTTTGAATATGATGAATGTTAATATCTAACCCTTATTTAATTCTTATCTTGATGGTGCTTAGTATGTTGTTTAATTTTTGCTAATTAAGGCTATTTAGGTGTTAGTCTTTACTTATATTAGCATTAGTTTAAAAAAAACTCATGCACACATTTGGCATGCCTGGTGGGACCTAGTCCCTTGGCATTTTAGTTTAAATTTCATTTTTTGGCTAACTTTTGAAATGCACATGTAGTAATTAATGTCCATTTTCTTGGAATTTTTGCTAATTTTATATGTGTAGGTTCTTGTTCATAGCCATCATTTTAATGGGTTGTTGTCATTTTAAAACTAACTTGCTAAAAATTTGAATTATTGTGAGTTTTTTGTCTTTTTTTCCATCTTTTGGTTACGAGAGTGGCACAAGCACACTTATAGGAGTGTAGGCACACTTTTGGTGGCACGGGCACCTCTCGAGTGGTGCAAGTACTTTGCATCGCCGTAACCTGAATTTCTATTTGTCAACCCTGGCACATATACACTAACCCTAGTGCACATACCCTAACCAGCACATAGACACACTAACACAGGCACGAGATACCTTTTCATATTGTACCTTCACTACAACTTAAAACTGTTAGATCGGTGTAGACACCTAACCTGAGCACACATGTTGTTTTAGTGGCACAGACACATTACGGTGGCACAAGCGTTTTGTCGAGAATTTGAGGTTGTTTTATAAAGCGTTGGCACACACATTTTCTGTAGTGCACACAATTTTCTAGTTGCGCACTTGCTATTATGGTATCAAAAGCACTCTGTGTGAAACTTAGCATATTTTTATCAAAGGTAATGCATACGTTCTTTTGGTGGCACACACGCCTCTCGGGTGGCATAGGTACACGATAAGCCAAAAACACATAGAGTGGCGCACATGTCATGTTTTGGTGCACACACCTCTCGGGTAGTATAGGTACATTGTAAATCATAAAAACACAGAGTGGCGTATCACCCGACCACGGCACACATGCATAAAAGGGTGCGCAGGTATATCTGCTTTTAATCTAGTTTTGGTTACAATTTTTTTGTGCTCCTTATTTTGATCATAACGTTTGACTCGTCAACCCATTTTGGAGTTTGAATGGGCATTAGAAAGATACCGAAGTTTACTTTATTAAGGAACTTCCAAAATTTAGATACCTTTGGTATACTATCTTCTATCACAAAACTCCCAAAATGCCCTGGAGACCTCCAAAAATGCAAATTACTATAAAACTGCTAAAAAGTGCAAAAAAATGGATTTCTAGAATTTTTTGATTTTCTTGGTTTTCTAACTCTTGCAGGGTTCTAACAAGTGGTTTACAGGTTTCCTTTACATTAGGTTTCTTTATACTAACTTAATCAAAAACATTTGCATCTTTATTTGTGAAGGTTTGAAACACGTATGCTCTTCCCTTGCGCCTTTCTAGGTGATCTTGGGAATCAAAAACGTTTCACCACTTTCTTCATACTTGTAAAATGGTTTAAATATCTTTCAAAGTTGGTTAAAAGGAACTTATTTTCACATTGTACTTAGGAATTTTCCATTTATTACAAATTTGAGTGAGATACCTTGTTGTGTATGCTCTTTCCTTGCGTCTTATGATGATCTAGGAAATCAAAAACAACATCTTATCTCCTTTATATGACATTTTGGAAAATTACTAACCTTGGTATGTAGGACCAAAATCACTTTTCAAAGAAAGGAGACATAAAAAAACACAAAACCCTCAAATACATGTGTTTCTTACAGATTACCAAAAGGTGTTCAAGCAAACCACACCTAATTAAACAAGATAAAAAGAACAACACATTCAAAACACCATATTGCAAGTTTCGGAAAAGTGCGTACACTCTCTCTGTTCAACTAGAACATAACCCCTTTGCCATAACACCTTAAGCTATAACAATTGGGGTGGTTCTAGGAATCCCAAAATATTCCACGCAAGAGGAACCTTGTGGACAAAGCGGGAAGTGCTCGCACTACCTACCTAACTAGTGATTCCTTTATGAGATAGCGTTACATGTTGTCCCTATGAAACCCTTTTCGAGTACACAATGGATGCATTTACTTACCAATGTGATTGAAGGGGGAAAAGTAGAGATACTCCCAAGATAGTTAGGACTATTTGGGTAAATCGTCCCGCTTTCGTGGAAAAATTTTGTAACACCTAGGATGAGAGAACCACCTAGGAAAATATACTTTTGCCATGGAACCCACTTTGACCATTCTAAAATAGTGTTGAGTTTTGAACCATATTTTCATTACAAAATGTGTGAAGTGTTACCTATGCTTAGCTTTTCACTTGCCTTAAGGTGAGGAAAAACTCTTTTGAAGTGAAGCCAAAAATTTTCATCCCCATTTTGATCTACTTCCTTCACTTTCTTTTGACACTTTGTTGATCAGAAGAGGAAGTGACTACCTTTGCATTATCAATTGATTGTTTCACCACTTTTTGTCCATTTATGCCCATTCATATTTACGGCTGGGTTGGTTAAGCGTTTAAATTGTTTAGAGATGTATTTATATCATTGGTAACCTTTGTGATAGTAATACCCATGTCAGGGATCGTCATCATAGTTAGGATTGATTCATCATTTTATCTCCCTTTGACATGTTACCTTGTTTTCATTGTCTTGATATAATTAAGATACTTATGTCCCATTTTTCCTAAACATGATCTAAGTATCCGCATTGTGGCATTATGTTGCCCACATTTTAACACATCCTTAGTATACTTTGACTTAGTTTGGTTTCAAACATTGTCCCAAATCTTGAAAGGTGTCGCTTACTTTGTTTACGTCGTTTTGATACCACTTTGACACTAATATATCACTTCTTCGTGAAGCTTGATAGACATGTCCAATTCGTGTGGTTACGTGGCTTACATTTGTAAACCTCACCCTTTAACATTTATGTCTTGTTAGTTGTTGAACTTGTCATTGTATCCTTTGATTGGGATTCACATCTACCCTTTGTTAATATTTACGCCTTATTCATTTCGAGCTTGACATAAATATTGACATTGTGTTGATCATCTTTGCATCTCATTTTCATATGGTGTATTTCCTTGTTGATGGGATTTTTGATTCACACTTGCATAATTGTTCCTTATGATTATTCATTCAGAAAACTTATTTTCTAGGACAATCCCTCTCGATCTCATTGAGATTGCATTATTACGATGTCTATTTTCCTTAGACCTTCTTTGGAAAATCACGTATGCATCTCCATACTTACACAATGTCTAGTTGGTTTTCCTTATGCTACCCAAATCGACATGTCACTTCCTTCCCTTTAAAGGAGTTCCATCACACTATCTAGATCTAGACATTTGTGCTTATAACAACACCAAAAATGACTAACTATTATGTGGTTCCCCATACTTACAAAAATATGGAACCTAGGTTTAGCAATTCAAATCAAAAGATTCCCATTACAACTAAACCTTGTTTGGTCCTTCATGATAGAGAGACCATATGTGTAACTCATTCCCCACCTTCATCTCATTATCGGTGGTATGATTTGGACACTTCTGATCCAAACTATTATTTGAGTTCCCCCCACTCTTCTTCTAATTCTAATCCAAACATTTCCTCTTCTTCTGAGGATTCCAATCCAAACATTTCCTCTTCTTCTGAGGATTCCAATCCAAATATTTCCTCTGAATCTTCTGATGATTCAGATCCAAACTACTATTTAGATTCATCTAATTTGACTTCCAAGTCATCTAATGTGACTCCTATGTCATAGTTCTCCATATCTTCACAAGACCCTCTTCATCATACATTTCATTTGACTCTATGTCATTGTCCTCCCTTTCTTTGTAGGACCCCTTTTATCAGTCCACCTCAATGATGTCTTCTTCCTTTCAAGATATGCACGACTCCAAATCCCTTGGTCAAACATCTAATACAATTCTTGAATTGCGGTCCTCTCTTTATTCGTAGGACCCTTGTTATTATTCATCCAATGTGATTCTTGAATCACGGTCCTCCCCTTCTTCACAGGACCTTCATCATCAATCACCCCTAATAAGTATTCCTTTTTGAAGATTTGTGTGATTCAAATTCTTTCGAGTCAAATGTCCAGATCGACTCCATACATCGTAATCCATGATTTTGGACTTAATCCTACTAGTTTATAGATGATATACCATCGTATAGGTAGATACACACCACTTTCTTCTACTCATGAGACATCTAGCTACACATCTTCTTTTTCTTTCACATAATCTTCTTCTATCAATCATCATCAAACATCTTCTAATTCTTCCACACCAAGTGAACCTATTTCTTCTAATCAACCCCACGATGGTCGATCAACAACTCATACCAATTGATCTATTTTAGAATGAAGAAAAAATCAAGGCATTTATAGGGGCATATGAAGATATTCCTTTAGCAGATTATGAGAAAGGATTCTCTTTAAACTTTGATGTGCGTGTGTTGTGAGGAAAAGGTTGATTCCTTTTATAAAAAAATGGAGGAAAAGCCTCGAGATCATCATGACTTGATCCTCCTCTTAATATTCCATCTTCCCATTCTTAATTATGTGATGAAACTCCTTAGTCTTGCATTGATCCATGGCCTGTCTTCTCATCACCCAATAAATTTGTCCATCATAATTCCTCAATCATAATCTCTAATGGGGTCAAAACCAAGTAACCCTTCATTTTCATCTAGGTGTGGGTCACCTTCTAGTATCCCTCCCTATGTTATTTGTGGGACATTTTTGAGTAGTCCACTATCTTCTATTCTTGGGGCATGCCAACTAGCCCCTTGTCTTCTAGGTATGGATCACCCCTAAGTAGTCCAACATCTTCTATTCTTGGGCCACATCCTAATAGCCCATCATCTTCTTTGTTAGAGAAAAATCACAGCACCCTGGACGCACATCGGGCTTCTAGGTTGATGTTTCGAGGCATCCGGTGTGATTGGACAACATGGAAACCTCTCTCCAAGTGTGGAACTTGTGTGGCGAGAGAGGAATCTCCATATTAGAGGATGGTTCCTCAAAACCCCTCCGATTTAGATCAATTCTTACACAACTACAAAGTTTGAGATCCTAATCCTACTCTAAATTGCAAGGAGACAGGATAGAAATGTAAAATTTGAAACTAACTAAAGATGGTGATGCACCAAAAAGGAGTGGTGAATATTTTTGTCATGCAAATAGACACAAACCAAAGATTACAACATAAAACATACACAGGCTGATAAGATATAATTTAGCGTCTGAAATGAAGCAAATAATACAAACAAAGGACTAAAACCCATTCACAAAGTTTGCATTATCATTTCCAATGTCAAAACAATCTGCATTACAACCTCAGAGAGGTAAAAAACTGTTACAATATTTGAAGAGGTCTAATTCTTGCAAACAATCACTTGCTGGAGGTGAAAGAAGAAGTCTGCTATGCCAAAAAGTATCCCACCCTTTGAAAATGAGCCAAATTTGGCTTTTACATTGCATGGGTCGAGCCCAGGAGAGAAAACGCATGTACAAAAACATGGGAGGCCATTCCTCATTGATTTGCAAATGCATTAAAATGACATGGGGGACCTTACAAACCCATACCCTATCATTTTTTACTGAATTGGAGGAGAATGTGACCCATTCTACATTAAATTTGGTCGTTGAAATGTCATTTCTAGCCATGGACACGCGTCAGAGCCGTTTCTTAACTTTCTCTCTCTATACTAAACCAAAATTCAAGATTGACCCTAGAATCATGTAGAGAATTTTATAAGCTTTCCCGATGATATAAGGAACGTGCAAATCTGAGCTCGGATCGAAAGATATGGTGATCTGAAGATTTAGGGCACAAAACAGGCAAAAATGGTTTTGAAATTTTTCCCGTGCTCTGCCACCTGGACGACACGTGTCAAGTGCTGATTGGATGAGCAATTCTCTCTCCTTCCCTTACCCGTGGGTTTTCCTTGAAAGTTTTGACTTTTTGTAATTTTGGAAAAATTCCCATCTTTCCCTGCGTCCTCGCCACTTGGGACACGTGGCATGATCTGGTTAGGCGACGGGGCGCGGGGTCATACTTTACCTTTTAGTTTTGGCTAAAACTTTTTCCAAACTCTCTAATTCCTCCCCGAGCTCTGCACTCCCCTTCTCCTTAGGACACGTGTCCTCTTTTTATTGGCTCGGGCTAATGCTTCAAACGTTGCCCTTTGAAATTTTAGATGTTTTCCCTTGTGACACGTGGCGTTTCCTGATTCATCCTCGAGCTGCCGGATTTTCACGTCCCTCGTGTCCTTTGGCTGGTTGTTCCAAGTATGCTGGGACAAATTCTCTCGATCCACCGATTCGGGCTTCCTGTCCGTCTTTTAGCGATGACACATGGCATGATTTGATTGGCTCTCGCCTCCTTTGGCTCTCCGCGTCCCATGTGTCCCTTTGTCCCAACTATCCCGATGCTAAAGTTCTCTATTTCGGCCAATCGGTGGTTCACGTCATTGGCGTCCTCACGGCCCGGATGTCGACATTACGCCTGTGATTAATTTTTCTTTTACCTTGGCCGGTTCACCCTTTCGCGTCCCGATGTCCCAAGCTGTCCCGGTGTTGCGTGAAGCTGCCTAGAGGCTTTTCGGACCGATTCGCGCCCGACGTCCCAACTATCCCAAGGACCACCTTGGACTAGGACTTAGCCAATTTTCATGATTTTTTGGCCCTGACTTGTTTTTTTGTAACTTTTTCACTCTTTTTAGAACTTGCTCTTTTCTCCTTAGATGGGGAGTTAGAAAAAATTCGAGGGGACCCTAGAAACATGACTTTTTGCCTTGAATCAATCTATCTTGCTCGGGACCGAAGAATTTAATGCATGTTATCAAAATTTACCCCTGGGGGTGAATTTTGGATAACAATTTGGTGACTCGGCGGGGTCATCTACACTGCTTAGATGAAAAGATTAGTAGCACTGAAGCAATCCATTGGGCATGGAGTCATCAAATATTCTGTTTAGAACCCCTAGCGACTCGAGAATGTGCAAGGAGGAAGATGGAATATCACACTGATGGAAGCAAGGGCGTAAAACATCTCCATGGATAGCAAGTGTGCCAAAGCACTTAGGAAAACAAAACTAACCTACAACAAAACAATGTGCACAAGCACTTGGAGGAATGAAAATCTAATCTAATATTTACAAAGTAGTGCACTTCCCTCTAGAAGCAACGCTTGAGATAGATTCCATTGATTGGAATCTACAGTTCTTCACCATCCAATGAAGCCAATTGGAAAGCATTGTTGTTCTTGCACTTCGTGACCATGTATGGGCCACTCCAAATGGCATAAAATTTTGAATGCCTTCCCGGTTTTGCTCTATCTACATCCCATTTCAACACTAGATCTCCAACCTGAAAAGATCTATCCTTGGCCTTCTTGATATCCTTCTCCATTGCTTGGGATGCCTAATTTCTGATCTCTTGTAGCTCCATCAACTCTGCATACCTCACCTCCATGGGCTCAAACTCTAGCAACTCCAGCTGCTTCATGAGTTCTAATGTTGGTAACTCAAGTGAGATGGGTAAGATTGCCTCTCTTCCATAGACAAGTTTGAATGGAGAGTTACCTGTGGATCTTTTGGGAGTTATCCTATCAGCCCATAAGGCTGATTTCAATTTGGTATGCCAAGACCTCGATTCTCGTCAAGAGTCCTCCTAATGATCCTCAACAAGTTCTTAATTGTAGAGACTCGGCCTAGCCATTACCTTGAGGGTAATAGTTTGATGAAGTGCTCAAATAGATTCCATTCTTGACAGCCCATTCTGTAATCTTGGAACCTATGATGCCAATGCATTATCAGAGATTATTGTAGCAGGTACACCAAATCTGGTTGTGATCCCCTCATAAAGGTCTAAGATGCTAGACTCATTTGCCTCTTTGAGTGCTACTACTTCTATCCATCTGGTGAAGTAGTCCGTGGCTGTCAAAATCCATTTGTGCCCTTGGCTTGAATTGGGATTAATGACTCCAATGAAGTCCAAACCCCATTGCATGAATGGCTGGTCAACTGAGATTGGATGTAATGGAAGGGCAGCAAGTCTCTCTTTTCCTGTGAAGAATGCACAATTCTTACACCTCTTGATCCATGCATAGCAATCACTGAAAATCTTAGGCCAATAATAACCAGCCTTCATGATTTTTAGAGCTGTCACTCTTGGTGCAAAATGACCACTAGCTAGTCCACCATGAAACTCTTCTAACAACCTTTGAATCTGATTTGTGCTAATGCATCTTAGTAGCACTCCATTCACATCTTTCTTGAACAAAACTCCATCAACAATGGCATACGGGACAGCCTGCAATCTGAAGTGTCTCCTTTGGGTCTTGTTCATCTCAGAGGGCATAGGCCTGTGCCTAGGAAGTGTATAATGCCTTGGGTCCAGCAAGGAGTGGGGGCAGCATTGTCTTCTTCTTGATTGCCACTTGGCTCATGGCTGTCCTGGTGTCAAAACAGCCTCTTCTTCATTGCATACTTCTCTTTTGCTTCCCTAAAACCAGCTGCTCACATAATCCTTTCCCTCTTACCAGCTTGGTGATCTTGATCTCAATGTCATACTTCATGACACGGGTGATCCAACCTGCCATTTTCTCATTCAAATCCTTGTTGAGGAGGAAGTCCTTGACTCCATCATGTGAGACCAAAGCAATTTGGACCTTGTTGTTTGAAACTAAATGCTTGAATTTCTTCAAGCTTGATTCGATTCTGCAAGTACATGCTTCTCGATAAAAGAGTACCTCACCTCATAGTCATCTAGGCTCTACTGGCTGAAGAAGGCAATTGGCTACTCATCATTATCCTTGTTATCTTTGTACCGAAATGGTGAGAAATAGTATCATTACCTCCAAATGCATAGAGGATGAAATCCTTGGAGAAGTGCAGGTTGATGAGAGTTGGTGCTTGAGAGATGGCTTCTTTGATTGCTTCAAAACTCACCTTGCCTTCTACTATCCACTTGAAATCCATGCTCTTCTTTAACATTTTGGTGATGGGCTTGACAAGGGTTGCAAAATGCTGGGACAAACCTCCAGAAAAAGTTTATCCTTCCCAAGAAACTCGAAGGGCTTTCTTGTGGCTTGGCAATGGTAGTGCCCTTATGGCTTGACCCTCTACGGATCAATTGCTAATCCTTCCTTGGAGACAATATGGCCAAGGAGCTTTCCTTCATGTGTAAGAAATATGCACTTCTTAGGATTCAAAGACACTCCAAATCTCCTGCACCTTGTGAAGACTTGTCTCAAATGAGAGAGGTGGTCTGCTGCATTTTTGGAAAAAATAGTGATATCATCAAGGTAAATCAGCACCACGTTGTTAATCAAACCTTTGAATTCCATGTCCATTGCCCTTTGGAAGGTAGCACCAGCGTTGGACAGCCCAAATGGCATTTTCCTGTATGCAAAAGTTCCCCATTTGGTTGTGAAGGCTGTCTTAAACTAGTCCTCTTCCTTCACCATAATCGATTATAGCCTAAGTAGCCATCAAGTAGTGAAAACCTCTCGAAGCCAGCCACAACTTGCAATATTTTCTACATGGAAGGTAGTGGGTAATGGTCCTTGAGAGAGGCTCTATTCAAGTCTCACGAAGTCAACACATAGTCCCGATCTCTCCACTCTTCTTTCGACTAGAACTAAGTTGGAAACCCAACTAGAATGCTTGATTGGGAATATGATCCTTGACTCAATCAACTTGTCCAATTCTTTCCTCATGAGAGGCTCCATGTGTGGATTAGTGGTCTTTGTTTCTACAGCGAGGCTTAGTATTTGGATCCAATTCGATGGTATCTTTGAGCTAAGTTGGGATTGAAACCTTTCAAGTCTTCATAGCTCAAAGCAAACACATCGGGGAACTCTTGACACATTCGTATGAACTCATACCTTTCTTGTTCGATTGTCATCTTTCCAATTTGCAATGGTTTGTTCTCTTCTACCAAGATGGATATTGAATCCTCCCTCTTGACTTTGAATGTTTTCTTTCTCCTTTCTAAACTGGTTATTGGGATTAAAAAAGGAATCCAAAGTGATAAGTCCCTTAGGTAGCTTGTTAGTTCTTAGCTGTACCACTTGGTCACCATACATTGTTGTTCCAATTTTTCTTGATTCTTGGTGAGAACTCAGATTCTTCTTGCAAGAAATGGATGATTTGTTGGTCTTTTTCAAACACTTGCCAACTGACATTGTTATCCGGCCTTTGAAGGCCTCACAATCACGTAGATGTTTGGCTATACCTTGTCTTGTTGAATGCTTTTCACAATGTCAAAGTTGCCCCCACTGCAAGCACTTGTCAGTGACTTGATTCTCTTTCCTAGGAATGGATTTGATGCCAAAACCTCAAAATATTCCATGAGGTCCCACACCCTATTCTTGTAGCACCAGAGAAAATCATTCTTGGTAGCATGCTATCCCTTGACCTGATTTACAATCAATTCACTGTCACCAAAGACTTGCAAGTTCTTTATTTTCTTCTTTATTGCCCAATGCATCCCTTGCACCAAGGCTTCATATTCAGCAGTGTTATTGGAGCATGCAAACTGAAATCTAAAAGCTGAATAGTACTTTACTCCTTGAGGTGAAACAAGCATAGCTCCACCTCCTGCACCTTGTCTACTCCTTGATCCATCAAAAAATAGCTACCATACCTCATTGTCATCTTTGTGGTTTGGCTTGGTGATGCTAGGAATAGGCTGATTTTCTTCGTGTATGCAATAGACCCCTAGCTCAGATTCTTCCACTTCTTGATAAGGATCAAATGCATGTATCTTGTTTGCCCATTCATCAAGAGTTAGATCCAAGATGCTTCCAACTTTAGTGTCGACTTCATCGGTGCTTGGGTGATCTTCTTGATCAAATCTTTGAGCAATTGGCATTAATCGACTTGGAGTGTAAGGCTCAATATGGAAGTTTGCAATAGGTTCGGACCTAATTGTAGCCTTGTTTCCATACCTCGTTCAACGAAAGCATGTGTGACCAATCAGCGAGAAAAATACCCCCTAATCTTGGGTGTGAAGTCCCTTGACAAGCATAGGGCAAAGAGTGGTGGAAGGTCTATGGTGATACATCTTGTAAAACAACAACATTTGGACATGCATGCAAGGTAAGACTTAAGTTTCTAATCACTCCAACTACACTACCCCTTTGGATGTTGTTTCATCTTTGGAGCCCTAGTTGATTAGCTATTTGTTTAGGCATTCGAGCTACTTGCCCTGGAGTGTATCATGTAATTGTGCACTAGTTGATTTCCAATGATCAATGAAACATAGAAAGGAGGGGGTTTCAACATTTTACCTTCTTGTCCTCCATGATTTCCCTCGAAATTTGGGCAGCATTTGTGAGCACTTTGTCTTGTGTTTGGATCTGCTTTGATTCAAAGTTGGCGATCCTTCATGGCAGCTTGTAGCAAATCTCTTTGGCACGGGATAGATAGGGATTCCCACATTGATATATTAACATTTGTCTTCTTCATCTGATCAATGATGTTGAATGGTGATGAAGGATCTCTTTTCTATCCCTTGGTTTGCACATTCACTCCTTGCATGTGGGCAGCAACAACTGGTATTTGAGTTGGCCTAGGGGCTATTCTTGGCTGCCCTTGTGCATTTGAAATTGGACTTTGCTTGCCAACCATTTGTGGAGCCATGGAAGGTTGTGGATTGGTTGGGGCTAATGGCTGTTCTTCACCCAAATTCCTCCTTTTTGACCTTGTGTTGGCTGCAACACCTTGAGAAACTACGATTCATGCCACAAAAGTCCTCTGCTGCCAATTTACCAATGTGGTGTCATTTGGGGCTGATTGTTGTTGGAATGTTTCTTGTTGTTGGCTATTTCCTTGACTGCCCTCACCCTCCACACCAGTAGTTGTCACCATTAATGCTTGATTCAAAGCACCATTGAAGCACATGGATTGGTTATGAGGCTCATTACATGGAAAACACCAATCATACTCCTGAGCAATGTTGTTTTGTGTTGGCACCAATGCCTTAGAGGCAGATATGGCATTTGGATTATAGGGCTGAAATGGTCTATTGGTAGGAGGCCTTGTTTGATTCATATTTGCAGCTGGGTTAGGTGGCCTTTGTGGTTGGTATGGCTGTTAGGCTGAGCTTGGGGTTGATAAGAAGGTCTAAAACCTTGGGCTGCTGCCTTTGAGAGTAACCAGCTCATTGCCTAGGTTTTACAATTGCTTCATGACTGTTGAAGCTCATTTGGGGCATTTGGAGATGAAGTGGAAGCTTCATTTGAACTATGATTTCTAGGAGTGGGAGAAGGATCCAAATTAGGTGCTTGATGGGTGTTTGGACTCTCTAAGCTTGGAAACAATGGCATGAGAGGTCTAGGGGCAAGTTTTCCGGCTTGGATCAAACAATTTTCAGCCCTAATGGCAATGTTATAAGCCATAGGGATAGTTATGCCTCCCATGGATTGAATCAACATAGAAATATCAGAATTTAGAGCTTTGAGATATTAGAGAAAATCACCTTTTCTTTGTTGGCCTAAGCGCCTTTGGAATTCTCTCCCAAGTTTTTGAAATCGAAGTTGAAATCGGTCATTTGCTCATTGGGAGCTCTCTGATAGGTTTCAAAGGTTGTTCCAAAGAGACAAGTTGTCTCCCTTTTCTCCAAATTGCTCATGAAGTGCTATACACAACTGATTCCAATTTGTGATAGAACCAGCTCAAGGCTCTAAACCATTGCAATGCTTTACCCTTGAATGAAGAGGCGGTAATGCTTGTGACCACTTGCATCTCATTGATTTCATGAATTGCACAAAGGTTAGCAATATCTTTACCATGATCACTGGAGTAGTCTAATTTTCTCCAGTGAAGTAGGGAATGTTCTTCAAGGCTGCAATAGGAATTGGATGTTGTGCATTGAGGGAAAGTGGGCTCTTTGCTGTGAAGTTGACATAGGGGTTGTTTTGTGCCATTCTAATTGGTCTTAAAACCCTTGTTGGTGAATGAAAGCCCTACCAGTGGAGGAGTTAAGAGAGTTCTATTTGGTGGAGATGGAGACCTATGAATCCTTCTTCCTCTTTTCCTTCTTCTTGGAGATAATTACGCAGGTATTCAAACAACACTTCTTCTTCTCCAAATCTTGACCTTGTGGTGATTCTTCTCATGAGATTTCAGGCTGCTTTCTTTGAGGCAGTTGATTCTTCCCCTTGGAGTCGCCGGATATGCACATAATAGCTCTTTTCAAGCAAGAAAATTGCAGTGAGATGCACATCAACTTTTTTGTAATAAAAATGAGACCTCTAGTCCCACCAGATCATGCCAAAAGCTGTTAGGGAAAAATCACGGCACATTTGAGCGCACATCGAGGCTTCTAGGTTGATGTTTGGGCATCAGTGTGATTGGACAACATGGAAACCTCTCTCCAAGTGTGGAACTTATGGCGAGAGAGGAATCTCCAGATTAGAGGCTGGTTCCTCAAAACCCCTCGATTTAGATCAATGCTTGCACAACTACAGAGGTTCAGATCCTAATCCTACTCTAAATTGCAAGGAGACAGGGATAGAAATGCAAAAATTGAAACTAACTAAAGATGGTGATGCACCAAAAAGGAGTGGTGAATATTTTTGTCATGCAAATAGACACAAACCAAAGATTACAACATAAAACATACACAGGCTGATAAGATATAATTTAGGGTCTGAAATGAAGCAAATAATACAAACAAAAGATTGAAACCCATTCACAAAGCTTGCATTATCATTTCCAATGTCAAAACCACTGCATTACAACCTCAGAGAGGTAAAAACTGTTACAATCTTTGAAGAGGTCTGATTCTTGCAAACAATCACTTGTTGGAGGTGAAAGAAGAAGTATGCTATGCCAAAAAGTATCCCACCCTTTGAAAATGAGCCAAATCTATCTTTTACATTGCATGGGTCAAGCCGGAGAGAAAACATACAAAAACGTGGGAGCCGTTCCTCATTAAATTCAAATGCATTAAAAGCGACATGGGGACCTTACAAATCAATACCCTATCATTTTTTACTGAATTGGAGGAGAATCGACCCATTACGCATTAAACTAAGTCATTGAATTTGTCATTTCTAGCCATGTACATGCGTGAGCTGTTTCTTAACTTTCTATCTCCAAACTAAACCAAAATTCAAGATTGACCCCGAGAATCATGTAGAGAATTTTATAAGCTTTCCAATGATATAAAGAATGTGCAAATCGAGCTCTGGATCGAAAGATATGGTGATATGAAGATTTAGGGCACAAAGCAGGCAAAAATGGTTTTAAAATTTTCCCGCGCTCCGCCACCGGACGACACGTGTCGGGTAGCTGATTGGATGAGAAATTCTCTTTCGTTCCCTTACCCATGAGTTTTCCTTGAAATTTTTGACTTTTTGTAATTTTAGAAAAATTCCCATCTTTCCCCACGTCCCGCCACTTGGGACACGTGGCATGATCTAGTTGGAGGACAGGGGCATGGGGTCATCCTTTAACTTTTAGTTTTTGTCCAAAACCTTTGCCAAATTATCTAATTTCTCCCAGAGCTCTGCACTCCCCTTCTCCTTAAGACACGTGTCCTCTTTTTTATTGGCTTGGGCCAATGCTTCAAACCTTGCCCTTTGAAATTTTGACGTTTTCCCTTGTGACACGTGGTGTTTCTGATTCGTCCTCGCCAGGCTCGCCGGCTTTTCACATCCTCGCGTCCCTTTGGCCCGATTTTCCCAAAGCTATGCAGGTCAAATTCCTCGATCCGCCCATTCGAGGCTTTCTGTCCCTCTTCCGACCAATGACACATGGCGTGATTTGATTGGCTCTCGGCTCCTTGACTCTCCACGTCCCACGCATCCCTTTGTCCCAACTATCCCAGTGCTAAAGTTCTCTATTTCGGCCGATCCGGGTGGTTCGTGTCCTTCGCGTCCTCGCGGCCTAGATGTCGACTGTTTTGCAACGATTAGTTAATTTTCTTTTACCTTCAGCCGGTTCGCCCTTCGCGTCCCACCGTCCCGATTTCCCAAGCTGTCCCAGTCTTTTGCGAACCGCTGGAGGCTTTTCCGGCGGTTCACGCCCGATGTCTCAATTGTCCCAAGGACGCATGGACTAGGAATTAGCCAATTTTCATGATTTTTCTGGCCCAAGCTTGTTTTTTGCAACTTTTTCACTCTTTTAGAACTTTCTCTTTTCTCCTTGGGCGGGGGAGTTAGAAAAATCCGAGGGGACCCTAGAAACATGATTTTTTACCTTGAATCAATCTATCTTGCTCGGGATGAAGAATTTAGTGCATGTTATCAAAATTTACCTGGGGGTGAATTTTGGATAACACTACATTTATGGGTCACATCCTAGTATCCCTTATTATTCTATTCTTGGGCCACATCTTAGTAGCCCTTCATCTTCTATTTATGGCTCACCTCCCAATATCCCATCTTCTTCAAATCCTTGGGACGATTATCCATTTCATCCATCACATTATTCTTCTACCAAATATTGTGACAAGCACATGGTCATTTCTCTCATCAATTCTAAATGTCACATTCACTTTCTTCTCCTTCTCGGATCGAAAAGTCACGCATTAGCTTATAAGAAACCCAAACAATTTCTTAATCAAGATAAGATCAAAATTGCAAAGAGCTATAATAGATCCCAACAAATCAAACAATCTCATAATTCTAAATCAAGCATGATTTAAGAATGCACACCAACGTTACCATCAAGTATGGTGCAAAGCGCATAAACCTCGTATGGGGAATTAAAGCTCTCACATATGAAATCCATGTTTCAGAAACAAATCATAGTCATTTATTGAGTGATCATCGAAATCGGGGATAATATCACTCTTGATAAACAAACTCGTCTAGTCTCCCTTATCAAAGAAGTCACAAACATTGTTGTTGGATTTTACTACACATAGTGACTTTGTTAGCCCAACCTCTTAAAACTATCAAAAATATAAAAAGCAATTCAAAAATACAAAAACATTGAGAAAACAAAACAAAAATCAAAGGTACAAAGATCAAACATTATAATCGGTATTGTGTACACATGGATGTTTCTTTCTTCCCTTCCTTGATATTCTTGGCAGAGTCTCCCTACCATTTACATCCCTTCGGTGATATTACGGTTAGCCTATTCACACACATTTTACAACATTTATCTCTATGGTATCCATTTGACCTTGTTCTTTTATCACCTTGGTAAATTAAAGAAGCAGTGACCTCTTAGAGATCCTATCACAATCGAGAATCTAATAAATTTGTTGTGAAGAAATTTTGGACATATTTGTGAAACTAGCCAATGTCATCATCACAATCACTTCCACCTCCTTCCATCAAGTCATTTATGGTTCTTAACCCCTTTTCAAACAAGAGAGTTGACATAAGTTTTCAAAAATAAAAGAAACAAAATTAATCAAATCAAAAGCTAAAAGCTACAAAGTAAAAGCAAATTGATAGATTACAATCTATATGCGAGGCTATGGATGCTTGTAGCGATGAGAATTTTTTGATTAGAATCAAATGCATCTCCATCGGGGCTATGGACGCTTGGATGGTAGCGGAGCAATGTATGGCTATCCTTCCACCCTTCATTCACAAAATCACCTTTCAAAATCAATCATCCCTACACTTTGGCTAGGGTGTCTTCACTTGTTGTCTATTAAATCTTCCCTTCAAGAGGTAATTAAACTCCACGTGCACACACTAGATCTCTATGAGTAGGTAGGATTAGTATGTTACCAAGTGTCTCATTTTGGACCTTGTTCAAACTCTTACTCTAGTCCATATCTCATCTCACAATTTTTAGCTTTGGTTAATCACTTCTTCATCGCAAGACTTATAAGCTACATTCATATCATTCACATCATTCTTATACTTCATTCAAAACATCAATGTGTATAATATTACTTATTTTCCATGTTTGTGGACATGTTTTTCACCTTTCACAAAAACAATTTGGTCCTTCCTTTTATCATTTGCTTTTCGGTCAAATTACGCTAGAGCATCCTTGCTTCTTCCCATCACTTCATTGGTTTACATTCACTATCATGTTGAACCTATCCATAATGGCCTTTGGTCCCACTTCTACCTATAAAGAGTTTTCCTTTAAATACTCTTACCTAATCACAGGGGAATTTTTGCATCTTCACCTTTCTCATACGCACATGGCCTTGTGCTCTTGTACATCCCATCTATCGATGGGGCATCCACGCTTGCTCGTCTTCTTGTAAATAGTTGTAAAAACTTTCAAAATCAACCAAAACATTCAAATATGTTAGAAAAATCATCAAAAAAATTCAAATATGTTTTAGAAAACTTTTAAAAATTGAAAATCATCCTACAAAATGTCACTCTTTGGTTCTCACTTGTTCATGTGTGTGACTTGTAGATCATCTTGATCTACCTTCATTAACAAAAGCTAGGCTGCTTACTTCGTCTATACTCTAGGGAACAACGAGTTGTCTAGTATTGTTTTGTACCGCACATTACTTTTCCATCGACCCAAGTTTCCTCCATTTTTACCCTTGCATGTATCCTTGCAGGGCACCATCATCAACCCTTTTCATTAATTCACAAAGGTCATAACTAAAGCTCAATAATAAAAACATCATATCATGTTTCTCTGTTAGTTTATCTTTTTAATTTCTCGTATTGTATTTCATTTTGTATTTTGCATTGAGTTAGGCATCTTTCACTTTCTCGTATTACATTACATTTTTTATGTTGCATGGAGTTGGTGTTTTCAGCAATGGACAATTGTTAAGTAGTATGTCTTTTCATGTCATTCTACTTTTGTCATATTCATATATTTTTCATAAGGACCGATGATGTAGCTCTTGTGGCAATATGATGACAATGAAATTTTTCCAATAAATAGTGGCCAAAGGCTAAGATCTTCTCTCCACTTCTCCATATTTCTTCGCATCACTTTTCTCTCACCCCTAATCTTAACATCTTCTTGGGGCATCCTTCCCCCTCTCATTCTTCTATCTATTTCTAACCTTTTCGATCGTCAATCATCTTCCTTCATCACCCTATCGACACTCGAGGGGGCATCTCTACCTCCTACTAATTTTTCTTCTATCCCTTCAAAATTTCCATCCGTCTACTATCTTTGAAGTGACGTCACTTACGCCACCCCAAAGAGGGGCAAATGTAGACACCCATAATTATGCCCAAGTAATTTAAATACTTAAATTGCGCTAATTATCTCCCTTCTTGCAAATTGGCAACATATCGTCAAAATAACTCATATTCTCTCTTACTATCGTTAATTAAATACAATACGCTAATTAGTTAAGTCGTATATCCAAAAAACATCCTGATTAATGACCTTCCATTAATTATTAACCCTTCTATCTAGACTAATTAATTAATATTAATTAATTAGCTTTCCCTGCCATTTAACCAATAAATCAATATATAATTTATTTAATCCCCTTTTAATAGCCTAAATCGTATTAATATTCCTCTAATTAGCTTCTATAAGCTTACATCTACCTATTAGTTAATCACCTTTGATTAATTAAAACATCCCCCAACTCCCATGACTTGCTAAGTATAAATTAAACCCTTCTAAAATAAGGTTACCTTTTATAAAGCAACCTTATCCATTCCTAATCATGTTTTACCTTCATCCCACATGCGAAAGGGATGAATTATTTCCTTTATCCATTGGGCTATATAAGGATCCCTCATACGCCTTTATACCTACACCTAAACTTCTTGAGAAGACAAATGCAAAGCATATAGCAAAATAGACTAAGAGTTTGCAAGTGTTTTATTGAGAGTTCATCATCTTGAAGAGTTAAGCGTCTTTCCTAAGTTCTTAGGGCATATGGGAGGTGTAAAAATGGTCTTATAGCCCAACTTTGACAAGCCCTCATTCCTAGGGTCTTGGAATACCAAAGACAACCCATTTTTATTGCCATGGAGCCTACATAGGTCCATTTATTTATTTTTGTTATAGAATAGAGGATTTAGATACTTAATATTGTTAGTTTAAAGGTTTTGAATATGATGAATGTTAGTATCTAACACTTGTTTAATTATTATATTGATGATGCTTAGTATGTTCTTTAATTTTACTAATTAAGGCTATTTAGGTGTTAGTCTTTACTTATATTAGCATTAGTTTAAAAACAACTCATGCAAATAACCTAGCAAGTGTTGAGGAGTGGATACATGCTCTAGAAGAAGAATATGTATGGAGGTTCAACACAAGATCTTATTTTAACACACGCACATGGGTGGAAGAGAATCTATATGATAGTTTGTATGATAGATTCTTCGCCATTTTTCTAGTAGAAATGTACGAGTGGCTGATTGCTTATGCAACTAAAAGGAATTGGAGGTATCATGCACTTGTTTTAATCTTTGGAAGAATTTTAGGCCCTCTATGATGCTGATCTAATTTGAACATGTCTTTGTGGGTACTTGGTTTCATGTTGTTACGAACAACTATATTATAGAAAACTCAATTTCCACTTATTCTTGCCCAAAGGTAGCATAATTACAATTTTTACAATATCCTAGGGGAACATACCTACAAGGCATTCCACTAGTGATAAAAATGTTGATGGTGACCCTGAACTTGGAAAGAAAACTGATGGCTAACTAAGCCCCACCACGTGCGGAGGTAGGAGTAGGTTTTTGAAAGATGGCAGACCTAGTGGAAGATAGGCAGACAGAAGAAAGGTGGCTTAAGTACAATGAGGCACGTGAGAGTGAGATAGAGAAGCAACATGACATTGCATAGTAGATTTCATTGATGAGGGAGATGGATCGTAAAGGATTTGAAGTTCACGTAAAGATGTGGAACCATAGCATGAGGAACTCCCCCATATAGGAAAGCATAACAGGAACCCCTATAGCGTTACGTAGATGTGCGCCAATAGAGACGTCTGGGCCATGAGTGTGCATCGAGTCTACCTAGAAACATTTCACTGGTGCTTGGTCTTCCATTATCTAGTACGAAAAATGGTCAGAAAACTAATTTAGGTAGTGGGAGAGAAAGGTTAAGTCATATAACAAGCACATCGATGGCTGAACAAACATCTTCGTTCTTGTTTGGGGTACTTTTCAGGTGTATCTTCCTCACATAATTCAGGTGCACAAAATTTTGGACTCTCTTCTGGGAGTAGTAACACTTCACAGACTGTAGGGGTGTAGTTCAACACTACTATTGGGACACAGGGAAGTGCATCTTCTAGTCCAAATCTAGCAACAGTTTTAGGATCAGGAGGTTGTTATCCCGTAAAATTGACAAGGGAAATTTCACGGGTAACCCAATGGAAATTTTGTTCTAGTCCCTCATCAGTGACCCCTTGCATTTGAAACGTTGCAAAGTCCTTTCCTGGGAAATCTAGTTTTCCAAACTTAGCCTTTTTTGGTCTTTTTTGGTTGGGCGCACCTTTTCTCTGTGCAACACAGAGTATCTTTGCGCCCCCTTCATTTCCTTTGGCACACCCTTCGAAGTGTCGACACACATTTTGATGTGCCTCCCCATGATGCACCTTTCTTACATGCACCAAGGCGCATGCGCCTTCATGTCAACAACATTTTTGTTGCACCACATTTTGGTGTGCCAAAGGCACACGTATTTCCATGTTGATCAGTATTTTTTTGCTCGCCAAAGGCACACATAATCACGTGTTAACACACATTTTGGTGTGCCAAAGGGTGCAAGGTTTGAAGTGTCGACAGGTGTTTTGATGTGCCTCTTCAAAAGTGGTTGGCGCATTTATTACACCTTTTCCTATATATAGGCGCATCCGCCCTGTCACTTTCACAATTAAAAACACACGTGATAGATTTTATTCCTCTGCACCTGTCAGCATGCCTGTCATCCTCGTATCACGTTCATGGACCCCACTTCGTCTCTCACGTTATATATATCCAGTAGGTGGTCCTTTTCCTCTTATGTTTTTCTGTTGGTTGTTTGTTTGTGTAGTAGGAGGCATGGATTTGTGAAACCCCTCTTTTGTTGTTCTTGTTGTCCTTCTCCCATGCTCTTCCTCCTCTTTCCAGATCTGCTGGTAAGGAGGACTTTGCCTCAGAAAAAATCACTTGGACCTCCTTAGTATGCCCTCTTCACCATCCAAAAACCCTGCAGAAGAGGCTTAAAACACATGCAACCCCTCCAGAGAAAGAAACAAGACTTAAAAGTTGGTAGACTGTGTTTTTCCTCTTGGCGCATTCGCCATGCTTGCTGCATAAAAAATAGTTGTGCCCTCAAAGCACACTTTCCTTGCTTGCAACACCCAAAAACCCTGTGCCCTCTTGGCGCACCGAACTCCTATGTAACATTGCAAAAACCTATGCCATTGGCACACCCTGCACCCATGCAACACCAACCTTACTTGCGCCAAGTATAAAACTATGTTAAACGGTGCAGGCGCATCCCCTGTTACAGTAACACATTGTCATGCAAACCTTTCATGCGCTGCGCATGAGTTCCCCTATTGCACACAAAAAGATGATGTTACACACACTAACCCTGCGCCCTTTGGCGCATCCTGTACCCTGTGTAACATGAAAATTATCTGCGCCGGTATAAAATGCATATAAATGGCGCAGGCACACTTCTTCTTGCAACAACAAAAATGTCATGTGCAGTATCCATGCACCTTGCACCCTTTGGCACTGATTTGTCCCTTGTAACACCCTTTTTCTGTGCACCATACTATTTAACTGCAGTGTTCATGCGCCCTGCGCCTGATGCCTTAAAATTGCTAACTCTTCCTTTTGTCAATGCTTTAATGGGAGATCAAATAGCTAACATGACTCTTCTACGTTGGGTTTCACTTCTTCTTCTTGCAGATCAGCAACTGAGTTTAGAACTACATATGTCTACATCAAGCAAGAGACCAACCAAGTCTAAGGGCAAAGCCAAGCTTACGGAAGAAGAGATGAAGTATAAATATCAGAGGGTCAGGATGCCCGAATCCCAGGTAGAATGTGACCTGGACATAAGAGACTCTGAGCTCAGTCACATTGATATGGAAGATTTCTGGGCCAGAACTAGGAGGGTCACAGGAAGTCCCTGGATGGACAAACTGGTAGGTAGTGGCCTACATTTTGCTGGGGGGATCCCAGTCAGTGTAGTAAACAACGAATTCATGATGGTAGTGGCCCACTGCTACAACAAAGACATGAGGTGTGTCCAAAATGAGAAGGGTGAGGTCGTGATCAACCTCACTACCGGCACTTTGAAATTATGCTTGGCATTCCTCACCACCGGCACTTTGTGGCCGTAAGCCAAGAAGACTGCACCAAGGCTTGGGAGGACAACGAAGACCAGTGTATGCAATTGATGAATGAGGTATACCTGAAAAACAAGAAGGTGGTAACCAGATGGCCACAGGTCATTCATCATAGTGATTTCTCTGAGGAACTAAGTGATACCATCACGTTCCTAAGCAGAGTATTTGGGCTTCCTGACACCCACTACTTTCATAAATGGATGCTCAGGTACCTGGAGACAATGAACAAGAATGTGCCAGATCAACGCTTTGAGTGGGTGGAGATCATAAGCAGCACTATATCCGAGCAGCTCCAACAACTCACCACAATGGGGAGGTTCTACATGAACTCCTACGTAGTTTATGCGTTGCAGCCTCGGAGAGGGATTATCCAGCATTGATGCGATGTGGGGTTTGGCCCCAAGTGAAAATATATGAATACTACCCAGAGCTAAAGCTGGAAAATAGTATTTCATAGTTTACAAAGATCAATGACACTTTCTTCTACGGCATCATCTGCCTTTTGAGGCCAAACATGACTCACGGTCATACGACCAAGAGCATTGTTGCAGCAATGGAGAAGTGGGGGGCCTTATTCACGTAATTTCCCACCTTCACCTATCTAAGGGCAGCCAACTTCTTGGGGGAACCCACCAAATTGCCAAGATATGCTGGCCCCAAGCTGATCCTGTTGGAGCTATCCAGATAGCTCATAACCTACCACGAAAAGTGTTTGAAGAGAAAGAAGGGTGGAACTCCTTTCCCCCTCACAGTGGGCAGGTACACTTGTCTTTCCCACCACAAAGCCCAGGAGATGTTTACAGAGCTAGAACTGCTCAATCTAAAGCACAACTTCTCATGCAAGGCCCACTTTCGACCCAAGGAATTTCCTTCCCAGGGCCAAACTCGATCCAATCCACATTCCGTAGATCGAGGATATTTATATCGACCTGTATCATGAGGTCGAGCTCAGAAGAAAAGATCACTCCCGCTTGGCTTTGGCTGAAATCATTCAGTATGGCATGGCCATTGTCCCAAAGGGTTATCAAACTACTGATCAAGAAGTTGATCAGGTATATCTTGACACGGATGGGGACAACTGGCCATTTGTTGTAATTGATAGAACTAAAGTACCCCAAACCATTGAAGAAAGGGTCAAAGAAACTCTGCGGAGAACAGAGCACTGGTGCAGGATGAATGGCCTCATCTACCTCGGGGTTGATTTCACCACATCTCCATTGGGAAATGCACCTTCTAGGCCAAAACATCTGCCAAAGGGTAGAGGCAAAGACAAAGAGGGTGAGTCAAGCTCTGCCCAAGAAGAGGCTCCTGAGAGTCCCCCTTCCACCGCACGAGAACAAGTTGTAACTCTGGCTTCCCCAGAGAAAGAAGCGGCCAAAGATGTTCCAATGGGCACATCCACTTAGGATGTTACCACTACTACAACTATTGAGGTCCCTTCTATCCCTTCTCCCTCTCCTCCTTCCCCTCCTCGCATGACCCAAGCGACCATTCCTTTGGTCGTATCCTCTCCCCCATCTTCTACTATTCCCCCTTCCTCATCATCCATCTTCTCTTCTCTCGCGGAGCTGTCCCCCACCATTTCTTCCCTCATCTCTCAGCTCCCTTCCATTCCCATGTCTACCTCCCCTGCAGTATCTCTTCCTCCCGTGAGCACTTTCTCGGCCTCCCTCTCAATGCTGCCTCCAAGTGTCTCAACGCACTTTCCCTCTACTACTGTAGCTTCTCCCTTTTCTACTTCCGGTCCCTCTCCCATAAGTCCAACATGGATCTCTCAACACCTAAGCCAACAAAAGAGGAAAGTTCCCATTACACCGATGGACTTCTCCATCATCCCATCAAAGGGGGCCAAGAAGCAAAAACCTATAACCCGCTTCTCTCAGAGTGCATCAGGAGAGAGAGTAATGGAGATAGCGTATCCCAATCCTTTAAAGGATAAAAGGATCTGTCTTTGATAGATTATACAGTGACCCAAGTCATAATGGGGACGTCTTCAAAAATCCTTCAAGGAGAGGCCCTATCTGCAGTTGATGCCCTTTGCAAGAAGCTCCAGGAAGCAAAGGAAGAAAAGAGGCTATTAAAGGAGCAAAATAAACATCTTCTCCATGCCTTGCAGAAAATGGCGGTGCACCTCCCACAACTACACCTGAAACTCCCGAGCCTCGAGCAGGATAAGATAAATGAATACACCAAAATTGGTGAGCGGGTATGGCAGTTTCCACCTGGAGGAGCCAAATCCTAAAGGAAAGTGAGGGAGTAATCGCCAAGTTCACCGTTATTGTATCAAAATATTAGTCGAGCGAACAAAGAGCTTGAGGTGATAGCGGGACCTATCTCTCGAAGAGTTGGACCATGTCGGGATGCAAAGACGAGACCTTCCAAAAATGCTCGACTATTCAGTCAAAGATCTGGTCAAGTTCGGCATCTTCAGTCACCCCAGAGCCCTCAACAAAATCCTTTCTACTCTGGACTACCGGGTCGATCAGTTGGAGTTTTTTTGGAAAAGATTGACAAAATCAAGGAGGAAGCCCTAGATGCAATGCATCAAATGGAGCAAATTGTCCTAAGAATGTCTCTGGGCTTGCTCACTCCTTCTTTCACCTTGAGAAAGGTTGATGAAACTATTCGGATCTTCAAGGAGATCGTTTCGCAAGGGTTGGGACAGAAGTCACTTTCGACGCCGAATCCATCAACAACCTGTTGGCCTGTCGTGACTTCATAGGGTACCTGATAGAGGCTAGAAAACAAATATTCCAAGCTCCCAGAAAAGCTCACAGATGAGCGGGAGACTTGCGAGGCTATCAGTGATCATCACAAGGATCCTTCCCAGGATCAACTTCAGCCCATGATCAGCAAGTTCATGGAATATCGTGCCCAGTTCCACATCACGTCTCCTGAGCAGCAGCAGAAGCAGGATACCCCCTTTCAGCCGCGGGATGATGATGAATAGTCTCATTCCTCTCGACCTTCTCTTTGTAAACATCTAAAGTATGTTGACACAAATGATGACATCATCCATGTTGCACCATGGGATGATGTCATCCACCAAGTTGTCAAAAGTCAACAAATGACTTTAGGATATTTTGTAAGATATTTTGTAATTAAGTGGTTGGTTTGTTTTTGCCTTCTTTTCTTCTCTTCTTCTATAAATACTTGGAATACTTGTTGTATTCAGTGGTGGATACTTTTCAGATGAAAAATAGAAGTAAGAAGAAAATACTTTGAACTTTTTGTAACAGAAACAAATATTAATACAATATTTAGACTTTGTGCTGAATACCTATGTTTTACATCAGACCTTTCTTATGTTAGATCTGTATGATTGTTCTGTTGAATCTACTTCTACTTTGTTGTCATTTATTCATCAGTATTTCTTTATTCATCTATGCAAGTAGGTTTGGCTCTGTTTACTACCAACCCAAATCATAGACCTTCTGACCTTTCTGCTTTGGAATTCATTTCTTTTCTCCCTTCAGATCTTTCCCATCTCCCCACCTTGTTCCTTTCCCTTCTTTTACAGTTGGAAATACCTCTACTGGGATGAGATCCCAACCCCTGAAGGTAGAATATTGTGAGACTTGCACAAGATTCCTGCTGGTAGAATAGCAATAAACCAGTTTCACTTTGCTGACTCAAAGAGGGGCTATGCCCTACACACTGTTGGCTCGTCTGTCCATAGATCTACACCACTGACAAATTTTGAACCAACGAGAGATATAGGTGGTTCTAGTTCGATGGATTTGATGGTTACGGAGGTAGGGGAAACATGAGGAGGTTACGGATCAAGTGAGCAAGGTCCACACAAACCCCGAGAATATTTACATGGAGATCTATCTTTGTCTTCGAGAGTATAGGGGCATAGAATATGCTTCGAACATGTGCACATTTGTGAAATATTGTGGCATGTAAAGGGAATCATGGATTGTGAGCATAGAGCAAGTCAATTCATCACTACGTTACAAGAGGCACACACATAGATGGTATAGAAAATTTGACTCGAATCGGACTTACGTAGACTATACTGACTTTAAAATATGCTTTCCTTACTGATTTTCACATCCCCAAGTTTGAGCACAAGAGTATAAGCGTGCTCAAGGATATTAAGCAAGGCATTACTTAGAATGTTAGAGAATATCATGCTCATTTAAAAATTTTGTTATATAATATTTCTTATGATATTCATGCAAGCCAACATGCACAATGGTTCGTTGGAGGCTTGATTACATATTTTAGAAGGGAACTATCATATAAGACATACATTGATCCACGTGACACACTTTGATGCATCCTAGAATTTAGTGATACAAACCCAATGAAACCCTATGCATGCTAGCACTCACTTGAAGTGCACAAAGGTACCAGGTCCCTCTTTAGGGTTGTTGTAGCAGGATGTTAACATGATGGAGACTTAACATATATAGTTCTATTACTAGCTCATAATTCTACAGAGCATACCAAATCTATATCTAAGGAAAAGTAGAATTAATTACTAACCATGATGAGATCAAAAACATTTTAGATTTAGATACACACAAAAAATAACACTTAGATTCAGCTAATATCCTCCATTATATATTGATGCGGTGAGTATACTGAAGCTTCATTACAATAACCGTAGGATGCGCATAATATCATAACTCTATATATACCTCCTCTCTCTGTATGTCTCTATATATCTATTACATAGTTTACTACATATTTATAAGGGTGGGGACTTTCCCTTCACCGCTTATCCACTCCAAAAATAGGTCACATGCTATTATTAGCCACGCGCCTTTACAAAACTAGCCACACATGCAAGTGCGCTAACAATAGAATACTACTAGCTAACTAATAGTAGCAGATCTATTTCCATCTTGTGTCCATGCAAAGTGCTTCATATCTGATCCTCCAAGAATATCCAATGCATGGCATAAACATCTCTACCTTTTTGTGTGATCTGCATGCCATCTCTAAAAATAGACCTTTATGAGTGAAAATAGCTAAGTCTTGAAAATCTAAACTTTTGTTCTGCACGCGTGTTCTCCCTATCCATTCGTAACTTTTAATATGACTCACTTCCCTACGTAGACTACTTGCGTGCTTTTTGTTAAGTGTTCTTTGATCAAAATTACCCCCACTAATTTGATTTTCACCCGAAAATGGTCATCTCTAAAAACTTAAGTAAAGAACATAAGAATGGAAAGAATGGAAAGAATGGTTTTACTCTACAGTCTCTTCTTGATCTAAAAACTAATTCAGGATATTCCTATTTTATTTTAGCCTCAAGGTATACCACTCAGTGAGTGCTTCCTCTGGTTTTTCTAGAATTTCCACAGTAATGGAATCCAATTCATCCCTCGTAATCTCCCCTTTTTCATTTTGCAAGACCAACACAATGTTGGACATTGCAGTCATCCTCCCCTATAGTAAATCCATCTTCTGTGTAATGAGCTTCCCAAGCTCTTCTAACCAATTCTTCTATGGTTCTTATGCTACTACCATAGCCTCATGCTTTTGTTTAACCATTGATAATATTTCTACACTTGCGGTCCAATGTTTCATTGTTCATCACTTTCTGGACCTCATTGTTCACCTCCAATGTTTTTATGTATATGAGCACTCGGAAGGCTGTGCGAGATGTTCAAGGCTTAGTCTTCTTTCTTTAATTATTCTCGCAACAATCCTTCATAAGATGCAATCTTCCACATCACTGAAGCCTTTCTCATTCTACCTCTTGTGCTAGATCCTTTGGCATTGGCATGCGCAGAGGCTCATCTTCAAGAATTAGGTCCACAAACTTTCCTACATAGTGTATTACTGAAGGAAATGTATGTGGTGCCTTTCGCTCCAAGTGTGGCCTAGCTCTTATGACATTATCACCAATTTCCTCTTTGATCTTTGATAAATATAGTGTTCTTTTTATATGATAAGTCTCTCTCTGCATTAGGCACGTTATTTTCCCACCTTATTTTTAATATCTTCCCTGAGTGCCCTAATTATGGAATCCTTGTTCATATTCTACCTCGCAACCTTTATTAATACTTTCACCAATGCATTTCTCACCTGTTCATCTGACATGACAGTAGGCTTTATTGTCATGTGTCTAGCCTAAGGTGTCTTTTTCAACCTCCGTGATATGCATGACTCCTCACATACATCAAAATCTAGCTCATCCATGTGTGTGTGCATGGACCATGATAATTGCTTCCTTTTGTGCACATTGTAGCCATATCTTCATCCATTAATTCCCATCCATATAATTCCTTTTATGATAGTGTGCTCTAGAAATGGGCATGGACAATTTTACCTACGTCCTCTGCATAACCCATGGCTGGTGGAATGTTCTCTCCACTTGTTCTTCTAGACCGAGGTTGCTTAGGAACTTGAGCTTCCAGATTTGGGACTTATGTTTCCATGTCTTGTGTAGTCTTTGTAGCTATCTCATTGGTTCCCTTTTCCTCCTCTTCCCCTTCCTTCATTTCTTCATCTTTCTATTCTACATTCTCTGGAGGTGTAGGAGAATTAGGCACACTTTCCTTTGACTCTTCCACCTCCTCATTCAACTTCAGTTTCCTTCTCCTTTTCGCAGTTTTCTCTCTCTGTAGAGAGATTATAGGTGATTTTGGCTTTGTTTTCGAGTAGCACCTTGATTCCTTGTTCTCCTAAACACCCACTTAAATTTATTCTCTCCTTAGACTACATCCAAATCCTCATCATCCCCCTCTTGTGGTTGAGGTGGTGTAGTGGCACACTCAGCTTCATAATTATTCATAGGATGTCTTCTACCTCTATGCTCTAAACCACCACTATCCTCACTCATCCTCCTCATCCTCCACTTCAATTGGCTCTATGGGCTTAGGCATTAGGATGTTCTCCATCATGTGCTTACCCTTTGGTGGTGCTGGAAGTGCGAACTCATCTTCCACATACTTGTTATTCTCCAACTTTGGCCTTAGTTGGAGGTACACCAGTGTTTCCCCAATATCTCGTATAACAAAGCTTACTGGTTTAATGTTGAATCATCTGAAATGTGCCTTTCAATATATGGACCCCACCCTAGATACAAATATTTCTTCCTTAGAGTGTGGAAGTCACAATCTACCTTGTCCACATTGAACATGAGATGTCGCGTATCGAGAACCTCTATCTTGACGCCTAGAAGTACCTTTCTATGAAGGCATATGACAACTTACACCAAGGGCTCCATGCTCCATCCTTCATGGTGAACCATGCTATACAAAAATGTTGGTATACAACAAATTGAACTGCCTTTCCAACCACCAAAGGTAATTCCTTAGGGATGCACCATTCTTCTTCAAAGGTCATGCAGAGCCTATCATACCACTTCTTAGCCCTTTGCTTGACCTGTTTTTTCATGGATCCCTCACACAAGTACTTTTGAAGTGTTCTGTAGGTGACTTGTGCTCCATGGGATACTCCCATATCTTCTCCTTGATCCATTAGGTACTCCGATCTCCATGAACACTAGTGATAACAAAATAGCTCCAAAGCTGATCTTTCCTCCTGTGTGCACTTCCTCAATGATATTTTCTACAATATACCATGAAATTTTTAGAATACCCCTTCAGACATACTTTTTGGAAATGTGTAGCCACATGGTGTTCACTTGTGACCACCTTTCCTGGTCATTTAGCTTTGTAACAAGATGTGCGGCTGCTTGCACCACTAGATACTTCTTCAATTTATTAATGTCTATGTCATGTGGACCCTTTGTGTACCCCAACTCCTTTATGGTCTCCAATATTATGGCCTTATCTATTAAATCATCTTGCAAATATTCTCATGTGCCTTTCAACCCCATTACCATGGAGATGAGTGTAACTTAAATTATGGCTCTGTTTCCTACAAAAAGTATGAAAAGTCTTCGTGCACTCTGCTCATGAGCCAATGGTACAAGGGCTCATATTTATTGAAGTAGTGGAGTTCATATAGCTAGTAAAATCCAATCTTATTCAAGAGCTTCTCGCTAGCATCATCATACACTGACATGTCTTCTACCATGCATTTATTTATCTTTGTGTTTAGTAAGGCATCAAGCTCCTTATTCTCTATGGTATGGTGATTGTACTCACTCACCTTGCTTCTTCTTATGTGAGAACCCCACTCCTGGCCTATGATAACCCCCTCTAGAAATTGCATTTTTGAAAAATTTATTTTGGGAGCCATCTCCTCTTCCTCTCTCTACCACCTTCTTCTTTCCCTTCACTCCAGATGCAAATTCTTTCTTGGGTACCATTTCTACCTTGCTGATCCTTTATATATACTTACCTCTTAATTCTACAATGGGTAAATCAAACCCTAGCTTGATTCATCATGCCCTAGGTGAAATTACGTTCCCTTACTCCTCTCTGTCACTTTGCTTCACTCAAACCCTTTACTATTAGGGACACAAGCTCTTTCTACACATAGATCTCTTCATCACAACTAGTTACACACCTCTCGCACCTCAATTTGATCACTTGGTGCTTCCCACTTAACTCTTTTTCAAATAACTCTTACTCGCAATAGTAAAAATGAATTCGCATCCCATCCTCATATTGATTTTAAAAATTTTGATGCATTCATTGTTCCTTCACCTACTAAATATCCTCTGATTAATTAACCAATTCCATCCTTTACATGCGTTACATCTTTGCGCCTCAGCTATAACCTTCTAGCGCATTCCTACCCTTTGGTCACAAACTTATCTTCAACATGCTTCCTTGCACCTGAGTACCTCATCACTGCACCTTACCTGGTAGTTGTTATGGCCTCTGCTTACCTCGCATTATACTATCCCTTCATTCATCTCTATCTTTGGTCACTTTTTAGAGGCAATCCTTTGAATTGAAGTGTACCCATAGCAGCTTATTCCTTTCACCTTTCAATTCCCACAATCTTGTACCTAGATATTGATAACCACCCCACACTAAAAATATGTGTAGTCCTCTGTGCATAAACATGATTCATGTAGTAATTAGCTTTATGCGCACAAGCATGTTTATTTCTTAACACAACAACTAAATTGAAAAAGCATAACGACAAATAAGGAAACACATTAAGGAAATATAGAATTGAAAACCTAATCTAAATGGAAATACTTCCTTATTATAAACACCAAGAAGACTTATTTATACTAGGGCTTCACCTACTCTCGGTTGAAGTAACTAGGTAGCCGTGTTCCATCAAGTGCTTCTAACTAGAAATCACCTATTTCAAGGATGTAAATGATAACATACGGATCAACCAATGTACCTTAATTTTTCTGGATGGTGCAAGAACTTAGAGTCATAGAGAAGTACCATTTTCAAATCTTAAACTCTTTATCCCTTATGTTTTTGTCATGCCATGCTTTCTTCTGGCCTTTTCTTGCTTCTAACTCCAATATTCTATGTCTCATCACTCATCCAGTTGAATCATATTTTCAATCCATTCTTCTAAAGCTTGCTCATCACCTAGACCTACAACATGAGCAATACACAAATAAGGTAACATGAACTCCATAGGAATAATGACTTTGCACCAAACACTAACTAAAATGGTGTGGCTTTGTTCAACCTTTTGTGTGTTGTTCTATATGCCCAAAGTCTGTGAATACTTTATCATCCCAATCCTTTCTTCCAATATCACAGATTTTTGTCAATGTGTGGCCCAAAATTTTGTTGAAAGCCTCAACAGTTCCATTTTCCTAAGGATGATAGGGTGTAGTCTTATGGTGTGCAATCATGAACTCATCCAATAAAATTTGATTGTCTCATTAAGAAAATGTGTGTCTCTATCACTATAAAAACTCAAAGGACATCCATACCTTGTAATAATATGTTCCCATAAAAGCCGAGCTTATTGTAGTCATTGTACGAGTCCTTGGTAGGTGTTGCTTCTTCCCACCTTGTTAGATAGTTTGTGTAAGTTATAATGTAGCGTGATCCAGTTCTTCACATAGCTGGTGAAATAGGACCCAAAAAATCTATAGCCCATTTCTCAAATGGTTCTGTGCTAGCAATAGGTCTCAGAGGAATTTCATCTTGTTGACCTGGTCTTCCAAGATGTTGATAATGATCACATGCCTTACAAAATTCCTTACAATCTTTATAGAGGGTCTCCCACCATAATCCAGTGAGTAGAATCTTGCACATTGTGGCATCACTTACATAGTGGCCTCCTGCAATTCCACCATGAGCTTCTTCCATAATGCCCATGTGCTCATGTTCCAATACAAAACGGTGTAATACTTCATCCCAGACCCATTTTGTATAAGTCACCACTAACTAACATATAAGGTGTAGCGAGTATAGCAAGTTGTTTCTACTCCAAGGATTTCATTCCTTCTAGCATCATCCTTGTGTGTAGAAAGACAACAATGTCCTCTAGTTCCGATGGCATGCATTGTACCATGTATAATTGTGCATCTGGCATGGTATCCTCAATTGCCTATGCTTCTTCTCTAACTACATTCTTGATAAATGGTCTGGTCTAGAATTACTTTTTCCTAGTTTTACCACAACTGTGAAATCAAATTCTTGAAATAAGAGCACCCATCAACATATGCGCATCCTTGTAAAATATGTTTATTTACCAAATACTTAAATTCCATGTGATCTGTATAAAAGATGAATGGTGTAGCTAGTAGGTACTGGTGGAATTTATGTAGTGCATAGATCATTGACAAAGCTTCATGCTCTGTAGTTGTGTAATTTTATTATGTAGGAGTCATCTTTCTACTAGAAAAATAGATAAGATGATCTACAATAAATTCACCAATTTGAGCCAACACCACACCAATGGCCATGCCAGAGTCATCAACATGTACATGAAATGGTTTTTCCCACAAAGGAAAATGTAAAATAGGCGTGGTATTAAGTTTCTCCTTTAATGACTCGAATGTGTGTTGTTGTTGTTCTCCCCAGTAGAACGTTCCTTTTCCTTTCAGTAACTCTTTTGAGGGTGCAAAAAATTTAGCATAGCCTTTGATAAATATTCTATAATATCCTATATATCCCAAAAATCCACACACCTCACTTTGAATGGTAGGTCTCGTAGGCCTATAATGGCTACTGCAACCTTTGTTGGATAACCAACAAACCCTCCTTGCAGATTATGTGTCCTAAAAGTATCCCAAATGGTGTAGAAAATATACACTTCTTGATGTTCAAAGAGATACTCAACTACCTACACTGTTCAAACATTAAGCACATATTGTCACAGTGGTCCTTAACTAATCCATACAACATCCAATCATCTAAATATACCTATAAGAATTTGTGAATAAATTCCTTGAACGCTTGGACAACTATGCACAAAAATACAGCAGGCACATTTTTTAGACCAAAGGGAATTACAATATAGGTGAAGCTACCCCATTTAGTAGTAAATGTAGTCTTCTCTTGATCCTCCTAGGAAATCCTAACTTGATGATACCCATAGAACCCATCTGTAAATGAATAGATTTCGCGCCCTGCGACTCCTAGTATTTCCTTAGTAAATGGCATAGGGAATGGATCCGTTACACATGTAACATTCAGCTCCTATAGTCCATGCATATTCAAATATGTCCATACTTATTGATACTAATCACCATTAGAATAACCCATTCTGACTCATCAAGGGGCTTGATAATTCCAGACTTACAACATGTTATCATTATCTTCTTTGACCTTTTCGAGTGAATTGGGGTTCATTCTATAAGGCCTCTTTCTAAGGGTGTTCATCCTCTTAAAGCTTTATTTTCATCTCCCCTAACAATTCATGCACCACTTTAGGTTCATGGTACCCACTAGGAAATAGGTCCTTGTAGTGTCTCTTAGTAACTCTATGATTTTGCTACTTTAGAGTCGACACCAATAGTCTCAATTATGGCTTCCTTAGGTTCAATATATGTTCTAATATTCACCGGATTTTTCTTCATATGTTCATGATAGACACGCATGGTCCTATCCACCTTTGTCTAATACCTCAAGCCTTCCTATTGAATGTTTACATCCAAATTATCTACTTCTTCATCATCCACTAGGTAGACCATTTTTCCTTTCTCTTTCTCAAGGCAAGCACATTGAAGTAATGTTGCATTGGCCTCTATTTTATTATCAAGATGCACTCCTGAGTCTTCTTTATCTAATAATTCTTGAAGGAGTTCTTCAGCCTTGGAACTATCCCCCATAGTTAAGAACTTGATAACTTTCAATGCTTCTTCTACCAGAGGTTTTGTAGAGAAGAAGTCAAATGTCTAGGTCATTCTTACAATTAAAGTCTGCCAATTTTCAATTTCTCTATGGAGTTTTACATATACATACCAAGCATGCGCATAGCCTTGTAAAGTGAAATAAAACCGATGCACCCATATTGAAGGTGGTAAAGCTTCTTGCCCTTCTCTCTATATTCTCTCACATTTCTTAACGTGGTGCTGAACAGGTTGATTACGATAATGACAAATATAGATTTGAGTAGGTGCATTTCTCCTAAAGAACCTAGTAGTAAGAGAAATCCTAATTTCATTCCATCCAACAAGATTATCCCTATCAACCACCCACCAGCATTTTACTGTCCCACATATTGTATATACTAGCATATTTCTCCTTGCCATCGAGTCTATCCATTTTTCTTCCATGGAGCGCAGGAATACCATGGGATCCCCTTCTCCTATGTAAAAGGTACCGAGTTGTTACCTATCCTCCTGACATAACATGGTTTTGTGGCTCGAGGGAATATGCTCTTTACTTTTCACCCTACCAACTCATAAGTGTTTTGAGCCCAATTATCACAAGAAACACTTGTATTATCGCTAATAGACTATGTATCCTACTACTATTGAATTAGTTCTTTTATGGTTGGTACAATAGTCTCTACGGATCTCGGATGGCATTTACCTAAATCCTATTCACATCTTCTTAACTTAAGGGCTCAACATAGGGCACAACCTTTCCATATGTTAAAGGGATAATGACCCTTTCCTCTTTATTTTACAAACTGATAGAGCCCTTGTTGAATTGAAGATCAACATTATTTTCATAGCACCAAGGATGTCATAATAGAGTTGGGAAGCTATCTCGATTACGCCAACACTAAAACTTCAAAGTCTCCAAAGTGAACTTGGCTCCTTTTATGGTAATGGATGCATCTTTTAAAACTCCTATGAGAGTGGCCTTAGTCCGATTACCCATGAATAATACATTAGAGGATGGCTTCGATGGGGGTATCCCCATTTTAAACCCATGCATCCAAGGTAAGAACATTGACTTCACGTACTATACCAATCAAGTATATTACTCAATAGCCACCCATCAACAACAACATTTAGATTGATTTACTTTTCATAATATAGGCTATGAGGAGGGATATTTGCATGTAGGATTTGTTGTCTGGTCTCAATACTTACGCACGGAGTGTTCCCTTTTAACCAACTCCTTAATAGTGGAATGATATTCTCCTAACGCAATATTTTGTACACTTCTCTCAAGTCATCTATATCAATTTGGAACGTCCCTGATCCTTTCTTTTACTCCTTTAAATATTGTATCTCACCCTAAAGATTCCTTAGAACTTCCATGGTATCTGATAAACCTCCTTCTAATAGGCAAGATTTGGGTACCGTGCATGAAGAACCTCATCTTTAGTGATGGTAGGCTTTTGTTGTAATACCTCCCTGGCATGTGTTGCCTCAGCATGGGTCGTGATCCTCACTTGTAGTGCCTTGGAATTTGCTTACATTTTTTACATCCATTGATTGTCTACAGTGCATTATATCCTAACCATCCCAGTGCCTTTTTTCTTGTTTATGTTTCTTACTCAAATGCTCATATAAGTCAGGGAACTCTTCATAGCTATGGTTCTTTCGCATAAAGAACATGCAATATTCTGAGGGCACTCATGCCTATCATGGTCAGAAGATCCACATGTATAACACGTTTTGTGAGGGAACTCACTTCTTCCACCACCAAGGCCTTGTCCTCCTAATCCACCGTGGTATCCTCGACCTCTTTCATAATTGCCTTCAAAATGCCCCTCATTCCAATCATAGCGCACCTTGATTGTGTTACCATTCCTGATGCTCATTCTTTCCCTTAGAGTTATCTGAAACTCCTTTTTGTTGTACACCAATATCTATGGCATCATGGATCTGTCTAATCAGATTGACATTCCTCTCGTGTCATGAATCATGGACATGCATATTTATAGTAGCTTGAAACATTCTTCCTTATCGTATGTTGTAATAATGGGCAGTGACTAGCATCATGGATTAAGTGGCATATCTCACAATCCATCAGTAATGAGCATACTATTTTGTGAGGACAACTATCCTTTATGTGACCCTCTACTTCACAATCTGTACACCAAATTCTTGAGCGTGTTTCATGGGCTGAATTCACTGATAATTTCTCTAGTTGTTTTTCCATAGATGTAATCTATGCCTCTAAGAATGGGCTAACACCAGTGTCAATACTCCCAATTGCCTCAACACATAGGGATGCTTCCAATGCCTCACGTAGATTAGTATATGTCTTATGTGATAGCACCCTCCTAAATGGTGTAATCAATCCCCAAAAAACCATTGTGCATGTTGGCTTATGTGAATATCATAGGAAATTTTAGATAAAAGTGTTTTAAAATGGGCATCATACTCACACATACTCTCAGTAGTGCCTTGCTTAATATCCTTGAGTGCACTTATACTCTTTTTCTCAAATTCAAGGATATAAAACTCTTTTAGGAATGCATCCTTCAATATTGCATAATCCACATAAGTTTTGTTCAAGAGTAAAACTTTCTATACCAGGTTGTGTACGTGCCCTTGTAACATAGTAACAAATTAGCTTGCCTTAGGCTCAGAAGTTGTGATTCCTTTTGCACATCATAATATTTCACACATATGCACATGTTCAACAAGTATATTTTATGCCCATATACTATAGAAGATGAAGATACATTTCCATATAAATATTTTGGGGTTGGTGCGGACCTTGTCCACCTGATCTAGAACCTCTAATGTTCCCCTACCTCCAGAACCTCCAGATCCACATAAACCAGAACTTCCCATGCCTCCTGATCCCAAACCTGTAGCTGGAATAGGTCCTGTAGACATACTCCCTTGTGCTCGATAGTAGTACTATACTAAACCCCTACGGTCTATGAAGTAGTTCCACTTCCAGAAGTGAATCCAACATTTGGCACATCATATTACGTGTAGATGATGCACTGAAAACACACCAAATAACAATGAAGTCACACCATTGATGTGCTTGCTCTCTTACTTCCCACACTTCCTTTTTATTACTTGTCATATAAGATACTAGAAAACCAAGTGTAAGGTCTAGGTTACAGGTGGATTGGGTTGTGCACCACAACGCAGGTAGTCTCTTCTAGCGCGCTTCTTCTTGAGGCCAAGGGGGATCCTGTCATGCTTTCAAGATGGGGGAGTTCTTGATGCTTTGGATCCATGTCTTCTATGTGACCTTCAAATCCTTTATGAGCCATCTCTCTCCTCAATTCTATACTTTCTACAATGAAAGGTTTCTTCTCTATCTCCCTCTCGCGCACCTCATTATTCCTAAGTTTCCTTTCCTCTCTTTTCCTATCTACCGCTAGGTCTACCATATTTCACCAATCTTGCTCCTACCCCCACACATGGTGGGGTTTAGCTAGCCATCGGTTTAATCTCTAGATTCAAATTT
Organism: Taxus wallichiana var. yunnanensis; assembly: GCA_018340775.1. NCBI lineage: Eukaryota > Viridiplantae > Streptophyta > Pinopsida > Cupressales > Taxaceae > Taxus > Taxus wallichiana. Next base: position 585,963,437 of record CM031239.1, on the reverse strand, counting down.
ACCATCAGGATCTTAATCGCTAGAGGGATGCCTTGTAGGTAAACTCCCCTTAGATATCATAAGAACTAGAATTCAACTACTTTTGGACATGAATAAATGGAAATTGAGTATTCAAGATATAAGTGTTCAAGACACCTTGAACCATGTATCCATATATTGATTCCAAAATAGATCAACATCATAAAGGGCCTAGAATTTTTCTTACATATAGACAAGTGCATGAAACCTCCAATTCCACTTAGATCCATAAGCAATCAGCCACTCATATAATTCTACTAGAAATATAGTGAAAAACCTCTCGATATCAACTTCCATAAAGATTCTATTCCACCCACGTGAGTACATTAAACTCAAATCTAGTATTGAATCACCATACGTATTCTTCTTCCGGATCGTGGATCCATTCATCAACACTTGCTAAGGTCAAGTGGTATGTCTTCATCGTGAATCAACTTAAAAATAACCAAAAATGAGGTCCGTGAATGGAACCAATGATGCGAGTCTAGAATTCAATGATACAAACCCAATGAAACCCTTTGTGCACTAAAGCACACCACTCAACCTAGACTAAGTGCTCACTTAAAGCATGTAAAGGTACCATGTCCCTCTTTAGGGTTGTTATAGCAGGATGTTAGCATGATGGAGACTTAACATATATAGTTCTATTACTAGCTCATCATTCTACAGAGCATACCAGATCTATATCTAAGGAAAAGTAGAATTAAGTACTAACCATGATGAGATAAAAAACATACTAGATTTAGATACACACAAAAACTAACACTTAGATTCAGCCAATATCCTCCATTATATTCAATGCAATGAGTATACAGAAGCTTCATTACAATAACAGTAGCATGCGCGTAATAGCATAACTTTGTATATACCTCCTCTTTGTATGTCTCTTTATATCTATTACATATTTTACTACATATTTATAAGGGTGGGGACTTTCCCTTCACTTCTTATCCATTCCAAAAATAGGTCACATGCTATTATTAGCCACATGCCTTTACAAAAATAGCCACACATGCAAGTGTGCTAATAATAGACTACTACTTTCTAATTGATGTAGCATGAGATCTATTTCGATTTTGTGTCCATGTAAAGTGCTTCATATCTAATCCTCCAATAATATCCAATGTGTGGCGCACATTTCTCTACCTTGTTTGTGTGCTCTACATGCCATCTCTAAAAAAAAACCTTTATGAGAAAAAACATATAAGTCCTGAAAAGCTAAACTTTTGTTCCACGCACATGTTCTTCCTATCCATTCACACCTTTGAATATGACTCACTTCCCTACATGAAATTCTTGTGTGATTTTTTTCAAGTGTTCTTTGATCAACACACTTAAAGCGACTTTACGCATTGAGGTAGTTGGAAGTATAGAGAATGGGACTAGCCCATTTTAGAAGCACATATCGTAGCCACAGTGAAATAGTTGGAGAAGCTATCAAAAATTTCATCACATGAGATGCGCACGAGAATTTAGTACATAGATTGTGAAGTGAAAGGTCACACAAAGGATAGTTATCCCCACATATCAATACGCTCATTTATTTTGGACTGTGAGATATTTCATTTAAACTATGATGCTAGCGGTTTCCCATTTTTAAAATGTACAATAAGGAATAATGTGTCATGATACTATTAAATCTGTGAGGTCCATGACTCATGACATGGAAGACTATTGGATTATTAGTCAAATCCATGATGTTATAGATATCGGTGTATGATAGAAAGGAGTATATAATAACACCGAAGGTAAGAATGAACATTAGGATCGGGATCACAATTAAGTGCACTATGATTAGTATGAAGGGAATTTTGAAGGAGGTCATGGCGGATGTCGAGGATCTGTGGTGGATTCGGAGGATAAGGTGGGGTGGTGGATGAGGTGAGTTTCCTCATGGAAGATGTTATACATGTAGATCTCCTGACCACTATAGGCATGAATGTCCACATAATATTACATATACATGGGACAACAACGCGCTGGTGGGTGGTTCACAAGGATAATCTTGAAGGATGGAATGAAATATGGATTTTTCTTGCTACTAGGTTCTTCAGGAGCAATGCACCTACTCAAATTTGCACTTATTAGGGTAATCAACCTATTCAACACCATGTTCAGCAATGTGAGAGACTCTAGATAAAGGGGTGGAAATATTTATTCCCTTCTCTCTGGGTGCAGAAATTTTATTCCACTTTACAAGGATGCGCGTGTGCTTGGTATGTATATGTGAAAATACATATAGAAATTGGAAATTATCAAGATTTAATTACAAGAATGACCCAAAATTTTTACTTCTTCTCCACTAAACCTCTAATAGAAGAGGCATTAAACATTATAAATAACTTAACTATGGGAGATAGTGCTAAGGTGGAAGAACTCATTCAAGATTTATTTAATAAAGGAGACTTAGCTTATGCATTTTTCTAAATAAATAGAGACTCGATGCCACACTACTTCAACATGCTTTCCTTGATAAAGAAGAAGTAAAATGGTCTAGTTAGTGGATGATGAACAAGTAGAAAATCTAGATGTCAAACATTCAACGGGTAAAACCATGTGTGCCTATCATGAACCTATGACCACATGCACCTATAATGAATCTATGAAAATAAAGAAAGTGAATATTGGATCAGATGCTAAGCCTAAGGAGGCCATAATTAGAGACTATTGGTCTAACTCTAAAGTGGTAAAAATCATTGAGTTACTACGGGATTATGAGGACTTATTCCCTTGGTGATATCATGAACTCAAAGGCATGCATGAATCATTAGGAGAGATGAAGACAAATCTTAAGGAAGGTGTGTGCTTGGTTAGAAAGAGACCTTACAGGATGAACCCCAACTTTCACGAAAAGGTTAAAGAAGAGATTGACAAAATGTTGAATTCTGGAATCATCAAGATATTGGATGATTCGAATGGGTTAGTCTAATAGTGATCGATATCAAGAAGAATGGTCATATTAGGATCGTGTGTGGACTATAAGGAGATGAATGTTGTATGTGTGAGTGATAATTTTCCTACACCATTTACTGAGGAAATAATATAAGGCATTGCAAGGTGTGAAATCTATTCATTTATAGATGGATTCTCTAGGTATCATCAGGTTAGGATTTCCTAGGAGGATAGGAAAAGAATACCTTTACTACTGAATGGGGAAGATTTTCCTATACTATGATGCCCTTTGGTCTGAAAAATGTGCGTGCTGTATTTTTCATGCATAGTTGTTCAAGCGTTCAAAGATTTTATTCACAACTTCTTGTTAGTTTATTTAGATGATTGGATAGTGTATGGACTTGTTAAAGATCATTGTGACAATTTTCACTTAATGTTTGAAAGATGTAGATAGTTGAGTATTTATTTGAACATTTAAAAATGTGTATTTGCTATGTCATTTGGAATCTTTGTTAGGACACATCATGTGTAAGGAAGGTTTGTTGGTTGATCTAGCTAAGGTTACAGTCATTATCGGCCTGAAAGAGCCTATTAGTCAAAGTGGGGTGCATATTCTTGGGTCACACTAGGTATTATGGAAAATTCATAAAGGGGTATGCTAAGGTTGTCACCTCTTTGGAGAAGTTAATAAAAGGAAATGGTAAGTTATCTTGGGAGAACCATAGCAGTGCACATTCGAGACATTGAAGGAGAAACTTACTACCGCACCTATTCTATATTTTCCTTCATGGGACCAACCATTTCATGTACATATGGACACCTCTAGCATGGCCATTGGCGAGTGTTGGCTCATCCTAGAGAAGGCATTATAGATCATCCTATCTATTTTCTAGTATAAAGTTGACTCTGAAGAGCATAATTATACAACTACAGAACGTGAAGATTTGTTAATGATCTATGCACTACATAAATTTAGATAGTACTGTTAGAAACACCATTTGTGTTTTATATAGAGATTGAAGTATTTGGTTGATAAGAACATTTTACGGTTGTGCATATGTATATGGGTACTCTTATTCCAAGAATTATATTTCATAGTGGTCATGTAAAACATGGAAAAATTAATTCTGGACAAGATCATCTATCTAGAATACAATCAAGAGAAGAAGCACAAGCAATTGAAGATATCACACCCGATGTATAGTTATATAGGTTACAACATGCACCATCATAATTAGAGGACATTATTTTCTTTCTATGAATAGGTATGGCACTAGAAGGAATGAAATCCTTAGAGAAGAAAGAACTTTCTATACGTGCAACACCCTATATGTTGATCAAGCGGTGACCTATAAAAGTAAGGCCGAATGAAGTATTATGTTGTTGTGTACTAGAACATGAGCACACATATATCATGGTGGTATTACAGGTGGGTGCTATGTAGGTGATGCCACTACACGTAAGATTCTACTCACTGGATTATGGTGGGAGACCCTATATAAGGATTGTAAGGCATATTGCAAGGCTTGTGATCACTGTCAGCACCTTGGGAAACTAGGTCAAAGAGATGAAATGCCTCTAAGACCTATTACTAGTGTAGAACCATTTGAGAAATGGGCTATAGAATTTTGGGTCCTATTTCACCAACCTTGCACAAAATTGGATTGCACTATATTATTACTTACACGAGACTATCCGACAATGTGAGCAAAATCAACACCTACAAAGGTTTGTACAACAACCAAGTTTCTATGGGAAAATATTATTACAAGGTATGGATGCCATTTGATTATGACCAATGATAAGGGAACACATTTTTTGAATGAGACAATTAGAATTTAATTGGATGAATTCATGATTACACACTATAAGACTACACAATATCATCCCGAGGAAAATGGGATGCTAAAGATTTCAACAATATTTTAAGCCAAACATTGATGAAAATTTGTGATGTTAGAAGAAAGGATTGGGATGATAAAGTCCCTGCAGTACTTTGGGCATATAGAATAACATATAATCATCTTAACAAGGCCACCCCTTTTCAATTGGTGTTTGGTGTATAAGCAGTTCTACCTATGGAATTCATGTTACCTTCTTTGCATATCACACATGCTGGATGTATAGCTGATGAGAAATCATTACATGAATGGATTTATAAGTTGGATGAGAAATGAGTAATAACACGCTAGATTCAGAAACAAGAAAAAGCTAGGAAAAAAGCATGGCATGATAGGCACATTCAAAAAAAGAAGCTTAGGATACGAAAAATGGTGCTCATTTATGATTCTAAGTTTCTGTGTCATCCAGGAAAACTCAAAGCACATTAGTTAGGACCATATATTATCACTCACATAATTGAAATAGGATCTTGTCAATTAGAAGTTCTTGATCGAATATAGTTACCTGGTTACTTCAACGAGAGTAGGATGAAGACCTACTATAAATAAGTGTTCTTGGTGTTTGTAATAAGGTAGCATTTCCATTTAGATTAGGTTTTCAATTATGTATTCGCTTAATGTATTTCCTTCTTCGTCGCTATGCTTTGTTAATTTAGTTTTTATTATGTGAAATAAGTGTTTTTGCAAGATAGAAGATAATTAACATTTGTAGTATTTTTATGCGTAGAGGACTACACATACCATTTGGGTGGGGTAATTATTGAGAAATAGGTACATATAAAGGAACAAAGCGCTATCGATGTTATTCAAAGTTTGAAGATTTGGTGAAAAGAAGATTGCTTCCAAATGAGGACCATGGATGGAGACAAATGAAGTAATAGTATAATGTGAGGTAAGCGACGCCATGGAGATTACGGGACAATGCATTATGATGAGGTACTTAGGTGCATGGAAGAGCACTAAAGAGAAGCTTGTAGCTAGAAGGTAGGAAGGCACGCTAAAAGGTTATGACTGAGGTGCAAAGATGTACCACATGGAAAAATGTGAAAAGGGTCAATTAATGAGGAATGTTGGTAGGTGAAGGAGTAATAAATGCACCAAATTTTTGAAAATCTATATAAGGAAGGGATAGGAGTTCATTCTTACCATTTTAAATTGTAAAAATTTGAAAGAGCTACATGTGACCAAGCTGAGAAAAGAGTATTGAGGTACAAAGAGTGTGAAACTAGACATGAGGAGTAGATTTGTGCACAGGAGAAGATTCCATCCTCATTGGTGAATGATTTGAGTGAAGAAGAGCATTTAAAAGAGCTAGGGCATGTGATTTCAACTAGGGCACGTGGATTCAAGCTAGGGTTTGAGTTTTCATGTTGCAAAAGCTAGAAAAAGAGAATTTGAGGACAGAGAGTTGTAATTTATAGGTGGAACCAAAGAAAGAACCTATTCTAGGAGAAAAAGGGAAGAAGAAGGTGGAAGAGGAGGTTGAAATATCTCTTGAGAGAAAATTTTCAAAAATAGAATAACCATAAGGCATAATAATAGGACAAGAATGGGACTCTCATGTCGAAAATAGAAGATCGTGACTACAACCACTAAACATCAAAAAAAAAAGGAATTGGATGTGCTATTGAATACAAAGACAAACAAGTGCATATCGAAGATATGCCAGTATATGATGATGCGGGAGAGAAGATGCTAAAGTAGATTGGATTTTACTAGTTGTACAAGCTCCCATACTTTGGAAAGTATGAACCTTTGTACCAGTGGTTGATGAACTAGGTATGTGAATATTTCTTCTATTTTTTCGGATGTAAGGTAAGGATTATAGCCACTTTGATTTCCACTATAACAGGATTGAGGGGCACATGAGTGGACCTGAATAGTGAATTAATAGATAAATCAGCCATCTTGGAGACATAGAAGGAGTTAGGATACACCAAGGGTCCATGTGGAATGGATATCGATAAACTGAAGAAGTATCCAGTGGTACATGCAGCTGCACATCTGGTCACCAAATTAAATGATCAAGAGAGATGGTCCTGTGAACACAATGTGGCTACACATTACAAGGAGAATGTCACAGGGAACAATATACAACATAGTAGGCTACATTATGGACACTATCATCAAGGAAGTGTGCATATGTGAGAAAATTAGTTTTGGTGTTGTCCTATTGTCCTTAGTATTTTTGGAGATCAGAGTGCCTAATGGACCGAAGAACAAGATTTGGGAGTACCCCATGTAGAATAAATCCTTGGCAAAAATATTTGAGAAGTACTTATGTGAAGGGTCAATGAGTGGGCCATTCAAGAAGAGGGTAGAGATGTGGTATGATAGGATCTGCATGACATTTAAAGAGGAGTGGTGCATCCCCAAGGATTTACCTTCGGTGGTGGGAAAGGCGGTCAATTCGCGCAGTATATTAGCACTTTTGCATTCACAGTATATTTACAAGGTTGGGATATCAATGGTGTGATTTAAAATTCAAAATATTGTTGGGAAAGATCATTACAAGAAGGGATGTCATTGGATGAGGTGGATTATTGTGTTATGTTGGCCTAAGATGGAGTGATAATAGGTATGAAGTAGATATGCATTTTTTTATGTAGTTTATTAAAAACAAAGCGAAGAAAATTTTTTTATCATCATGATTATTTAGATATGAAAAATACATAAAAAGGGGCTTGAAAGGAACCTTTTAAATGACAATGTATGCAAGGTGTCAAGTGGTTTTGGCTATAGAGTCCTTTATATACCCAAAGATACATGATGCCCAAAATCTATATAGAGTTTATAACTAGCCATAACTGATGTAACCTAGAATTTACCAGATAACACCCTAGATACGTTGGCACATCACTCAGCCTAGACTGAGTGCTCACCCAAAGTGTGCAAAGGTACCAGGTCCCTCTTTAGGGTTTCTATAGTAGGATGTTAGCATGATGAAGGAAGAAACATATAGATCCATAATTAATCCATCATTCTACAATGCATGTCATATTCAAATCTATGAAAGAACAAGCTTAAACAATAATCATGATTGAATCAAGAACATGCATTACTCAATTACACACAAGAATGACACTTAGATTTAGCCAATAACTTCCATATATTAATAAATGCAAAATATCCTTATAATAATGGCATTCTATATCGATGTGCACATAGATCGATAAAGTAATCCAGTCATATACACATATCTCTTTATCATTACCTCTTTCACTCTACATATACCTATATATCTCTCTCTACTACTATGTGATTCACATCATATATATAGGGTGGGGACTTTCCCTTCACCACTTATTTATTCAAAAATAGGCCGCAAGCTATTAATAGCCACGTGTCATTTACAAGCATAGCCACACATGTAAGTGTTTTATCTATAAACCTCTTATATTTAATCGAAGTGATAGTCCCATTCTTAGCCCGTCTCCATGAAAAATGCTTCAATATGATCCTCTAAAGATAGAAAATGTGTGGCATGCACGTCTCTCGTAGCATTGGTGTGTTCCATACACCATCTTCTAAAAATAGGTCTTCATGCTCAAAATCAGCTAAGTCCCGAGTGTTGAACTTCGGTCTATGTGTGCATTCTTCCTATCCATTTGAACCCTTAAACCTGGCCTATTTTCCCACCCGGATTCTTGTGTGAGTTATGTCAAGTGTCTCTCGATCAACATTACCCCACACTAATCTCATTATTGCCTTGACAATGGGTATCTCAAAAATGAAGTAATAATAGAAGAATGGAAAGAATAAGAAATAATGTAGATGAATAAATAAGTTTTATGAGTCAACCTAATCTATATCATTTTGAAGGATCAACTCGGATACTCCTCCTTTATTTTGGCCTCCAAGGCCTACCATTCATGAGTACTTGTTCTACTTTTTTTGGAATTTCCACAACAATGAAATCTAATTCATCCTCGTAATTTCCCCTTTTTTAATTTTGTAGAACCAACACAATGCTGGACATTAAGGTCATTCTTCCTTCTAGAAGATCCATCTTCTATGCAATGAGCTTCCTAAGCTCTTCTAGCCGAGTCTTGTGTGGCTCTTGTGTTCTATCAGGGCCTCACGCTTCTACTTAACCATTGACAATCTTTCTGTGCAGCCCAATGTTTCATCCTTCATTTCTCTCTAGACCTCATTATTTTCTTCCAGGGTCTTTATGTTGATAAGTGCCTCTAGAGTTTTGTAGATGTTCAAATTCTTGTCTGCTTTCTTCAATTCTTCTTGTAGCGCTTGCAATAGCCCTTCAGAGGATGTAATCTTTTGCATCACTAAATATTTCTCTCATTCTTCCTCTTGTTCTGGATTCCTTGGCATTGGCATGCACAGAGGTTCATCTTCAATTACTAGGTCCGCCAACTTTCCTACATAATTTATCACTGAGGGAAATTTCTATGGTACCTTGGTCTCCAAGTGTGGCCTAGCTCTTATGACATTGTCTCCAATATCTTCTGTGATGCTGATAAATACTTTGTTCTTCTTCTGTGCTAAGTCCCTTTATTACGTTATGTGCACTATCTTTGCATCCTTTTTCTTTATCTCCTTATGAAACACTCTTATCATTGCAAATTTTTCCATGTTTCTTCTGAAACTTGAGTTAAAACCTTCACCAATACATTGCTGATCTTCTCATCTGACATGATAGTAGGCTTTTTGTCATTTGTCTAGCTTGGGGTTCCTTCTTAGCCATCTCAAAATGCGCAAGACTCTTCATATACATCAAATTAGGCTCATCCATGTGGGTATACATTGACCATGGGAGTTTCTTTCTAGTGTGAATGGTAGCCATATCCCAATCCATTAATTCCTAGCCAAATAAATCCTTTTGTTCTACAGTGCTCTGGAAATGTGCGCGGATGATTTTTTTAGTGTCCTCTGCGTAGCCCATGAGTGGTGCACTATGTTCCCCACTCATCCTCTTTGATCTAGGACCCTTGGGAATTATATATTCAAGGTTAGGAGCCTATCTCATTACATGTTGAGAAGTCACATGCATGGATCCGGAGGTTTTATTTTCTCTTTCTTCTCCATCCTTCATCTCTTCATCTATTTTCTCTTCCTCATTCGGTGGCTTTTCTTCTTGCTTGAGTGGGGTAGGAGATGCATGCTCACTCTACCATTATTCCTCTACTTCTTCATCCAAATTCAAATTTCTTCTCCTCTTTGGCTCATTGGCCTCCTTGTGTGGAGAGATACGAGGTGATTTCCTTACTGTTTGTTGGGTTCCACCTTGAGTCCTTGTGCATCTAAATAATTTCTTAAATTTGTGCTCCCCTACTCAACCTCCATATCTTCCTCTTTGTCTTGTCCCTGAGGTGGAGTGGTCATGCATTGTGACTCTTCTCTATCATATGGTTTTTTTCTTCTACGCTCCAAGCCTCCACTATCTTCACGCTCCTCTTCTTCATCCTCTACTTCAACAGTTTTTGTGGGCCTTTGTGCTGGTATGTTTTCCATTGTGTGCTTACCCTTCGGTGGCCCTAGGAGTATGAATTCATTCTCCACATACTTATTGTTCTCCATCTTGGGCTTCAGCTGAAGATACACTAATGCTGCCCCTATATCTACTACAACTAGACTTATTGGCTTAATATTCAATACCTCTAAAATGAGCCTCTCGACATAGGCACTTCTTCCTAGATACACATACTTCTTCCTCAATGTGTGGTAGTCATAGTCTACCTTATCTACATTGAATACTAGTCATCGTGTGTCTGTGAATTTGTGAACAGATGCTTGGAAATACCTTGCAGTGAATGCGTAAGGTAATTTACACCAAGGGCTCCAGACTCCATCTCTCATTGGGAAGTGCATGATGCAGAAATGTTGATATACAACAAACTAGACTTGTTTCCCCATGACATATTGTAGGTCCTTCGAGATGTGCCATTTTTCTTTAAATTCCACACTGAGTCTTTCATACGATTTCTATGCCCTTTGCTTGACGTCATCTATCATGGACACTTTACATAGGTACTTATTGAACCTTTTAGCTGGTGAATTATTCTCCATGGGGTATTTGCATACCTTTTCCTTCAGCCCACCTGGTACTCCAATTTCCATGAATACTAGTGATAATAAAAAACCCTAAAGCTGATCTACCCTCATGTGTGCACTTGACTATTTTCTCGTAATATAGCCTATAATATTGTAGACTACTCCTAACATCTTGTGTAAAATTTGTAACCTACATAGTATTTACCTATTATCACTGCTCCTGGTCATTCAACTTTGTAACAAGGTGTGATGCTACTTGCAACACCGGACATTTCTTTAATTTTCTATATCCATAACACATGGACCCTTTAGGTACCTCAACTCCTATCTAGTCTTTAAGATCGCGGATTTATCTATGAGATCATTCTTTATATCCTCTCATGTGGCATTCAAACCCGTCATCATGTAGATAAGCACGACTGAGATTCTAACTCTGCGTCTTGCAAAGTAGAAGAAGTAGATAAGGGCTCATACTTCTCGAAATATGGAAGCTCATATAATTAGTAGACCCCAATTCTCTTCATAATCTTCTCATCTACATCATCATAAACCAGCATGTCATCCACCGTACATTTTTTGTCCTCATAGTGAGCAAGGAATCAAGCTCCTTCTTGTTCTCTGAGGTCCTGTGATTTTATTCACTTACTTTTCTCTTTTTGATGTGTGAGTCCCATTCCTGGCTGACGATGACTCCTAGATCGATTGTATTTCTGAAAAACTTCTTTTGGGTGCCATCTCTTCCTCCTCAATGACCACTTTCTTCTTTACTTTTTCTCCTGCTGCAACTACCTTCTTAGGTGCCATTTTTACCCTCTAATCGTCTCCTCTTTAATTTTGTGTTTTGTGAATAAAACCCTATCTCGGTTTAATCATGCTCTTAGTGGAAACTTTGTTCCCTAAATCCTCTCTATTGCCTTGCTTCTCTCAAACCCTTCACCACAAATCTTCTTTTCACATTTTTTTTTTCACACTTTGTTTCACACCCTTCGCACTTAACCTAATCACTCGGCTCTTCACACTTAGCTGTTTCCTCAAATACTCTTAGTCGCAACGGTAAAAATGAATTTGCATCCCATCCTTATCTAATTTTCCAAATTTTGATGCATTTATTTCTCCTTCACCTACAAAATATCCTCTCATTCATTGAAAAACTCATTTATTCTTGCAGCACATCTTTACACACCCCCTATAACCTTCTAGCACACCTTCCTACCCTCTAGTCACATACTTCTCTTCAACACGCACCCTTGTGCTCGAGTACCTCATCATTGTACCTTCTCCTAGTAGTTATCATGGCCTCTTCTTACCTCATGTTATATTGTCCTTTCATTCATCTCCATCCTTGGTCACTTTTGAGAAGCAATCTTATTTTGACTTAAAGCACACCCATAGTAGCTTATTCCTTTCACCTTTCAATTCCCACAATCTTTTACTTGGATAACTATAACCACCCCACACTAAAAGTATGTGCATTCCTCTACACATAAACATTCTTCACATAGTAATTAGCTTCATGTGTGAAAACGTGCTTATTATACAAGAACAACAAGTAAATTGAAAAGCATAATAAAAATGAAGGAAATACATAATTGAAAACCTAATCTAAATGACAATACTGCCTTATTACAAACACCAAGAAGACTTATTTATAGTAGGGCTTTAGCCTACTCCCGTTAAAGTAACTAGGTAACCATGTTCCATTAAGTGCTTCTAACTGGAAAGCACCTGATTCAAGTATGTAAGTGATGACATACGGCCCCAACCAATGTACTTTGAGCTTTCTGGATGGCACAAGAACTTTGAGTTATAAAGAAGTACCATTTTTCCAATCTCAAACTTTTTATTCCTTATATTTCTATCATGTCATGCTTTCTACCTAGCCTTTTCCTACTTCTGACTCCATCATGTTATGGCTCATCACTCATCTAGTTGAATCATCTTCTCAATACACTCAATTAAATCCAACTCATCAACTAGACCTCTAGCACACACAATGCACAAAGAAGGTAACATAAATTCTATAGGAAGAACAGCTTCTATGCCAAACACCAACTGAAATGGTGTGGCCTTGTTCAATCTCTTATAAGTGGTTCTATATGCCCAAAGAATAACCGACACTTTATCATCCCAATCCTTTCTTCAAATATCACAAAAAAAAAAATATTCAATGTCTCTGCTCAAAATCTTGTTGAAAGCCTAAATAGTTTCATTTTCCCGAGGATGATAGGGTGTAGTTTTATGGTGTGCAACAATAAAATAATCTAATAGGATATTGATTGTCTCATTCAAAAAGTGTTTACCCCTATCACTTGTCAAGTTTACAAGACATCCATAACTTGTGAGAACATTCTCCCATAGAAACCTAGATATTGTAGCTGTTATATAGTCCTTCGTAGGTGTTGCTTCTACCCACCGTGTTAGATAATCTATGTAAGTCATGATTTAGCGAGATCCAATCCTATGCACGGCTAGTGAAATAGGTCCTACAAATTTGATGGCCCATTTCTCAAATGGTTTAGCACTAGTAATTGGTCTTAAAGGCATCTCATCTCTTTGTCCTGGTTTACCTAGATGCTGACAATGGTCACACACTTTGCAATACACTTTAAAATATTTATACAGTGTCTCCCACCATAATCCAACAAGTAGGATATTCTGGGTAGTTGCATCACCTGCATAGTGGGCTCATGTAATACAACAATGGGATTCTTCCATACTATCCTTGCGCTCATTCTCTAATACACAACAACATAATACTTCATCTATGCCTAACTTATAGAGGTCACCATTGATTAACATTAACATAATACTTTATCTTTTCTAATGCCTTCATTCTTTCGGTGCCACACTAGTCCATAGAAAGACAACACTATCTTCTAATTTTCGATGGTGCACATTGTAACTATTGTTGCAAATCAGCAGCACCCCTAGATGCAAATCAGGTTTCTAAGTTGATGTTTCAGGCATCTAGTGTGATTGCACAACATTGAAACCTCTCTCCAAGTGTGGGACTTGTAAAATGAGAGAGGAATCTCTAGATTAGAGGCTAGTTCCTCAAACTCCTCTGATCAGATCTGTTATTTGCACAATTGTAGAGGTTTGAATCCTAATCCTACTCTAAATTCCAAGGAGATAGAGATAGAAAGTACAAAAATTGAAACTAAACTAATAGGTGATACACCAAAGGAGTGGTGAACACTTCTTGTTCATGAAAATTGACACAATTTCATGAAATGCAACATGAAACATCATACACAGGTTGATAAGATGTAATTAGAGGTCTGAAATGAAGCAAGACAATACAAACAAAGGACTGAAAATTGATCACAGAGTCTGCACTGTCATTTTTCACTGTCAAAATCCTTGCATTTGCAACATCAAAGAGGCAGAAACCTGTTACAATCATGAAGAAGGTCTGATACTTGCAAAAATCACTTGTTGAAGGTGAAAGAAGAAGCTTGCTATCCAAAAAAATGTTCAACCTCAAAAAATGAGCCAAATCTGGCTTTTACAATGCATGGGTCGAGCCCAGGAGAGAGAAAACATGTAAAAAACATGGAAGCCATTCCCCATTAAATGAAGATGCATTAAAATAGCATGGGCATCCTTACAGACCCATGCCCTAACATTTTTGGCCATGCTGAAGAAGAATGTGACCCATTTTGCATTAAAACTGGTTGTTGAAACATCATTTCTGGCCATTACCACGTGCCAGAGGTGTTTCTTGATTTTATCTCTCCAAACTCAACAAAAATGAAAAATTTACCCTGAAATCATGTAGATAATTTCACCAGATTTCCATTGATATAAAGAACGTGAAAATTCGAGCTCTGGATCGAAAGATATGGCGATTTGAAAATTTAGGGCAAAAACAGGCCAAAATCGGATCGGCGGGCAAAAGTTTGAATTTTTACCCGTTTGGTCTTTGGAAAAAATTTCAAATTTTCCCGTGCTCCACCACTCCAGGTGCCACATGGTGGCTTCCTATTGGCCGTGGGCCTCCTAAGGGAAAATTTCCCACAAAAACTCCGCCGAGCCATAACTTGAAAAATATGAGGAGTTAGGAGGAAAAATTTACCTTTCTGGAAAGTTGAGAGAGAGATCTATCCAATGGTGCCATTTTTAGAAAGATTTGAGTGCCTAAAAATTAAAAATGGAGACTGAGGCACAGAGAGGTAAGAACACAAGGAGTTAGCCACAAAAATGTAGGGGCACATTTTGGATAACAATTTTGGTGACTCGAGAGGGTCATCTCGCCTACTAGATGAAGATACCAATTGCACAAGCAGCCCATTGGGCATGGAGTTATAAAATTTTGTTCAAATGCCAACTGAATTAGAATTTTGCAAGGAGGAAGATGGAATATCACCTAATGGAAGCAAGGATCGCAAAACATCTCCAGGAGATGACTTGTGCCAAAGCACTTAGGGAAAGCAAAACAACCTACAAAGCAAAACAATGTGCACAAGCACTTGGAGGAATGAAAACATAAGCTAATATTTACAAGGTGGAGAATTTCCCTTTAGTAGCAATGCTTTAGATAGATTCTATTGACTAGAATCTACGGTTCTTCGCCATCAATGAAGACAATTGAAGGCATTGTTGTCCTTACACTTTGTGACCATGTATGGGCCACTCCAAATGGCATCAAATTTTGAATGCCTTCCCGGTTTTCTCTATCTACATCCCATTTTAACACTAGATCTCCAACTTGGAAAGATATACTCTTGTCCTTCCTATCAAAGGTCTTCTTGATCAAATCTTGATCCTTCTCCATTGCTTGGGAAATGCCTCGATTCTCGATCTCTTGGAGCTCCATCAACTCTCGCATATCTCACCTCCATGGGCCCAAACTCTAGCAACTCTAACTACTTCATGAGTTCCAATGTTGGAAACTCAAGTCACATGGGCAAGATTGCCTCTCTTCCATAAATAAGACTAAATGGAGAGTTACCTGTGGATCTCTTGGGAGTTATCCTATCAGCCCATAAAGGCTGATTTTAGTTTGGTATGCCAAGACCTCTCGATTCTCATCAAGAGTCCTCCTAATGATCCTCAACAAGTTCTTGTTTGTAGATTTAGCTCGGCCATTACCCCGAGGGTAGTAGTTTGATGAAGTACTTATGTAGATTCCATTCTTGACAGCCCACTCATTCACCTTGGATCCAATGAATGCTAATGCATTATCTGAGATTATTGTAGCATGTATGCCAAATCTGGTTACTATCCCCTCATAGAAGTCTAAAATGCTAGACTCATTTTCTTCCTTGAGTGCTACTTACTTGATCCACTTGGTGAAGTAGTCTGTGGCTGTCAAAATCCACTTATGCCCTTGGATTGAATTGGGATTAATGACTCCAATGAAGTCCAAACCCCATTGCATGAATGGCTGGTCAACTGAAATTGGATGCAATGGAAGGGCAGAAAGCCTCTCTTTACCTATGAAGAATGCACAATTCTTGCACCTTTTGATCCACGCAAAGCAATCACTGAAAATCTTGGGCCAATAATAACCAGCCTTCATGATTTTTAGAGTTATCACTCTTGGTGCAAAATGACCACTAGCTGGTCCACCATGGAACTCTTCCAACACCCTATGAATCTTATTTGTGCTAATGCATCTCAACAAAGACTCCATTCACATCTTTCTTGA
Organism: Taxus wallichiana var. yunnanensis; assembly: GCA_018340775.1. NCBI lineage: Eukaryota > Viridiplantae > Streptophyta > Pinopsida > Cupressales > Taxaceae > Taxus > Taxus wallichiana. Next base: position 585,946,961 of record CM031239.1, on the reverse strand, counting down.
ACAAAACACCATCTACTATGGCATATGGGACAACCTGCGATCTAAAGTGTCTTCTTTGGGTTT